>JAYKKM010000182.1:37500-565000 GCA_035772405.1 Chrysogorgia sp. JL179-B06 | reverse complement strand
AATCCATACGTACTTTTTTGTAGGAAGTAATTTAGGTTTATATGACACCAAAAAATATAGCACACTGTCAAAAATGACGAAAATTATAGAGTTTCAGCTTTGCGTTGGTTTGTTCGTCCGAAATGCTAATGAGTGTGAGGTCAAATCGGAAATTTGAAAATCTCTAGTATAGCGTTCAACAATATCATCAACGTTTGAATTAGATCAAATTGCTCTAACAGCAAACTATTGTATCCGAAATGATAACAGTTATCGAACTCAAACGCAATGCTCAAATTATAAAACATTTTTGCATTCAACTACCTATTATTACTTATTACCTATTATTACTTATTACCTATTATTACTTATTACCTATTATTACTTATTACCTATTATTACTTATTACCTATTATTACTATCTATTATTACCTATTATTACTACTTGTATAATCTATATCAATAATATCGTATTTGGGATTATGGGCATTCAATAGTATGCTCTCCCAGCCACGCTTTTGAAGAGAACTAAGTTAGCTACCGGGATAAAGCTGTACGTATGTTGTAAATAGATTATTTAACTTTCCTTTGATATATTCTATAGCTTTGGGGGTGGTTTATTCTTAAGAAAACGTTTGCCAAAGGGTTAGAACCTTTGTTGTTTTGGGGTCGGTTACAATCCAATTTTCTAGGAGGCTGGTACGAGGTGCAACGTGTCAGCTATTTGCTCGTTAATTCACTCTATTTGCTCGTCAATGCCTTCTATTTGCGCTTCCTTATAAGGAATACGTACTAGATACCCCTATCGAATTTTGTCACTAAACATAATACTATAACTCCCCGCCTAGCGAGTGTGTTCTCTCCTACTCGAAGTGCTAAATTAGTAAACACACATACGAGAGTCTAAGCATGTGGAACTAGTAATTCACTGTTACACGCATGCGCTATCTATGGTTATTTGCATGTTAAGTGCAAAATTCTGACAATTATATACCTCCCCCAGGACGTTTTAAGATGGCGATGTGTATAAATGTTCGGCTGCTAGCCTTCAAAATAGATATGTTATGTATTACCTCCGTTCTTTAAAAAAACCTAGTTTAAATTTCGGTTTTTATTCAGAAAGTTAAGCGGGCTTTTTAAAAGAACCAGGTAATACATAACATATCTATCTTTCTTCGAACACCAGTTCCTCACGTTGTAAGCCACAAACTACTGGAATTATTAAAGCATTGTAAGCAGTAAATTATTAGGGGGTTAGATTGTAAGCAGTAAATTATTAGGGGGTTAGGATCTTTGTTGTTTTGGGGTTGATTACAATCCAATGATTTCCTGCTTACAAGCTTTAATAATTCCAGTGGTTTGTGGATTACAACGTGAGGAACGGCAGCTTCGAAGGCACCTACCAAAGTTGCCCGCTGTACTGTAAGCTAGCAGCCGCAAATTTAGATTTTACGTAAAATCAGTAGGCGTAAAACAACCAGACCCTGGAGTCGATTTCATCCATCGTCACAAACCACTAAATCCTCGGAAAGCAAAACTTGAAGATTGTTTGACAAGAAATAGCGTTCTGGCCATGTAACATTTCTGATCTGATTAAAGTTTAGTTTACAAGATTAAAGTTTAGTTTAAAGTGCCTATGACACGAAAATTAAGTTTGCCTTATTTGAAAGAACACTTAAAATGACAGAGTAACATCTTTTGTAGTTTTTCGTTTCCTTGCTTCGTTCTTGAGATATTTCAGTTTGCATTATATGCAAATGACAATGGTGTGACGTACACGTGCATAATGATGACTTATCGGAGGTTATTTATCTTTGCTAATATATGAATAAAGCATGAAGCATGTGCGTGAGTATTTTCAAAAACATGGAACTTGTAGAATTTCAAGTGATTTTGTGTGATAATAACAAACATGTATAACCTCCTCTGATAAGTCATTATGCATGTGTACGTCACACCATTGTCATTTGCATATAATACAAACTGAAATATCTCAAGAACGAAGCAAGGAAACGAAAAACTACAAAAGATGTTACTCTGTCATTTTAGGTATTCTTTCAAATAAGGCTAACTTAATTTTCGTGTCATAGGCATAGGCATTTATGTTTCGAATTCTAACATGTTTAGGCTTATAAATCTAAACATGTCAAATTTAGCAAGTTTTAATCGATATAACCAGTAAGAAAATTATCTTTACGACTATATCATATACATTGCTAGTGCACCATGTAGGCTTGAATCTTCTATTTTCACTTATTTGGGAACTTCCAAGAGTATATTTCACTGATCTCAAAAATAGGACTGGATTGAGCTTTCTATTGTGATTTTGAAGCTCGCATACTTTGCATAATGTTTAAGGTTTAATGTCTGGCCAATATAGTTTCTTTGTTAACATTAAATGTATAAAATCTTGAACCTAATTTGACGTCTCGTATTAGGCTTCTCTCACTGGATAATTAGAGCCAACGGCATGAATCGTTTTAGCCAGTAATTTGAAAAATGTATGCTGGTGCTCTTTATAGTTTTTGTCGATGGTATGAGCACATAATCCCACAAAAACTCATTGGATCCTCAGTTGGTCCCTTAGTAATGACGAACTTCCGGCTTCATTTTCTGAACAATAGTTGCTCGATCCAGTCTTCTCTCGAGATCAGTGGTATATTTACACCAACTGAAAATTTAGATTTTACGTAAAATCAGTTGGCGTAAAAATACATTTGGGAATTGAAGAACTATCTTTTTTGAGAAAAAAAACAACTAAGTAGTGAGAACACTAGTTTTTTGGGGAAACATTATACCAATGCAACCACATTAGAATTAGAACCTAACCTATTTTTATTTCTCATATTGGTATTTTCGTTCTGTCATGCTTTTTATTGTCTCAGGCTGTGTTTTCATTTAAGGATTTCCCGGAATATATTCCAAAACCACGAGTAAATATGATAAACCCCAACAAAAAGCACAGATAAGCATCGTAAAATTAAACTTTTTTGGAGTCTAATTCATATGCTAATAAAAATTGCGATATTTTCTGTACACATACAACACGCGGATTTAGCAATTGCTGTTAGTTTTCAGCAACTTCATCTATTCCATCTGTTTCGCTCACAAGAGCTCTCTCTAGAATAACTCTTCCTTCCTAAAATACAGATATAAGATCTCAGTTAAAGTGCCCATAACCTCAACATATTTTATTGTCTTGTTTGGAAGAACTTTCAAAATGATAAAGTAACTTATTTTGAAGATCTTCGTTTCTTTGCTTTCTTTTTGAGATATATCAGTTTGTTTGATATGCAAATGTCTGGAATTTCGTCACACATGCTTATTACTATTGGAGAAATGTGTATATCTCTTTCATTCTCGAACGAAATCCTTTAAAATCAAGAAGTTTGGTGTTGTGGGAGAAACGCACACACGTGTTATTCACACTTTAGTGTTTTTATTTCATGAACGCAAAGATATATAACATTCTCTGATAATTCATCATGCATGTGTGACAAAATTCCAGATATTTGCATATCAAACAAACTGATATATCTCACAAAGAAAGCGAAGAAGTGAAAATCTTCAAGAGAAGTTACTTTATCATTTTAAAAGTTACCATATCTCCAGCGCTCAACCGCAGATTATTCGATGTCTGTAATTAAATTAATTCTACATTATTTTAACTCAATGTCTTTATTTTAATATAGTTTTTGTCTACTGGAAAGTATCCACTATAGCACACTGTGTTATTGCCAGCATTGAGATAGAAGAGATGGAAGTGTCTCCTATCACGTGACCGACTTATGTTGCCGGGCGTACGAAGTTTTGGCGACCATTCATAGATTAGAACACATGAAAAGATGGTCATTATCCATCTGTGCGATTCTGGACGGCTTACAGTGAGTCTTATTTGGTTTTCGCTTCTGTGTCGTTTTCTTTGATATAACTCATGGTAAGATAACACTTCAATGTGGATATTTAGATTTAATTCGTTGTATGTATCGACTTTTGAGTTAATACACTACAACATATCCAGTCAGACGTCAGGAAGCATCACAGATTAAACTAATACTTTTCGACAACTACATCCTTGTTTCTCGCTTTTGATTTTGACATCGATGTTAGTGATTCGTATATATTTTTAAGCGTTGACAGAGTGCTTTTCCTGGTCTCTTTCAGGTTTGACAACGTGTTGTATAATTTGTGAGGTTACTTCTCAATACAATAGCAGATGTTTGTTGCAAACTAGCCTGCGTGGCGGCGTTAGGGGGAGGGGGAAGTGGGGGAGGGAACGCCTGCCCGAAAGACCCATGCTTTTGGATTTCCGCCCACATGAAAAACTGTCAAAAACAACCAATCAGCGACTAGCGGGCTTTCCTCAATGATTAAAACATTTCACTTCGGGCCGAATCGTGAAATATCCATGTCTGAAACTCCGTAAAAAGCTTGACTGCATCTGGTGGAAACAAGATTTTTTTTGAAAATTTATTCAAGCAATCGTGTAGACATGGAAGCACAGAGTTGATTCTGGCTGAGACTTGTGAATCAATCGGCTTTGTATTACTACGCAGTGAAACTTTCTCCGAGCGGGTTTGTAGGTCTTGCGGCAGAAAAAATAAGAAATGCTTTATTAACACATGCGTAAGATTATTAACGCATGCGAAAGGAGACAGCAATGTTCCACCAACCGATAACATTAATAGCCCTGATAGAATGAAGTGAAATCTGACTACCGAACACCGTGACTCAACGTCGAAGGAATTCTCCGAAGGCCCAGAGAGCATTGCTGAAAGGACAAGGTAGAAATCACAATAATATAGCTGCTTCCAAATGCTGGTAAATCTACCAAATCCATAATCAAACTCTTGCCAAATTCCTGTTTTAATTTAAAGCTACGACCAGCAACGAACTGAAGATCGGTTAAAGCTTTCGAAAGAAAATAATCTACCAACACGGTTTTTCTCGCCATTTTTAAAAGTTTATTTCCTGACTGGAAACCCCGGAATACTAATGAGTTGAGTTAGCCAATCATAATTTAGCGTCCTCTGGTGGACGTAGAAATCCAAAAACATGGGTCTTTCATGCAGGCGTTCCATCCGCACTCACCCCAGTTCCCGCCTCCAATCCCTAACCCTCCCCCAATCCCTAAATGCCTGCTTCGCAGGCTAGTTGCAAACAATTCCTGATATCCACAGTTCAAGTTATACTTACATGACTGTGTTTGAATACACTATTAAATATTTGTTATTGCTGCTACTATTATTTTTGGTAACATTCTTTTGTATAACTTTCATTTAGTTTTGTTTTTTCAGCGATAAACATCCTACTCAATTATTGTGACATGCAAGATATATTAACCCAAGACGAAGCCAAGAGTGGTATGTCTCCTATACACCAAGGTATAAGGTATACAAAACCACCTTACATATACAGTCAACTCTCGTTATAGCGGACACCCTGGGGTGTCGCGAATGCCCCCGCGATTATTGTTATTCACGACAAATCACAAATTCACAATGTTAGATTAAATATAAACTTTATTCACTGCTCTTGAATAAACACGTCCCTCTTTTCTCACGGTCCCGATCACAATCATTATTCACAATACGTCACCCCCCGTCTACAGTCCAACTTGACCTTGAACTCTTATCTACAGTTTCCAATTTCCCACACACTCCCCCCATATATCTCTTTTGAGGATATATGTTTAACTAAAGATTTGGATACTTCAACTATGTGCACATGTACCTTAGTATATAAATGTCAACCAATAATAATATAATATTATAGAATTATCAACGCATAGTGTCTATTGATAAACGTTCAGTTTTCTTCACCTGCTGAACTAAAATTCTTCCTCTCGCCTGGCTATTTTCTTTATCTTCTCTTGCGCTTCAACGGCAGCTGCACGTTTTTGCCTAAACGGCGGGGCCTTTGGGTTCAGATCCCTTTCCTTTGTCGGCTTTTTATCACAGGTTAATTCTAAGGGATACAAATGTTGGACAGGTCTTCCCAACAATCCCTTGCCAGTCTTCACTCTTACTGCTCTCACCACACCGTCTTTTCCTGGAAAGACCTCTTGTACTATTGCTGATGGCCACTTGCCTCGATTCTTTGCCTCTGACTTTACCAACACCACTTCTCCTTCCTTCACTTCGAACCTTCTTCGATAATGATTGAGATTGTGCCTTTCTCGGAGAGCTGTCACGTACTCTTTAGTCCAGCGAGACCAGAGCGCATCTTTGCACGACTTTAGGAACTTTGCACGTTTTCTTAATTCCGCATCCTCTCAGTTGTGGTAGCATGTTGGATCGTTGGAACAGGAAGACTTGTGGGGTTAAGGTAGGTAACTGGATGTCCTCTTCGACATAACTCAAGGGTCGACGGTTGATTTGTGTCTCCACATCTATTACCAACTCGCTCAGCTCATTCCATGTTAAAGTTCCGGCTCCGATACTTTTGTACCACGCCCGTTTCACTATGCCAATCAATCGTTCAAATTGCCCTCCCCACCAGGGGGCTCGAGACAAATTGAATTGCCACTGAATCTCTTCCTTTTCCAAGTAGCCTTGCAATTTCTCATCTCGCCTGACGCTTCTGAGCCACTTCGCTGCCTTCACGAATGTTCCACCATTATCAGAGTATATCTTTCTGGGCCGACCACGTCTTGAAATTAGCCGTTTCAGGCACGGGAGAAACTCCTCCGTCTCCAGACTGCGTAGAAGCTCGAGATGGACCGCACGAGATAAACTACAGGTAAACAATGCCAAATAGGCTTTTCCTTCTTGATTGACCTTATTTCGATAGCGGATAGGACCTGCAAAGTCGATTCCGATTACTTCAAAGGCTGTATCGCCTTCAGTTCTACTGTTAGGCAGCAACCCAGGTGGAGGTGCTGCCAACGCCACCACTTGGAATTTCTTACAGCCCCAACAGTCTTTCATCACCATCTTCACTAGTCGTCGTAGCCTTGGCACCCAATAGCTTTCTCGGATGGCCGCCATAGTCAGCCCTACTCCCCCGTGTAAGGTCTCGCAGTGCGTTCTCCTCACTAGCTTCTTGGTAAATATCTCATCGTCGGGAAGGTAAATAGGGTATTTGCCTTGAATTCGCCCACGACACTCAAGGAGGCCGTCCTCGTTAACTTGCAGGTTGAGACTTCTTTGCACTTGTTCATAGCTGGGTGTCAGCATGGTTCGTTGTTGCACTCGCTTGATCCACCATCTTTTCACACTTCCCACTTCTGCCGTTGTCAATGGACCAAAGGATTTCTTACGTGCCCTGCTGTTGTTGATAAATCTCACAATCCAAGCACAGATTCGGAGAGTACGTCGCAAATCGTGAGTTTCCAATAGTTGGTCTAAATCATCTCCTGGGGCTTTGGGTTGTACCACCGTTAGGACCTTCCGGATGACCTTGGCTTCGCTTTCTGAGACTTCCGAGGATGAGGTTACTGGGTTGGGAGGCCATTTTCCTTGATCAATTAGCCATGTGGGACCATTCCACCAGAGCGCTGATCCAGTCACCATTCCTCCTCTGCTAGCTAGGTCTGCCGGGTTTTCGGTAGTTCCGACGTGCCGCCATTCCATTTGGGATTGTGCTTGAATTTTCTTTACACGGTTATGGACGAACTGTCTATATTCTCCTTTACCTTGAATCCAGTAAAGGACCACTGTACTATCAAGCCATCCACATATTCTTGAAATGGGTTGACCCTCTAGTGCTTTCTCAACGTTCATGACCAGGTTGGTTGCCATGTGTGCCCCGATGAGTTCGAGGCGCGGCATTGAGAGGCCTTGTTTGGCTAGACGTGACTTAGCAACTAACAGTCGTTGAGTAGTTCCAGACGGCTGTCGAACTACTGCATATACTGCGGCTCCTACTCCCTGTGTACTGGCATCACCGAAGCTGTGCAACTCTATCGACTTTATGGGCTCCTTGTAGCCAGTTATAGGACGCGGCACGATTTCTTCAAGAGGTAGTGACCGTTCCCACTTCTTCCATCTCCGATTTAGCGGCTCTGTCACATCGGCATCCCAAGCACGTTTCTCGTTACACGTCTCTCTATAAATCAGTTTCCCCTCTAAAGATAACGGTGAGACCAGACCCAACGGATCGTAGATCTTAGCGAGTTTTCGAAGGATTCCTCTCTTGGTTGGCTCAACAGTCTCGGATGGTAGTTTAAGTTTCAGTTCATCTCTATCTTTGTCCCAACTTAGTCCCAACAGGCTGGCTTCGGTGTTTTCAGGCTGCTAGAGTTGCTGTTTAGCGTACGTTTTATCAACGTCTTGCTCGTCTTCTCCTCCTTCAAGCTTTGGGACATTTGAGTTCCACTTATGTAATTGAAAACCAGCATCTTCAAAAATCTTAATGGATTGATCTTTCTGGTTCTGTGCTTCCTGCACTGTCGCTCCACCAGTAATTAGGTCATCTACGTAGATGTTACGTCGTAATTCTGCAACGGTAATTGGCAATTTCTCCGCCCAGGTTTCCAGATGACATTCTAGTACTCCTCCAAGTAAGAATGGAGATGAAACTAGCCCAAAGAGTGCCCTTGTAAATCTCAATGTTTGTAACTCTGCATGTTCGTTCCTTCTCCAATGGAATCGGAGAGCATCCCTTTCTGCTTCTTTAATTCGAATCTGCAGAAATGCTTTCTTGAGATCCCCAGTAATGGCTACTGGGTACATGCGTTGACGCACAAGTACGTCCCAAAGTTTGTTCTGGAGTGGGGGCCCTGGATTCAGGCACTCGTTTAACGAGGGAGCATCTAGGGTGGCTCGTGCCGACGCGTCATACACAATGCGAGTCTTAAATTTGTTGTCTGGGCAGCTTCTCTAACTACTGGTTTGTGTGGAATGTAAAATTCCACACCTTTAGCATGTTCGTTGGCAGGCTCAACGATTCCCTTCTTCTTTTGATCAGTGATTATGTCATCATACTCCGATGCCATTTCGTTTCTTTGCAATTTTCGAGTGAGGTTGTTCAGTCTTCGCAGACGCCTTGCTTGTTATTCGGTAGAGGGGGATGATCGCCTCGCCACGGTAGGCCAGTTTCATACCAGCCTTCTTCGTTTCTGACAAGTTGCTCTCTGAATTCTCCATATACCGCCTTCTGGTCGTGTTCAGGTGTATCAGCCAAACCGAGCACATCAAGACGACAGAGCTCCTCGTAATCAAGTTGGCTTGTCTGCGTTAACATCATTTGGTTGCGGTTGAACTCTTGTCCAGGCGACATAATAAACCACCCCAATTTGGTTAACTCTGCAACGGGTTCACCATCTCGTCCAACATGTGGTTTGTGCTCTGTCTCCTTGCGTATTCTCCAGCTCCAAGGACCACATGCACTGGTAGCTGTGGCTTCATATCTCGATCATTCATCTTCACCTCTTTCAAGTGCGAATATTTGGCGATTAAGGCTTGGTATCTAGGGTTGTCTAGTGTTAACAGTTCTCGTTTGTTCACTTTGATTAGTTTCACATCCATCTTGAAATCATCATTCACAGCTTCTACTGTGGTCTCATATGTTTCCATTCTTGTCAAACTGGTGCTTAACAGCATGTCCACTTGTTTGACTTTGGTGTCAACTGGTTGTTTATCGAGTAGATCAATGAGTTTGGCGGAAGCATACGAGCTTCCAGCCCCAGAGTCGATGAGGGCCCGGCGTTCGATCCCGTCCACTTTTACTATCACCACGGGAAAAGTCCCTTCCCCACTTCCGTTGGCCGTTAAGATCTTCTTCTTCTCTTGTTCGGTGCAAATGGAAGAATGATGTCGACGTTCACATCTCTGACAATTCACTTTGCTATGGCACTGGGCGGCTCGGTGTCCAGCGCGAGTACAATTGAAACATAAGCTTTTCTTTGCCAACATTTGCTTTCTCTCGTCTAATGTAGTAATCTTCGAACACTCCCCGGATTTATGAGACGTGTCCTCACAGTAGACGCAATTCCGTTGTTTTGGTTGTTGATCTCTAGTGTTATAGAGCTTCTTCGATCCCTCTCTGCGGCTATTTTGCGCGTCGAAGTCTTTCTCCTTCTGTTGACTGTCTATAGGATTACGTCTCGCCCACAAACGCAAAGCTTCACATAGTTTCACGAAATCCCAGCTTTCCCACGCTTCATCGGTACGCACCAGATCACCTCTTATTCCAAGCAGTTTGTCTAAAATCAATGACACATAGCCGTCCACTTGCTTCAACTTGCCCATGGTTTCCAACGATTGTACGCAGTATGTCAAACGATCGCTGAATTCGTATATCTTCTTGATGTTTGCTCCGGAAATGACAGGCAGCTCCAAAATTTATTTTGCGTACGCTTTAATGATCTCGGATTCCTTGCCGTATTTTTCAGTTAAGATACTCTTCGCTCGATTATATCCCTCCGGTGAAAATGGTAAAGCCTCGATTGACTTCCTCACCTTAACACACAACAATTCTCTCAAATAAAACTTGGTAACACTGGCCATTGCGGTTTTGTCTATTGTTTCACAGTACTGTCCCCAAAAGCGTGGCCAATCCTGGAACGAACCATCGAATTCAGTAATGGTTAGTTTTGGCAATTTGGCTTCCAATCCAGAATGCATTTCATCACTTTTAGAGCTCTCTTTGTGATCTTGTTGTAACTTTGTAGCTTGCAATTCTGCTTGAAATTTCAATCGAGTCTCGAAAAGTTTGCGTTCATGTTCGAGTTCTTCGTCCCGTACTTTCTTGATGTCGTTACTTTTCCAAGCGCTTCAATTCTGGATCTGCTTCACCGATAATATTTTCAAGCTCTGTATTCCATTCTTCTATTTGTTCGAGGCTTTGTTTCGCCGCTATCTTTAATTCTTCTACGATTGCTCTGCAATGGTCGGTTTCCCTTACTAGATCTTTTAGCGCTTTGTGTTGCCTCTCGATTCTCTCACGATTTCCCGATTTTATTACATCGTCCGTCCGTGTCTTGACGACCTTTAGCTGAATAAGCTTCGTCTCGAGCGCTGCCACGGCAACGTCCATGTCTCTCCTAAGTCGAAGACTGTTGTTTGTTTATCTTTCGAACTTTCCCAAAGTCGCTCGAAAGATCCCGTCGGAGGTGCCACGTGTCGCGAATGCCCCCGCGATTATTGTTATTCACGACAAATCACAAATGCACAATGTTAGATTAAATATAAACTTTATTTACGATGCTCTTGAATAAACACGTCCCTATTGGCACGGTCCCGATCACAATAACATTCACAATACGTCACCCCTCGTCTACAGTCCAACTTGACCTTGAACTCTTATATACAGTTTCCAATTTCCCACATAGCTTGGAACAATCTGAATGAGTCTGACTCGGTAATTATACACTTGCGATCCTCATTGACAACCGCTTGTGGGACAACACCGGCAATACAAGGGTAGTGAGCGTTGCATTATCGCTAAAGGACACCCACGTTTACTTCACAGAGTGCTCAACAACACCGAAGTGAAGGAGCGTACATAATTCAATCTACAGACACGTGTTTCGCTGTACAACAGCTCATCAGTGTAGCTTGGAACAATCTGAATGAGTCTGACTCGGCAAAACCCGATCCGAAATCAGGATCCACACAACCCGAGGCGTGCGATGGAACGTACGCCTCATTCATGTCAGGCGGCATGTGAAGAGGCGTGCGCGTGCGATCGCACGCCTCTCACGCACGCCTCTCATTGACAGGCTTGAACATGATTTCATTTAAAGGGTTTCATAAATTTCCTTTTCTGTAGCTTAACATTGTGCTTGAACTAGCTGATGCTGGAGATTTGTCTCGTATGATTAAGGTACAATTTATAGCATCTAAGTGACTGGTCATTATTTATAGGGTTTACTGGGTTGGGAATATTTTAAAACTAAATTCACATATTTTCATGACCCACTCTATCCTTGTGAGATCATGGGCTCATGATCCGAATGCATGTTGTTGTTTTGAAAGTTGCATGGCTGGTGCATTTCCACACTGGCTCAGAACTTTCAAAATCCTTTTTCACACAAGTTCTTTTCTAAAAACACAAATACTTTGTGTTTTTATGTGTGCTTCATGTGCTCATCTTATTGTGTGTTACGTCTTTTGTTTTTGATGAACAAAAACATTCCATAGCCTGTAGAAAGGAGGGCAAAATATTTGATGACCCGGGGTCCATTTTACCCGACTCAGTTATCTATAAATAATGACCAGTCCTTAACGTAGTTTACTCCTGAATAAACAGTTGATTCTTGTTGGCTGTGCAAGTTAAATCTTGTTTTCATTGATTTTAAACTTTTTAGAATTTTAAAAAGAATCAGAAACTAATTCCTGAAAGAACAATATGGTATGTTATTGTTAGTGTAGTTTGTTTTGTGTTTAAATTGCCACTCTCACATTTGGGGATTTTACATTGCAGGTATCCGTAATATTTGGGTCTTCCTGAGCAAAATCATAATATATCTTGTCAGCTGAAAATTTCGTCTTCATGGACTTTTTTGCTGTCAGATGCGATGTCACAAGAGGCGTTTTTGTGCCAAATAACAAAAGAAAACTGGTTTGAAATGCCTCTTGTGACATCACATCTGGTTACTTTGACAGTGAAAAACTCCATGAAGATGAAATTTTCAACTGACAAGACTGATATATTATGATTTTGCTGAGGAAGACCCAAATATTACGGATATGTAAAATCCCCAAATGTGAGATAGGCAATTTAAAGTGAGATGCTAGCTATCAAACTGCAGTTTCTTGTTTGTTTATTAGGAAATATTTTGTTCAACTGACAGCAGCATTGGATCACATGCATTCAAGACGTGTAATGCACAGAGGTAATTATAAAATATGTTTTATTCACCTTGTTCAAAATACATTGCCACCTTTCTCTTTTTATTTCACAGATATCAAGCCTGCCAATGTGTTCATCACTGCCTTAGGAGTTGTCAAGTTGGCCGGTGACTTTGGGCTAGAACGATATTTTACACCACTGTTTGCGTGTATTAAAGTTTAAGGTACCGCGCGCCTCCGAAAATCCTGAAAACACCTTTATTAATCTCATGGAAATATCAAAATCCTCTTACACATTGTGCCCCCATCTTATCCTTCAAACCACACCCTCTAAAATTCCTATTTGTACCCTGTTTTAACTAGGGGATAATATTTGGGAATCTTACTGTATTTTAGGAAGGACTTATTATTAGAAGTCTAACATTTATAATTATGCATGAAAAATAAATTTACAGTGTCAGATTTTTTTGCCATTTCGTTTGAATACTTGTGAGGAATGTGACGGATGACATCAGGTTGCAAATACTTAAATGCAGGTAAGTACCTTGTAATTACTCTGCTCACTAGAACTGCCCACTGCCAAACAAGGTTCTTCTGAACATATTGGTCTGGTAATAGCTCTATCAGCTGAAGGTCTTTCACAGATTTCTGGGGTTTTGAATCATTAAGGACTGGATCAACAACTTTCTCCAACATCGAATATTGGTGTGTCCAATGAAGGGATCGATTTGAATGATACTTGGTCTGGACCCTAGCAGATATATTGTGGTCCACATTGTCAGCAATGATTCTGTTGCAAAAAGAATAAATATTATTCAAGGATAGAAAATTCCTGATTAATTTTGTTACTTTTTAACATACAGCCACATCCCCCTAAATTACTGTATACCAAGAAGGAAAAAAACCAACAAAGTACAATCTCCCCTGACTCAGATACATAATATAAATGTTCAAATAACCTGTACATTATACTGAACTGTACATGCATTAAAAACATACTTGTAAAATGGTAGCTTCTCATTTTTCAGTTGTTCCAGTGACTCTTTAGAACATCATCAGTGTATATTGGCTCATTCATTCTTTCACGCACTGCCTCCAGGTTTTGTATGGTACTTTCGTAAACATGTGGGCTGTACCACTGGTAATCTTTAATACTCTCTTGCCTCAAAT
Organism: Chrysogorgia sp. JL179-B06; assembly: GCA_035772405.1. Lineage (NCBI taxonomy): Eukaryota > Metazoa > Cnidaria > Anthozoa > Scleralcyonacea > Chrysogorgiidae > Chrysogorgia > Chrysogorgia sp. JL179-B06. The sequence continues at coordinate 551,114 of JAYKKM010000182.1, read as the reverse complement.
CTACATCAGTAGTCATATCCATGTCGTCATCTACTTTCTTTGGAACTTGTTTCTCCACTACCTCTTCCAGGAGCAATCTTGAACACTTGTTGTTCTCGATCGTTTTCTTCCAAATCTTGACCTTGTTATCAGAATTGACGCCCATTTTTTCTTGCAAAGCAATCATTCTTTTGGGGGACATGCAAACACCCAAGTGATTCAGTCTAATATTGTCTTGATAACTTACTCCACTATGAGATAATATCGTAGACATTCTATACGCGATGGAAGACATTGTAGGATTTCTACATCGAATGAGCGTTGAGGTTGCGAGAGCGATAGCATTGATTGCTCGCTCAGTATTTTTCTCAGACTTGGAATTATTCAAGTTGCTAGCACTGTTCAGTACAGTACTCAGAAACGGGCGATGAATCTTGATCTCCCTGCACACAGTGTTGTTTGAGAAAACAGCAAATTGATGAGGTTCGCCGCATTTCAAGCAGCTGTCCGACTTACAATAGGTTTTACATTCGCGGTTAACTTCTCGCTCTAAAGCTCTGATTAGTTCCTTTGAGAGAAACTCATGGCGAAGAAATGCATTTACTACAGGTTCCCACCGAGATAAGCAAGTGACTTTTATTATCACAAGAGTGTTCTCATCAAAATTGCTTTTAACAACAACACGTCCATTAGGATATGCAATGACGACTTTTACTGCAGAGGATTTGGTGGTGTCCAAGTCGTCAATATTCAAGCTGGATTATTCACGTTTTCCTTTTCCATGAAGGACAGCAATTTCTTGGCGCTGCTGACTTGTCCGTCAGGTCGCTTTATAAGTGGAGAAAGAACACGCCGAGACTTTTCATTGGCAGGGATCGATTTTTCTTGAGACAACATTGAAATCTTCCTCTTTTCTCCACAATTTTCAACGACAAAAGAGTTTTCTTTACCCCCAAATCCGTTAGAAACAAAGCTGAAGAGTTCACATACGTTTTTTATTTTTCTCCCACAAACGTTACAAACAACTCGTGAGAAATTTGTCGAATTTTCCACATTTATTCCAATACGTCCCAGACAGTTAGCCCACACAATTCCAAAACTTTCTTGTCTTGATGAAGGTTTGAAGATGTTTATAAAATATTTTTTTGATATACAACTTCCATACACCACTCTTAAACTACAATTGCACAAACGACATACTTCGTTTTGTGAGTTTTCGTTTGGTTTTACGCATTTACTTGCCATATTTGACTTGCCGCGCTTGCAAATTGAAATGTACACGCCCGCGAGATAGTGTGGCATCTCACAGGAAATAAACAGGAAATAAACAAACTTCAGCTATGATTTGATTGGCCAGTTTTGACAGCGAATTCGAATTTATAATTAGGGGCGGCACGAAGAATTATAATAGGCGCCTGCAGGCGCTTCCTCCGCCCGCCCTTCCCGCCCTCCCCTCTCCCAAGCGCCGGGCTACGCAGGCTAGCCATTTCCTCACAAAATCATCGGATGCAGTAATGTTTGTTTTTAAGAAACATTACTATAGACATTCTCAACGGATTTCATGCCGAAACTGTAGTGTTGCTGGGCAAGATAATCAAAGACAGGCACAAGTAAATTAGTATTCTCGAACAATGCCTAATCCCCTCGCCCGGAGGACCGGCGTTTAGTTCCTTCTCACGGGATGCTGTCTGCAAAATTGGTTATGCATCAACCGTCAACCGCCGTCCAATTTTTGTTGCCTTGGTAACAAAAGGATTTTATACGGCGAAAGAAGATTTGTTCAAAAAGTTCATTGATTGTTCGTATGATTGTCAGAGGCTGTTAATCAAGCCTTCAATACTAACACTGGTATCAATGGCCTAACAAATTAAAGTTATTACAAATATAAACACATAATTCATATAATTATGTACAGTACAATATGTTACAAAAATTAATTTTAACTCAAAAGTTGTATATCCTGCAGATTATCAATTGCCTTAATTGCTAAACATGTATGTATGAATAGATTCATTGAGATAATATTAGTTCTTTAGATATGATGTGAAAATGCCTTCACAGAATTTCTAATTACAAGAGGTACCTGCAATCCTAGGGTTTCTATTAACAAATCAGTTTCAAGTTCTGAGTTAGGAAAGATCAGTTTCCCTGCTGTGCATCGAGACCGGTCCTCTTGAGAGAAATCAATACCCTAACAAAAAAGTCTAAGGCCTGCCTATATATGCATGTCTATAGGCAATCCATAGGATCCTATAGGAAACCTATAGAATTCTATAGGCAATTGGAACATTTTCCATAGGCAACCTACAGAGAAACCTATTAGCCTATAGAAAGCTATAACCCAATTTAAATTAGCCTGCGTATACAGCTGTATATTCATTGCCTTAATTTGAATGGACCCTATACAGTTGCACTATATATACAGTAGAACCTGAGTTTTTCTGACCCTGTGTTTTACGACCACCTGCCGTTTACGACCACTTGCTGGCACGGACGATTTGTAGTTAAAATGTATATACCTGCAATTAGCGACCACCTGACAAACGCGAGCACTATTTAGCGTTTAACCTGTCATGAGCGACCTTTTTACAAGATAAGCGTTTGCTTTTGCACGTAAACATACAAGAATGTTGACAGCGCGCGAATACAGGAAACAGGTCTTATCAGCAACTGCTTTTCATCGTCCCAAACGCGAAATATGTTACAATCAACAAGCAAGAATTTTGACCATGTGCGAATACAGGCAACAAGAAGAGGCACTTGTTGCTTTTTTAGTATTGTTTTGCTTACTTTCATGATAAGCGACTGCATTTTGATAGTTTTGTTAAACTTTGTAGTGTGAGATTCCAAATAACTTTGCTAAATGCTAATACAACATAATGCTTAACACAATTTACGTAGGTTGTAGACCATTAAACGATCTAACGCTTGGAAATATTCGAAAACCTAGCGAGTGAGGTTCGTAAATTATATTTTTTTATCCGTCATCTTTGTTTACAATGCAAGATCGCCAATAACTTTGACTGCGCATACAAAATTAGAATATATATACAGTATCGTTGCTCCTTACTCTTTTAGTCTGTTAATTGCTGTAAATAAAATATTTTCGAGATCAAATGTGAAGTACGTACGCACGTTTACGATTCCACCGGTCGTTTACGACCACTTTTGCTTGGCAATTTTAGGGGTGGTCATCAAACTCAGGTCCTACTGTATATGCACCCCTATGAAAAAGATGCACTTTCTTCCTTCAACAGCCAATATAGTGTCTGTTTATACTTACCATTACCATTAATGTATTTAGTTATTTATTTTGATGTCCTATGAAACAATTAAATTCAGACAACACAAAAGCTCTCAGAAATATTATCCACTAAGAGTATATTATTCAGTTTGGCAAATGAATGGGCTATTATCTAATTCAAGGACAACTAAAAGTAAGAATTAAAATACTGTAAGCAACTACGTACGCTATACAAGATTCAAACAGTAAGCGTGCGAGGGTTGTTGCGTATAGGTATTTCTAGTAAATTTGTACATTGTCACCGACTCACCGGTCTGTTGTTGAGCAATTAATTTGCCTTTTCTGCATAGTTTTTTTGGTTAGGGTTAGTAATTTGGTTAGGATTATGGTTAGGTTTAGGATTTTGGTGATATTTACCCGCATTTCATTGAATTCTAAGAGACTATAGCGTCGTACGGCTACCGTACGAATAGCCATTACCTCTGGCCATTACCTTCAGTTCAATGCTTCACTTTATCGTTTAACTTTTTGACTTGACTCGCTAATTTTAAAGTAATTTAAATAATTTTACACTGTATTGTGTATTTGCTCCAAGCTCCGAAATCTAATAGACACATTTCGAAATACTTAACAGATTTGGAAAAATTTGAAGGTGTGTAATGTTTTGAATGTTTAGAATTTTCAAAACATATATACCATTTGTTCTTTATAATACTACAGAATAGTAAGTGGTAGTACAAATTTTGGAATTGCATGTACAGTATGTTTATTATTTGATTAAAATTATAAATACTTAGTTTAGGGTGAAAAAACATGCATACTATTGCTGTGTTTATATGACCTGGGCCTGGCCTACAATTTTGTAGCAATAAACAAGCGTTACTGTATACTTGTCAGTGTTAATATATACACTGCTGTAGTGAATAAGGGAGAGCTCGGGGGAAACAGATAATACAGTACATGGATGATTGTCAAGCAAGCTCATATCCTCAGAAAAATTATTCTGTGTCCCGGACAGGGATAACTTTCTGATTTCCAGTGAGATGCTCTGACCATTGAGCTACCAAGACTCCGATGGCAAGTGAAGGTTGCATTGATGTACTGATTCTATTGATATAACAGCAGTGTATATATTAACACACCCAATCATTACTGATATATATATATATATATATAGTAACATATATAACGTGCATAGGAAGTACATATATCATTAGAACCAGTACATCATTGTAACCTCTCCCCATCTGAATCTTGATGGCTCAATGGTTACATGCCATCACTGGCAATAAGCAGGTTATAATTTTTTCAACCAGGAATATTATGTTTCTGACGATATGATCTTGACGTCCGTGTTTTGTATACTGGCATGTATTCCATATATAATCTATGTTTACAGTACTCCATCTATAGTACTATAGTACACAATGCCATATATATGCTTTGTTACATGGCAAATATGGTATCTGCAATATCCATTAGGCATTATTATTAGTATTATTATTAGTATTAATAATAATAATAATAATAATAATAATAATAATAATAATAATATAATAATAATAATAATACAATAATAATACAATAATATTTATACAGGATAACCCCTTCAATGCTAACACTGGTATAGTATGGGGGTCTTGTTTTCTAACAAATTACACTGGTTACAAATTTCAACACATATTGACAAATGTACAGTACAATCTTACAAAAACTAATTTTAACTCAAAAGTTGTATATCCTTCACATATATTTGTCAATTAAGGCAATAGATAATGGTGCTATAAGATGTATGAACAGATTAATTGAAACATGGAAAATAGCTCTTTACTGGTAGATATGATGTTAAAATGCCATGGAATTTCCTAACTAGCATTATACAATGTAACTTGCTTCTAATACAAGAGGTACAACACTTGGGATTTCTATTAACCAATCAGTTTCAAGTCCCGACTTAGGAAAGATCAGTTTCCCTGACATGCATAGAGACCTCGGATTATGACCATCAATATTTAGTTATCCATATTCCTGCCAGCTCCACATCACAGTAGTCCAATGTGGGTATAATTATCAACTTACTGTCTATAATCTATCCACACCAACAATTGGAGTAGAATCCATAATACGTCTTAGTAAATCTAATCTGAATGTACCCCTATACATTTGCACTATATGCATCCGTAGACATTTGAACGAATTTGATTTTTTTAAAGGACACTCATTGTATGATAGAGATGCACTTTCTTCCTTCAACAGCCTTTGGTGTCTATATACTAAATACTGCATTGATTATTTCGTGAGTCATCAATATTGTGATAAGTAATTTCTTTCTTAGTGATTGATGGTAGATACAGCAGTAGACACCCCACTATTATGTTGCTGCACTCAAAAATTAAAAGTTTAATTGGGCTGCATGTATTTAGTTTGATGTCCTATGAAACAATTAAATTCAGACAATACAAAGCTCTGAGAGATATTGTCCACTGAAAATGTATTTACTGTAATTGGGCAAATGAAGTGGCTATTATCTAATTCAAGTAATTTAGAACTAAAAGAAGTACTTTACTGTAAGTTTCAAACAGCAATTGGGCGAGGGATTATTGCGTATACGTATTTCTAGTTTAATGAAGAGACCGGGTTGTCTATTGTTACTTGGGCCATGTTTTTTCCAGTAAAAGATCAAAATGATTGCTTTAATATCAAAAATAAATATAAAATTGCCCTATTGACTGAAATGAAGATTGGATACCCCCTCTAGTTTTATTTATGATACTATGGTAATTGCTAGAAAGTATAAGTCGCTGATTGGTTGTTTTTGACAGTTCTTCATGTGAGCGGAAATCCCAAAACATGAGTCTTTCGTGGCGTTCCCTCCCCCCTCCCCACTTTGCCTTTCCGCTCTCCCCCTCCCCCTAACGCCGCCACGCAGGCTATATTTTCAGAGACTGTAGTACACTAGCAGCAAGGCTCACAAAGCAAAAAGAACAGACGGGAAAAAGCACTGTGCACCATGAGAAAACTACAACACGTACACAAAATAATCACACCAAGTATACTTTGAAAAGAACATAATACAATGATGTATGTACCAAGCCATCACTCTGCACTAAGTACCACGCACGTAACATGCTGTTAACACTTAACATAACAAGGGAAAGCTCTAGAAAAACAATTTCAAATTATTCAAATGCACGCAGTATCCAACTGATAATAACATTTTACATTTTACTTTTTTCTTTTTTTACTTCTATAATCTCAAAACTAAACACGCTTTTACGCGAAGATATATATGTGAACCAGCTTTGTAATAGTGTCACGTTTTAGTTTGCATATTAACTACATTTGAAATGAACATACAACTGCTAATTACGCGACAAGGTCATGATAATTGGTTGGATAATATCCAGCGTTTCTGATTAATTTGCATCGAAAAAGCCTTTCAACTTCTTTGTGTACTTTTTTCAACAATGACACTCCATTGTTGTTACTAACTTTAATTAAACTGAGCGATTCAAACGAAACACGAATTGTTTCGAATTGTTTATTGTCGTTTATACTTGGGGAGGGCAATTCGCGATACGTATAGCATCTCCAACGAGCCGATGGAAGATTTCCAAAATAATGATGACCATCAAGGACGTGAATGAAGCGATCGAAGTGAAAATTTGGACTGCCAGAGAAACTGCAGAAGACGACGAATCAGCATGGGGCGAAGAGATGGAAAATAAAGTCGACAAAGATGGTGTTAAGATGAGTCAACTAAAGCAATTGAGATCTGACAATGGTTTTGATGAAAGTATATGCAGCAACGCGACAGTGACAGCAGCTAGCAAGGAAAATATATCAGATACAACAAAGAAGTACAATTCTGCCAAGCAACCAAAACACGTGCAGATCGCACGGGTCAATGGATCGTATCATATTGACTCCGAGTTTCAAGATTCCTTGAAGTTTTCTTATGTTAAGGAGTCCGTTGTATCCCAAATACGAACATACATTGACTGATTACTCTTGATGACTACATGCAAGAGCATTATCGAACTAAGATTACCTTGAACAAGTTATCTGGCATACGAGGAGAATGGTGGGAACTGGACATGAATGGAAGAAGTGGACGTTTACCTAACTGGTTCGAAGCCCTATTCGAGTGGACAGCTGAAAGAAACTCGGTCGAAACGAAATCGCGATAGAAGCAACCTAAACTTGCGTCCAAATACAATACGTGGGTGGATCCACAAAAGACTTTCAAATCCTACACGTCGAACACAAACATCGTAAACGCGTGGGCGAAGAGATCGAATGTAAAGTGTCGGAAGATCGTGAGTCAAGTAAACCAACAAATCCGTCAGCATTTGACATCCAACAAGGGTTTTCAAGAAAGTGTACGCGGCAACAACGACAGAAACAGCAGCTTGAAAGAAGAATCAGTTCCAGTAATGAAGAACAATTCTGCCAAGCTAGCAACATTCATGATCGCACGGTTCAGTGGATTGTATCGATTTCAACAATAATAATATATCACTAATTACGTAGCAATAATCGAAATTGTTACTTATCTCAGCGCAGCACAAATTTCTTTAAAAAATTTTCTAATCGAGGTGCTTTGTCCTGGAATGTTTTAACAGCAAATGTTATTAGTTATAAATGCATTAGTTATAAATGTGTTAGTTTTAGATTTGTGAACACGGCCCTTTGAAAATCAGGAAACTAGTACGCTACCGTGTGTGTGTAAATAAACTGTGTATGAAAAATCAGATATACTGCACAAGTTTGACACTCTTAAATTGACTCAATTCCCGCAAGTTTTACCCAGAAGCACATTCTCACTTTTACATAGCAAAGCGAGATTTGTTTTAGCTGCATAAATTGATACCTATATCAAAGTAATGAAAGTACAAAATCTAAAATATAATAAAAACATTGGTGTTCTCCTCCTCTTCGATTTATCCAGCACTTTTCTGTATCGTCTGGTCTTCGAGAGAGGAATAAATAATGGTGATTCAAGTCTTGACTGGCCCATATTTTAAGAATATCGCTGCAGATGATTATTATAAGTACTATGTTATTAGTTTTCATTAAGAAACGTTTCATGAATAAATGAATAAAAAGGTTTCAAAACGTTTCACATGAGAATAGTCAAGATGAGCCTTTCTCGTTCCCATACCCCAAAGAAAATCTGAAAATGACACGCCATAATCACGTGAAGACTGCTATTAAATATGCGGAGTGATGCAAAGTAAACCATTGCTTGTTTCACTGTGAAAGTATTAAGACCAAGAGAACAACTCTTCATGATGATAATCTTATGTGAGTAGCAAGGAGAAGACAAGAGGTAAGGCGAGCTTTGTATTAATTAACAGACTGAAGCCCAAGTTAGACCTGATTTAATTATAAATAATTAAATATAAATAATTAAATATAAATAATTAAATATAAATAATATAATACTAAAAGGTTACTGTGCTGTCAAAATAGTGAATAGGAAGTCTAACGTCGAGTGAACGCCTTAATTCTGCCTTCATAGAGAGTGAAAGGCATTATGTCACTTTACATTTCACTCTCTGACGATGGACTCTCTTGCGCAGAGACTTCCAAGTCCACGAAAGAGAGTTTTGCAAGACGGAGATCTGTTGTATTACATTCCTCAGCGCTTCTCCACTTTCTATTTCGCGGCCTTGAAAGAGAGAGGCGAAAGGACGAAGAGCCTTCGCTCAAAACGTTACACCTCCTATTCAGTATTTCAGTAGTACACCAGCCTTTTAGTACTTTTAATTCGTATTTTACACTGCCTACCCAACGCACGACTTCTCTATCATTATTTTATTCAAATACCAACATTTCATTATGTTGTTATCGTGTTTATTTATTATGTTGAGTTAAAATTATGTGAGACGTAATCTTTGCTGCTGAAGTTCATCTTCAGTCAGACCATTTCTGAGTCCCTGAGAATTCAACTCGCAACCTTCTGACCACAAAGAAGATATTCTAACCATTGAGCTATGTGTAGGTTATCATAATTTACTATTGACTCGTAACATACGCATTCCTTGAGTTTCCTATCTTGAATCCCGATATATGTGTTATTAAAATGATGATACGAGTATGATTTATGTAGAGTCACGCAGGATAAGGTTGCTCATGTTTTAAGCGCTCGACAATTCAGTTTATCACTATTAGTTGAACGGAAAACCCAACTGAAAGGGAATACATGCAATCATGATAATATACTGCATGATGCGGTTACGGGGTGCGAACCCACAACGTTCAGATCGCTCACGAGTTTCGCTAACCATGTTGAGCAATGTAAGTGCGAAACGTAAACTGTTCAGTTAGCGTTCATAATTTATTGACTGAAGCTAAACGGGGTGTTGAAGATCGTAAGACTAATTTCGTAATTATACGTGAACTGGAATGCATATGACGTGGTAGAGCGAAGAGTTGAGAGTAATCCGATACCGTTATGTTGGATTAAAAATTGGAATGTTCGATACCGAAAGTCAAGAGTGAAAAGTGACTGTGTGATGGTAACTGTGTGATGGTGTCAGTGCTTCTTTGTGAGAAAGACGAGACGTCGTGTGTGATTTAAGGTGAAATAAAAGATTCAAAACTAAATTGTGACTTGTCGTTGATACTTGGGAAGGGAAATTCGCAACACGCGGCATATCCAACGGGATACAAGTACTCCCGTGATTTCGACCAGTTCGACCTAGAGACAGAGAGACCTCGCGAATATGAGGTAACGGATGACCAACCTTGAGCGGAAACTGCGATCAATATAACTAAGTGTTATTCTTAAAATATATCCTTAAACTTACGCTGAACTTGCAAACGAAGATGAAGTCGACAGAAGATTTCGCGTTCGAAAATAATGATGAAACAAGCGATCGAAGAGAAAATTTTGACTGCGGGAGACACTGAAGAAGACGACTCAGCATGGGGCGAAGAGATCGAAAATAAAGTCACGAAAGACGATGTTAATAATTAGGTGAATCAACTAAAGGAAGAAATTCAGCGCTTGAGATTTAATAACGATTTAAAAGAAAGTGTGCGAAAACCGCAACAGAAACAGTAGTTAGAAAAATAAAAATCAGATGCAGCAAAAATTTGAATTAATCCAAGCTACCAAAACTCGTGATCGTACGGTTCAACGGATCGTGTCGATTTCAACAATAATAATAGTCACCAATTAGGTAGCAATAATCGAAATCTTTACTCATCTCAGCCCAACAAAAAATTCCTTAAAATATCTTTTCGTATTAAATACTGTAACTATTTGCCCTGGAGTGGTTAAACTACGAATGCGCAATCGATCAGGTCATAAAGGGAAATATTAATATTTCACCGAGTAGTTATATCTATTAGTTATAAATGTATTACTATTAGTTATAAATGTATTAGTTATAAATATATGGAGTTATAAACTGTTCAAGTAGCGCTAATAAGGTATTGACTGGAGCTAAACGGGGTGTTGGAGATCGTAAGATTAATTTCGTAATAAGTGAACTGGAATGCATTACGTCCGATACCGTTATGTTGGGGTAAAGATAGGAATGTTCGATACCGAAAGTCAAGAGTGAGAAGTGACTGTGCGATGGTAACTGTGTGATGGTGTCAGTGCTTGTTTGTGAGAAAGACGAGACGTCGATCGTGTGTGATTTTAAGGGGAAATAAAAGATTCAAAACTAAATTACGACTTGTCGTTGATACTTGGGGAGGGAAATTCGCATCACGCGGCATCACCAACGGGATACAAGTACTGGTGATTTCGACTAGTTCGACCTACCCTAGAGACAGAGGGACCTCGCGAGAATGAGGTAACGGATGACCAACCTAGAGCGGAAACTGCGATCAATATAACTGTTATTCTTTATATGTATCCTTAAACTTACGCTGAACTTGTAAACGAAGATGAAGAAGTCGACAGAAGATTTCGAGTTCGAAAATAATGATGACGATTAAGGACGTGAAACAAGCGATAGAAGAGAAAATTTTGACTGCGGGAGACATTGAAGAAGACGTCTCAGCATGGGGCGAAGAGATCGAAAATGAAGTCGCGATAGGTGAATCAACTAAAGGAAGAAATTCACTCAGCGCTTGAGATTTGACAACGATTTAAAAGAAAGTGTGCGACAACCGCAATAGAGACAGTAGTTAGAAAAATAAAAATCAGATGCAGAAAAAAATTAGAATTAATGCAAGCTAGCAAAACTCGTGATCGTACGGTTCAACGGATCGTATCGATTTCAACAATAATAATAGTCACCAATTAGGTAGCAATAATCGAAATCTTTACTCCTCTCAGCCCAACAAAAATTTCCTTAAAATATCTTTTCGTATCAAATAGTTATTTGCCCTGGAGTGGTTAACTACGAATGCGCAATCGGTCAGGTCATAAAGGGAAATATTAATATTTCACTGAGTTCTCTTGAAAGTTTTCTTAACACTTATTATAGTATAGTCAATAGTCTTACTAACAATAATTTCTGATGTTAAGTGTAAATATTAGTTATATCAGTTATAAATGTATTAGTTATAAATGTATTCGTTATAACTATATTAGTTATAAATATATCGAGTTATAAACTGTTCAGTTAGCACTCATAATTTATTGACTGGAGCTAAACGGGGTGTCGAAGATCGTAAGACTAGTTTCGTAATTATATACGTGAACTTGTAAACGAAGATGAAGTCGACAGAAGACTTCCAGTTCCAAAATAATGATGACGATCAAGGACGACAAACAAGCGATCGAAAAGAAAATTTTGACTGCAGGAGACACTGAAGAAGACGTCTCAGCATGGGGAGAAGAGATCGAAAATAAAGTCACCAAAGACGACTAAAGCAATTCACTAAAGCAACTAAAGAAATTCTCGTCTGGGGCTCAGAAACATTTTCTGAGTTTGCGTTGAAGCTTGAGTAGCAAACAATTTATCATATTAAATAACCAAGCTGCTAATCACTTTAATATATTCTGATAAAATATACAGACATATCGAGACTACTGAATTAGCAGTACGTATGTCGCACGTACAAACTAGTACGCAACGTAGCCTTCGTTCTGGCATCTGACTGTTCTGGTAGCTCAATGGTTAGAGCGTCTAACAGGAGATCATCAGTGAAGGTTGCGGGTTCGATTCCCGTCTGGGGCTCGGAAACATTTTTCTGAGTTTGCGTTAAAGATTGAGTAGCAAACAATTTACCATGTTAAAATAACCAAGCTGCAAGTCACATTTAATATAAAGCAAGAGGTTTGACAACGATTTAGAAGACAGTCATGTGTGGCAACGGCAGCAGAGACATTAGCTATAGAAATGCAGCAAAAAAGTACAATTCTGCCAAGTTACCAAAACTCGTGATCGCGTGGTTCAATGCATCGTATCAAGATTTCCTAATTTAATGATTTAATACGAACATACATTGACGGATTATTATTGCGGACTAGATGCAAGAGCATTATCGAACGTTTACCATGGTTCAAAGACAGATATAGAAATTCGGTCGAAACGAAATTGCGAAAGAAGCAACATGAACTTGCGCCCAAATACAATACGTGGGTGGATCTACAAAAGACTTTCAAATCCGACACGTCGAACACGAATCGTAAACGCGTGGGCGAAGAAATCGAATGTAAAGCGTCGGAAGATCGCGAGTCAACTAATCCGTCAGCGTTTGACATCCAACAAGGGTTTTGAAGAAAGTGTACGCGGGAACCACGACATAAACAGCATCTTGAAAGAAGAATCAGTTCCAGTATAATAAAGAACAATTCTGCCAAGCTACCAAAACTCATGATCGCATGGTTCAGAGTACGCCATTTGCGTGAACCGTTTTAATCGGCACAAACATGGCTGATTAATTTTTAAGTACATACATGTAAGCAGGCTTTTACAAAGGGTATACATGTTTGCGTAACATAATATGCACGTGTATTAGTAGTACTTTGACTAGGTAATTCCAAATCTGTTTTCAGAATTGAAAACGGTTAAATATTGACCGAGATAACGCTCAAAATAATACATGACGAAGCGGCTTCCCCATTGCCGATTAATTTCTAAGTATATAACAGGCTTTTACGAAGGATATGCATGTTCTCATAATATAATAGGCACGTATCTTATGTACTTTGACTAGATAATTCCAAATCTGTTTTCAGAATTAAAAACGGTGAAATATTGACCGAGATATGGTTCTAAATAATACATGACAAAGCGGCCTCCTCATTGCCAATTAATTTCTAAGTACATGTACATAACAGGTTTTTACGAAGAATATGCATGTTCTCATAATATAATAGACACGTATGTTATGTACTTAGACATGGTAATTCCAAATCTGTTTTCAGAATCGAAATCGGTTAAATATTGGCCGAAATAACTAAAAAAAAATAAAAAAATTTCCACAACGAAACGGCCTTTTGGAAAGTGTGATCAACAAATTAATACATGGCGTGTGAGGACTGGGGACCATGGATGTGGAAAATCCTGCAGTGGGTGTTAGGATGAAACTCTTGGGGGAGGTAGAAAAGGTGAGCGAGGGGATTATTGTGGATTCCTATTTCTAGTTAGATACGTATTAGTTATAGGAGGTAATGTTTTCAGAAAAACAAGAGGTGGTGAACTGCTGAAATTTTTAGAAATGAAAAACTGACGTTTCGAGTGGACCCCTACATCAGAGTAAAATTTGATTATTTGTTTGTTTGTTTGTTTGTTTGTTTGTTTGTTTTTCGTCTGTCTGTCAGTAGGATATCTCAAAAAGTATCGGCAGCTGTAGTCTCCTAGCTGTAGTCATATAAACTGTTTTAATTTATTCCTCAGAATATTCAGATGATAATTACTTACAATTAGTCAAACTACTTGTCCAAGATGTGAGCCTAACATCACGGTCTCCTTTTTCGTTTCTCATCCCAAATAATTCTCAGCACAGTCACCAACAGAGAAGGAGAAATTTTGTAGTCTGCAAAAGAAAATCAGAAATGATGAGTCATGCATCAAATCTAGCCAGGCAAAGCTGAATGTCGAGTGGCCGAGATTATATGTAGTTATTCCTTTATAAAATAATTTATTAATCAAAGTCGTTGTTTTCTCGAGATTTACGGTAGATGCTTTAGCAGAACAAAAACTCCAACCATAACTCAAATAAAAACTCTAAACCTAACCCTAGAATAAAGAAATACTACCCTACTCTGTACCGGTACACAAAGAAGCCCATATCCCATATCAGAGCGACTAAAATAGGTTTGGGATTAGGACTGTTTTGAATTCAGGATATTTATAAAAAACGTCAGCCTATTTGTCTGTGTGACTGACATGGCATCTTGCCCAGTCACCATATAAGCTTATTTCAAGACCAAATATGATGTTTAATACAATTAGTGGTACACCGGATAGTGGTTTTTAACTTTTTACTATCCGGCCGGATACCGGTTAGTTGAAAAATATCCGGTGGGATATTTTCGTATATAAATCTCAATACTTCTTTTCAGGTAGAATAATTGAATTGCCATATTTTGACTAGTTTCTCAGGCTATCACCCTTCATTGTGACCGAAATTTGATTCGATGCATTGAAAATTACTAATCCATGCTTTTAATTCAATTCAGGGTTTGAGCCTGCAGTTTTCCAATAACAATGTTATAACTTGAAAGTATAAATAGTATTAAACTATGAAAATGAAATGATTAATTGCACTAGATCTAATGGTCTCTAAACGTGCATGTAAAAGATTAACATAAGCTTCGTATGAAATAAATTAATAGATCTTATAAACGATACGTGGACGATCGTCAAGATCATATCCTCAGAAAAATTATTCTGAGTCCCATACAGGAATCGAACCTGTAACCTTCTGATTGCCAGTGAGACGCTCTAACCATTGAGCTAACGAGACTCAGATGGAGAGCGAAGGATACAATGATGTACTGGTTTAATTGATATATGTACTGCCTATGTGGCAGTCACTATATATCGGTAAGCTTGGATGCGTTAATATACACAATGTTGTAGTGAATGTGGAAGGAAGAGCTCGGAGTAGACAAACAATACGTGCACGATCGACAAGCTCATATCCTCAGAAAAATTATTCTGAGATCTTATAAACGTAAACAAACTGAAGCGGTATTATGGAAACATGTTATTGTGTTAACTGTTATGAGCGACTTTGTGTGTGAGCTATATTGTTACAAAATTTCATTACTGCACTTATTTTTTTGCAAGTTGATATATTTTGTTTGTTTAAGAAGATAGTTAACCATAACCAACAACACTGCATTGAACAGTAAACAAGCTCAATATTGCTATTTTGTTGTATTGATGTCTATTTTTATTATATTTGAATTAACACAACCTTGGAAAACAGTCAAAAACAAATTATCCGGTATCCGGCCGGATAGTAGAAAATATCCGGCCGGATAGTGAGATTATCCACTATCCGGCTGGATACTAAATCCGATGCACCCCTAAATAGAATAATATTAACTTCTGCAGGAGTTTTTGATTTTCACCATAATTAAAACAGTGTGCTTATAAATATTTACATCGCGAACCACAAGGTGCTTCAATCAGTGAAGCTATCACCCGATTTGTTGACTGATCAATCTCGTTCCGAGAGCCTTCGCTGCCACGCGAAGCAAGTGTGCAATGTCCCTGAATTACCAATAATTATAGATTGTAGTATTCTAGTACCCAACCCCAACACAACAACAATCCTAACCCCCCCCCCCCCCCCCCCCCCCCCCCTAACTGTTTTCCTAACCCTCGGCATAAGTACGTGTCTTCCTAAACCCCGTCTTCTACTTCATTGTAACCATAACCCCGGTAGATAGTAACAGCCAGAATTGAACCATGCATGATGGGAATTGAACTCGTAACTTTCTGAACACTGGTTTCTATCCTAAATTTTCTGAGTTTACAACTTTGATAAACATGCACATTTAAATACATAGTTTTAATTCACAGGTTAAATCACTCCTTGATGTCCCACTCCAATGTTCTGACAACGACCATTATATGAAAAGAGTTCCTTTTATGGAAGCAACAACGTTGTGACATGAGTAGCAGTACTTTTACTATTAATGGAGTCGAATGTTGTGCCAGTGGCGATGAGATTGATTTAAGAGATGCCGGTTTTCTGAAAACATCCATTCCTCCAGAACTTTTAAATCATCCGCAAATCAAAACAATCCTACTTTATCATGAAGATGTTCCCGAATTTCTGCAATCTATCGTCGATAATTTGGGTCCTCAACTATCAATTAACGTTTTCGATGATGATAATAAAAAATCCTGTAAAATCAAGACTGATGAACTAGGTCTCATTGGCCTAGACGTGCGATGCAATGCTCTAAATGTGGTTGGAGTAATTGCTGCATGCAAACGGAAATTGCGGCGTCTAGTTTTGAGAAATTACGAGTGTGGTGGTCTAGATGGACTTGACAGAACCACGGTATCTCATGTGGAAGAATTAGTAATTGCGAGTGATGACACGTTATCTGTAAATACTGAGTATACTGATTTATTTCCTGATGAGGAAAGTTTTCCAGAAATTTCTTTTCAGAACATTGCTCTAAAAACGTCCCCCGACCGCTTAACCGAGCTTGATAAAACATCACAATGCAACACAATTTCACTCGAAAGTATGACTAACCTTCAAAGATTCTTGTTATGTGCTAAGGGAAAGAAAATTTTATCAACCGGAATGGATCAACTAAACAATCTTCAAGAATTATTTATCTTTGATGATCCGATAGGTGAAGATTTCGAACTGAGCGATAAATTAAAACTGCGAAAAGTCATTTTATTCAATTGCGGACTAAAGGTCTTACCTTTGGCCATAACAGCAATGGAAGAGCTGGAGGTACTTGAATTATATGACAATAATTTTCATAATCAATTATTATCACTTGCCAAACTTGTGAAACTTAAGCGACTTGTCATTTACAGTTGTTTCCTGAACACCTATCCAGCAGGTCTCGAAAAACTCACCAATTTAGAAACTTTAAGTCTTGACTGGAACATGGAACTTGGTCAACAGTCATTTTCAATTCCTTCGTTAAGGAACTTAAAACAGCTGAATATGAGTGGCTGTGACCTGAAGAAAGTTCCAAGTGGTCTTGAACATTGTGTTAATTTAGAAGTTCTGAGCCTTCAGAGAAATAGTGAACTTGGTCAGCAGTCATTTTCAATTGCTTCATTAAGGAACTTAAAACAGCTGGATATGAGTGACTGTGACCTGAAGAAAGTTCCAGGTGGTCTTGAGCATTGTGTTAATTTAGAAGGTCTGAGCCTTCAGAGAAATAGTGAAATTGGTCAGCAGTCATTTTCAATTGCTTCATTAAGGAACTTAAAACAGCTGGATATGAGTGACTGTGACCTGAAGAAAGTTCCAGGTGGTCTTGAGCATTGTGTTAATTTAGAAGTTCTGAGCCTTCAGAGAAATAGTGAACTTGGTCAGCAGTCATTTTCACTTCCTTCATTAACGAACTTAAAACAGCTGGATATGAGTGTCTGTTGCCTGAAGAAAGTTCCAGGTGGTCTCGACAATCGTATTGGTCTCATAAATTGTGATATGAGTTTCAATGAACTAAAAGAATTTCCCGAATGTGTTGCCAACTTAATAGAAAGGGGCACGAATTTCATCCTCGCAGGTAATGTGCTGGAGAAGCCACCACAAGTTATCTGTAACGATGGTAGAAGTATTTTAAATTATTTTAAAAGCATCGCTAAGTTTGGTGAAGCTCACTCTAAACGGCTTAGAGTTCTGGTTATTGGAAATTCTGGTGCAGGAAAAACGAGTCTTGTTAACGGTTTGTTGATTGGAGAGCTATGCCAGACAGACGAAGATGAGAGAACTGAAGGTATTGAGATCAGAAAGTGGTATCCAGATCCTGAGAATGAAGATCTCGAATTAGAAATCTGGGATTTTGGCGGTCACATGGAGTATCAGAGCGTAAGTCATTACTTTTTTGAAAAACACTCTTTGTTTCTTTTGGCTGTGGATGTGTCAAAATATGAAACAACTGATGAATCGTATGATGAAAATGCTGGTAAGTGGATTGACGAGTTAAAGAGCATTGTTCGAAGGCCTGTTATAATGGTCGCTACAACAAAATCTGATCTTGTGGATGATAGCGTCATAAACGACAGGTGTCAGGATATGTTAAAAATAATTAACAAACAGGAAAAACTTGATGTGGATTCTATAAAATCGGATTTGGAGAATTTGGATGAAAATGACAGTTCCAACACCTGTAGAAAGGAAAGGATTAACTCACTGACAGCAGAAAGGCCAGTCCTGCCTAAAAAAATCGTTCTCACATTAGATGAGCAAGAAGAATCTGCTAATGGAGAGACCCGTATAGTTGTTACATCTGCAGGCAGAAGGGTCAATGCTGTTACCTACACATTGTTGAATGTCAGGAACTTAAGCCAGGAACTTGTTCAAACTGGAAACAACATGAATTTCTTCCCGCATCTGGAAACCAAACTTCCACTTTTGTGGGTAAAAATTGAAAAGTTATTACCTACTTTGAGAGAGGAAATTAAAAACAGGAACCTCACCAAGTACCTAACATTTGAAGAATTGAAAAAGTGGCTATGTCAACACCTTGAAATGTTCAATGAAGTTGTGGAGAAAAAAGAGACTTTGCATGCTGTCATTCGTTACCTGGTTAAACTAGGTAAAATTTTACATTTTGAACATGTGAAACAGCTCAGAGATTTGATCTTTCCAGATCCCCAGTGGCTTATCATGTTGGTGAAAGAGGTTGTCCACCACAATTTGGAATTGCACCTGCAGTTTAAAAAAGAATTCAAAGCTTGCAACATGGATGCTGTAATGTTTGAAAACGAAAAGCAGGAATTACTTAAGAATGGTCTGCTTTCAGAGTCGCTTTTGCGATGCATCTGGTTTGATGCAATTCCTCAATCAGCAGATTTTAAAAGGATTGTACCCTTACTCCATCAGTTTGATGTTGGTTATAAAATGACAGAGAAAGAAGCTGAGATTGAAGGGAAAGAAATCAGCAACAACTATACATTTATCCCTGCGCTTATGCCTTCAGCTCCTCCTTCTATCATTGAAGATGTTTGGCCAACAACTGCTTCACAAGACGAGATTGAAAGAAGTTGCGAATACAGATTCCAGAGTACTCTCCCAGTTGGTCTCTTTGAACGCCAAATGGTCCGTTCCCATCATTGTTCGGACTACAGAATTCACTGGAAGTATGGATTCTTTGGTATTAATGCAGAAGAGCAAGAAGTAAAATTCTGCATCAACAAAAGAAAAGACAAGATTGAATTTACTGCAAGGATAAGGAAAAGTGATGAAATAAACACATTATGGAAGGTTCTTCTAAGTCTTCACCAGACCTTTGCAGATATGGTGCAAGAATTGTGGCCTGAACTCCGCTATAGAATTTATAATCAATGCCCTGAATGTAAGGAGTGTCATTACAGGATGGACTTTGAGCAACTTTTGAAAGCACCAAACAGTTACAGCAAGCTAACTCGTTGTGACAAAACTGGTCGAGTTCCTTCTGTTAAAGTTGACAGCAGATTAGTCATCCCTCCTCCAGGTAATAGTCTAATATTTTAAGGTTTTGAAGCCAGTAGATAACTTCAGTCTATTCTTTAATATACTCATGTGCATGGATTTATCTATTCCAAGAGGAGCAATGCGGAGCTTATCTGATTTACATCCGAATGCAATTTAACTGTGCCAGTTTGCATTTGACTATTAAGACCTCATTTTGGATTTCATTTTTATTTGAAAATGCCCTGATTGTGCCTAAATAAGTCAATGGTTGAAGTTTTAATACATTCAATAATGCAGACACCTTTTCTCGATTATGATGATCTAAAAGAAAATCTATATAATGAGTGTGGCTCCCTCATAAAATATTATTTTAATAACTGTTGTTTTGAATATATTCAAATATATTTTGTTAACTTTGTTTATCACTGGAGTTTTTATTAGATTGCTCACTTAGTGTTTTCATTTAAAAAAGATTAAAAAATTGAATAATATTCATTTTGAATATTCTTCATATTTACAGAGGTTGTTAAAGAGTTTCAAAAAAACAAAAGTACAAGTGCAAGTACAGGTATATACATCTATTATTATGTTATATAAGGTTACATCATATGATAGATGCTTGCTTATTTTGGTAAAATTCCAACCACGCACATTTGGTAGTTCTGGTTTCATTCAGGAACCCCTATGAAAACATCATATTTCTCATCACAAATGATCAAATAATAAAAATGTGTTTGCTCTTTGTGAAAGGTATTGTACAGGTATTTGCTTAGATATAGAGCAGGCAGTTGACTCATTTTGCCAATTGCTGGGAATGATGGAAGAAATATATGTTAATTGCAAATTATTGTACTATTAAATCTAAAATGTGAACATGTTGTTATTTGATCATTTGAGATAATAAATACATGTACGGTATGTTGTTTTGCGAGTTCCTGAGTGCAACCAGAACTATCAAATTCTTGTTGCACAAGGGTGGTGTTTTTAAAAATTATCTCATAGCATATACAGTTTTAAAGTGCCTATGAAACGAAAATTAAGTTTTATTTATTAAACTGAACTCTTAAAATGATTAAGAATGGTATTTAGAGCTCTTTCATATCTCGCGTAGTTCTTGAGATATTTAGACTTATGTGATATGCAAATGATTAAACGTGTGACGTAAACTACACACATGTTTAGAAAATCAAGTATATATTTAAGATATTCAACGAAATCCCTTGAAACTTTGCACACTCCGAGACGTCATTAAATCTAACATCATTACATTAAAATAGTGATGCCAAATTAATTTACTATTTCTGATATCTTGATTTTCTAAAAAGGTGTGAAGCTCTTTACGTCACATGTTAAATCATTTGCATATCACAAAAGTCTAAATATCTCAAGAGAAATATCTAAAGAGCTATAAATTAGCATTCCTAATCATTTTAGGAGTTCATTCAAATAACTAAAACTTAATTTTCGTTTCATAGGCACTTTAAAGGTGTTGCTTTTTTATTAAATTCTTAGCTTCTAGAGTTAGTTATTATTGTGCATACCAAATGTAAGAAACATAACTCAAATTTTGAGCATGTGTTAAGAATTTTGCCAAAATAAGTATATATCATATGATGTAACCATAATCAAAGTAGTGAATACAAGGGTCCAGTTCAAAACTCTTATAATGTATTTCCTTGAATAGATTTCACTATAGTAAGCCACTTTCTGTGATACAAAATTTGAATGAAGTTGCTCTCAGAATAAGTACATAATGCTCTAGGGTGAAGTATGAAAAATATTATATCCTTTCAAATAAGGAAAAGAGAATTTCGGTACAAAATAAGTTGAAAGAAAGCAGTATTGTTTGTGTTCAATATATCACTGCCAGCACATGCTAATAATTACATTTTAAAAGAACAATTGGTTTCCTAGCAACTCACAAGAACCTTGGAAATACCAGGAAACTAATCCACAAACAGGGAATCCTTTAGTTGTGGTATTGTTCAAGCATTCAAAATATTAATAGACCTCTTTCATAAGGGCAACCAATTTGAATATTCCTATGTGAGTCTTAATTAGCCATTAGGGCCTTGTTTGTGTGTCAGCAAATCAAATAAAATGGCAGTCATTATGAAAGAGGTCTATGATTTTATGGGAGAAAAAACAAATAATTATAATAATAAACATGTTGTAATAAACATGTTGTGCTGCGTAGGCAGTGTAGAAATACAATCGAATACTCTGAAAGGTTGGTGTACTGCCAAAATAGTGTGTAAGAGGTCTTACGTTTCGAGAAAAGGCCCTTAAAATATTGCCTTAAAATATTGGTTTAACATGAGTTTTTCATGAATTTCCTTATAGTTGTATCAAGTCCAGTATTGGTTTCCGACATATCTTATCTTGTGATACAAGATATATGTCGTCTGTTGAATGTAGAATCTGTTGGTGGTGACTACAGGACATTAGCTGGCAAGTTAGAAATGAAAACCACAGATGTATGGTTACTTTCCCAAAAAGACGATCCAACTAATGAAGTACTGAAATGGTGGGTGCCTAAAAATTTGGCCACAGTCCAAAAATTCCGAGAGATACTAAAAGAAATGGAACGGTATGATGTCCTAGCAGTTCTTGATGGAAAAAAACAATCAGGTAAAATATTATAAAACAATGGACTAATATTTTGGTTCAAAAAGTTCAAAAATTTTGTTGTGGTGGTCATCTTCAGATTCAAGAGTATTATAGTGAATGTTTATTGAAGTTGCTCTCAGAATAAGTACATAACACTCCAGGGTGAAGCATGAAAATATTACACCCTTTCAAATAAGGAAAAACGAGAATTTCTGTACAAAATAAGTTGAAAGAAAGCAGTATGTTTGTGTTTATCTCTGCGAGCACATGAACTTTCATGGGTCGTTCATGAATGTTCATATCCGTTCATGAATAGTTCATGTTCAGTTCATCAAAAATGAAACATGTAGTTCATGAATGTATTTCATGAACAGTTCATGAGGTTTGATGAACAACAAATTAGTTCATGAACTTTATGTTCATTATGTTGTATCGTTCATGAACGTTCATGAATATTCATAGGAAATCTATTCATTATTTAATGAACTTATTATTCATGAAAATTTCATGAAACTTGTTCATGAATATTTAAGGACATTTTGATGAACAAAAGTCACATTTAAATGACAAAATACAGTTATTCATGAAAGGTTCGTGAAATTTGTTTTGGTCGTGAACATTTCATGAAATGTACTAATTTGATTCCACTGTAGCGCAGAAACGTTGTGATGTGACAAAAATCCGCATGTCTTTGTTGCCAGTTTTACTACAAAATTGGTCTTAAGCTTCTTTATATTTTAGAAATTTTACACAGTGAGTCAGCATAGGTCTGGCTCGTGACTATATATACAGCTAGACTAGCTAGATTCAAAACGTACCGTAATTCATTTTAGTCTACGTTAAAGTGAAGAATGAGCCGTTTAGTCCAATGCCATAGTTTGACTCTGAATGAGATCATGTACTTTTAATTTCGTGATTTTCCATATAGTTGTATCAAGTCCAGCATTGGTTTCCGACATATCGTATCTTGTGATACAAGATATATGTCGTCTGTTGAACGTAGAATCTGTTGGTGGTGACTACAGGACATTAGCTGGCAAGTTAGAAATGAAAACCACAGATGTATGGTTACTTTCCCAAAAAGACGATCCAACTAATGAAGTACTGAAATGGTGGGTGCCAAAAAAATGGGCCACAGTCCAAAAATTCCGAGAGATACTAAATGAAATGGAGCGGTATGATGTCCTAGCAGTTCTTGATGGAAAAAAACAATCAGGTAAAATATTATAAAACAATGGACTAATATTTTGGTTCAAAGCTTTTTTGTGGTGGTCATCTTCAGAGTCAAGGGTATTATAGCAAATGTTTATTGAAGTTGATCGTCTAGGTTCGTGTAGTGTTAAGAAAGACATGTTGTTGATGGTGAGTGACGTTTTGACGGCCTCAGTATTGATAATCTTCAGAGTTAAGAGTATTAAAAGATATACTTATACAAGTTGATTATCTAGGTTTGCATATATGTAGTGAGCGAGAAAAATATGTGTGGGAACTGACCCTTTCACATGATGTATATAACATTGCCAAAAAACACCTCTCGAGGGACTGTCATCAAAGAGAGTTTCTTTCAAGATTACACAAAACTCCATGATCAATTTTTAACATTACTTAAAAAACTCATTAATAATTCACGAGGAAAAGACAAAGAAATAAAAAAAAACATCCTAATTTACATAAACTTTATCTTTGATTTTCTCGGCTTAGACATCATTGATTTTCAAAATTACTACGCCAATGAACTTATCAAATGGGTCGTTTTAGGAACCGTTTAATAAACTCGCAGCACGTGTTTTATCAGATCTAATTAAGATTAAAACACTGCTGCTCGTTTATTAAACAGTACTTAATAACTCATACTTAATAAGTCATAGTTTACAGACTTTTCTTTTCTTGTCAGAATATGAAACAAACGAAGAACAGCCTCCTCAGAAAAGAACTAAACTAGACGATAACCCTGATCAAGGATGAATCAAAGTCGATGAGACACGACAAGATATGTTGATGAAATGAAAGAAATCCAACTTCCAGACCAAACAATAGCAGAGGATGAAATGAAAGAAATCTCTCTTCCAGACCAAACAAGTTCAGCACAGTGAAAAGCAGCTTCCAGACCAAACAAGTTCAGCAGAGTAAAATGAAAGAAATGCAGCTTCCAAACCAAACAAGTTCACATGAATGAAATGAAAGAAATCCAGCTTCCAGACCAAACTAGTTCAAAAGATTGAAATGAATGAAATCCAACCTTCCAGACCAAACAAGATGAAATTAACTGACCATGACCAAACATTTCTATATTACTTAAATAAATTGCTTTTTTGAAATAAATATTTGATGTATAATACATGCTGTGTTCTCACTCAATATCTTGCTAACTAGACTAAACCAAAAAGTTGGGTGAAGTTTCATATAAATCCCGAAATGACGTCACATAGACTATCGATAGGAAAATTCGAAATTAAAATCAGCTGTTATTTCTAAAATAAAGCATTATCGTAAGAGTTAGGTTTGGGGTTAGGACTAATAGTTTTGAACTCGGGATACTTCTATGAAACGTCAGCCAAAACGTTTAACGACCAGTAATTGTCGTTTATATTATGAAAATGCAGCTTGGTATTTGTAATTCATTGAAGTTCTTATTAGTCCAGTTGTTAAGGGGGTGAATTGTGTGTTTTGTGATACAAGCATGAAACTTAGCAAGTAGCTAGAGTTACTAGTTCTGATGACTTTCTGGTTGCCACAAACTTTCCTCCTGGTTGCCACAAAATCGAGTTTTTCTTCCAATTTATTTATTCTGCTTCCATTGTACATATCAAATAATAGCAAGTGTTAAAACAAAAATTTAGTACTAGAAGTTCTTATCAGAAGTGAACTGCTGCCTGCCCTTCCTTCCCCCGATTTCTACACATGCAGAATATGCAGAGGGTTCTCCCGCCAGAGGATTGCGGTCTCTCATGCATGGCTACGAGATTAGCAGAATTTGGAATTTTAAATATCATTTTGAATATTTTAATACAATTTTTTGTGGTCGCTGGGGACGGGACGATGAGAAGTATGCGTAACTGGTGTAATAGATCTGGGAACGACTAAATACCAATGGAGATTGTCTATTTAAAGGTAATAGAAGTTTTATTGAAGAATAATCGTATTTGCATGGAAGAATTGTGCTTATTACTGTTCAGTCTATTTCTTTTATCTCACAAGATTCTGTGTGGCACATTCAACTGACTTGTTTATAGCTAGCTAGTACTTTTAAAATATTCCTGCTAGTGTAAAAGTTCAAAAGAGCGTTGCAAATAATTTTCACCAAATTGACTGTCATGATGACCAGGAAAAATCTAATTACGCGGCGATCAAGTACGTACAAATTTGTTCCGGCGATATTCGTCCTATAATTGTCGTGAACAAATATCACAGATACCAATGACGAATTGAATGTGAAATATCTAAATCAATCTTAATACATACCTGTGCAAACTTGTGAAATTAAATTATTCCGATGTGATTTATATATTATAAATCTATCTATACATATAAAAAACACAAAATCATTGACAAAAAACATAATTGTCGCTTCAGAAAATATTTGTCCGGTCATTTGATCATTGTATGGAATAGAAAAACACGGTGGTCAGTCTGTGTGGCGAATTCAACTTTTTAATTAACAAAAGAACAACAGTGTAATTAACTGGTTTCTTCGGGAAGTATTCAAGTCAGATCCAGAATAAAAAACTTGCAAATTCTTGAGAGTAGAGTTTTGTAAGTACATAGAAATATAGTACATGCACACGCAATTCAATATTTTTCTCGCACTCCCCCCCGGTTCCCCCCCGGAATTACGACATCTGGACAGACGCGAGTCGAAAGGTCGAATACACATAGGTCGGCGCGAAAGACTGGGTCGAGTGAACTCTGGCGAAACCTTAGCATGTCAAAATTAGGAGTGCTGCCTGCGGCAGCAACAATGTGGCAAGTTTATAACAGGCTCTATACCCAACAAAATAAACTGCCAAAATTATAAGTTAAATCATTACATTTAAAATTAGTTTTACAGTCAGTTAAAAAACATCTGTGAACTGAAGATTTGACAGGTAAGGAGACATGTTTGTGACATTTTGTACAAATTGATTTCCAAGCATAAAGATCGTCTACATTAAAGTAATTAATAAAAGTATCAATCAAGTAATTACTAGTGTTTGACTTAAAAGAGCTGGATGAAAAACTGGATTTAACTAAGAGAGGAAGTGAGTTCCAGAGATTTACAATTCGGTTGAAGAAACTGCTTTTAAAATGTAAGGTTCTGGTAAGACGAGGTTGCAGGCACAGAGCAGTTGATGTACGTGTAGCTACTTGTTTTGTTGTGATGTAGTTTGGCACGGGCAGATCGTAGTAACCATCGAGTAATGTAGCCAGTGTACAGGTAGGAGTTTCAAGGTCTCAAGTCTGTAGCATGAATCGTAGTCATTCAGGATATATTTGGATGCCCTACGTTGAATGCTTTCAAGATATTTCATGTCCTTGTGGAAGTATGGTGACCATATTTCCTCGTAGCCGAGGTGTGAACGTACAAGAGCAAGGTACAGAGAACGTTTGGAGGGGACATTCAGAGATTTTTCGCTTACTCTCTTGATAAGGCCTAGCATTTTACTAGCCTTTCCTACTGCGGTTTGGATATGGTCTCCCCACTGAAGTTCTTTGTTAACAATGACTCCCAGATCTTTAGCAGTAGAGACTCGTTTATGGGCTTGTAAGAAACGTTGTTGTAAAATTTTATTGTGTGATCATTAGTATTTCGCATTTCGTTGAGTTGAAGAGTAGATCGTTTTGGACGCTCCAGTTGTCGAGAGAGTTTAAGTCATTCTGTAAACGTTTGCGTCGGAGTTGGAGGTGATGGATCTGAAGCATTTTGAATCATCAGCGAAAAGAGCGACATTTGAGTCATGTTGGATGCTGTTGGGTAGATCGTTTATGAAGATGAGAAATAACAAGGGACCAAGAATGGAACCTTGAGGTACACCAGACAACACAAGGCGAAATATAGAGAACGTGTGATCTATAACTACTCTTTGTTCACGGTTGGTCAAGTAATCAGGAAGCCAAAGTAGTATAGAGCCAGACAGGCCATATCTTTTCATATTTGTAATAAGGTCGTATTGGGAGACAGAGATCTACTTGACCAGCTTTGTCTAAGACAGCACCAACTTCATGTTGAAATCCAAGTAATTGGGCGACTGTTGAACGTTTCGTTAAGAAACCATGCTGATTAGGGTTGATTTGAGGACGTATAAGTAGTTCAATGTGAAGGTAAATACATCGTTCAAGATTGAGTTGTATTGACCCAACTGCAGATGTTTGTTCAACAAAAACTTATATCCTTTAGCCGTACCTCGCTTAACTGCCGTCCGTCCACTTCTGCAGGCCGTAAAATAAGTTATGTCAGCATGACTGAACTGAAGTGCATGTAATGCACTCTTCCCATCCGTCTGGGGATAAAGGGATATCATACACAGCAATAGGAAATTACGCAATAACCTCGTTTTCATTTTCGCGGAACAATGACGCGTACAATAATCGGTAAAGTCTATTGCGATCTAATGGCGCTCCGTCGAGATGACGTCAGTATCGATGTTTGTCCGCTTTTACCCATAATTCTTGCGGCCATAGCAAAAGAAAATAGCTCATTTGCAATCCTTTGTGAGTCAAATTTTGTTTGTTTGTCCGATTTTTGAGCTATTAATAGCAACCAGACGCTACGCTATTAGAACCAGGGCTGACGAAAAGATTATCAGTCCAAATTTGCCATGTTAAGGACCCTAACCTTTCTGATCACCTTGGTAGTTCACTCCTATTTATCCCTGGTCAGGCCTCCGCTACCGTTAGTAGAAAACCAGCTGTTGTGGTCTCGAGGTTACCACACATGATGCATGTCTATGAGGTGGGAGACACAGGTACAAATCGGACCACCACTCAGGGTCTTAGAAATAATTGTGGAGAATGTGTTGACTTTGCAACAATACCAGCAAATGGTAAGACTTTCGGGTGTTCTCGGATAACGACCTTAAATAGTAGCAAACTCGTACCCAGGCTTTTCACATGCTCGGCGGACTCGCTGAGCGTAACTGCGTTAGCGGTAGCCACTAATGTCGGCGAGATCTTGCTTGCTTGCTTGAGTGCTTGTCTTGGACCTCATTTACGTCATACTCGGCTAGTTGTCGTGACATGTCGACAAGATCGCTAGGTATTTGAGAAGTGGTCGCGTTAGATCGTGCGTTATCAACAAAGCGCCAAGGAACTAGAGCAAAGAAGCAAGCCATCTATCGCTCTATTAAAGCACGATTAAAGGTAAGCGTATTACATATTTTTATCTATATTTTATCTGTCTTTGGTGATCATTTTATTTTCCTATTGATGTTCGTTCAAAATTATCATAAACTGCGCGGCGGGTATACACTAGAACCAGCGAAGTGCGTCGAAGACAAGCTCTTACCATTATTCCATGCTCTGACAGTAAATGTTATGACTATTTAATAAGGCTTCGTTTAATCATTTGGTAGTGTCTGTATGCCATAAGCGGAAAACCAAGATACACAGTAAAATTTATTTAATGGATTGTTTATATATTATTTCTCATAGAACACATATTTATTAACACCGTATTTACATATCATTAAGTTACAACTACAAGTCTAGTGTCTGTTTTATTTCTGATGACTTGTTTTAATTATATCTTAATATTTTAGATCTGACGCATATTATATAGCTCTGTGTCCTTAGCAATGGTAGGAGATAATTCTCGTGTTGAAAGTCTGACGGTTATGGTATCCATTGATCTTTTTTTAAATTCCAATTTTTATTATAATGAACTGTCATTTAATTCCATCTATGCAAAACACAAGGAGCTTCACATACCTTTTCCTTACAATTATACGATATTGTATTGTGCTGAGCTGTGCTGTACTGTGCTGTTCTGTGCTGTCTTGTGTTGTATGGTGTTGTGTTGTGTTGTATGGTGTTGTGTTGCATGTACTAGTGTAAACAAAATTTTTCCTTTGTCTGTTTTGTTCGAAAGTTTGGATTTTGGTACACCTGGAGAGGAATTGGAAGCCATTTCCAATTCTGAGGATAAAAAATGAGCCAGCTTTCTTTATATTCTCGTTCTCTCTTCTGTCACAAATAGAAATATTACTTTGTTCTATCCTGACTGTGGAGAACGTTTAAGTTATTATTTAATCAACAAGTCAATCCTAGTGTTCCTTTAACAACTGCATCTGATGATCTACACTGTATATTGTTTATTGTAATGTCATTGCTGGTGAGTATTTAAACCAAACCATTTTGTGCCAATTGTCATTGGGGTTTCTCAGGGAAAAGGACGCTATCACAGATAGTTTCCAAACAAACTCCCAAGCGCAGTTGTACTAATGATCCTGTTAGGGGCACTGGTCAGAACAGGCTTATAGCCAGAAGGGTATCTGGGTGTCGTTGGATGCCATACAATGAAAAGTGGTTACCAAAAATTTGGGGGAGAAAGAAATTATTCTCAATGATTTGCCTAATATATATATATATAAATATATTTGAAAATAAATAGCTTTAATTTTCAATATTATCATACATGTCATGTGACATTTTGACCAATTTGACAGTGTATCTACATGTAGTTGAGTGAAAATGTCGGAGTTGAATGAAGAAGCATGGCAGCATTGCCGGCACAAACTTGCAAACCTAAAAATATTGAATGGGTCTGATGCGATCTTTAGTATGTTACACAGATATTGACATGAAGTAAACTTCTAATTAATAATTCACTGTACAGATTATGAATTTCTTCTCTTGAAGATGTAAATTATGTTGAACTGTTGAATTACAAATTTAATTGTAAGGAGAATATATATGAATATTATCTGCGCTGCATCTTATGGAAATATAACTAATTTACTGCTTCATTATAAAATATATATTTAAAATGATGAGATACCTATTTAAAAATTTTGTTTAAGACTGTTATATTTTGCTCAAAGTGCTCTCAAAATTCAGGAAATGCAGTTTACCCAAAATTCAAATATTTTCCAAGGACCCTAGAGAAGCCTCTGAAGGGTCTCCTAGACGTGTGTCATCACTTTTGTCTGATATGTTCGCAAATTGGACGCCCTATTTCAGAATCCTGGCCACTAACATTTCTTCTTTTTTTACCTGTTTCTACCGTTGATGGCTGGCTGTCCATGTTGGAATCACTATTACTAGGCATGCCTGATGCATTTTGGAATATGCCGAAACAGCCAAATTTCTTGTTTCCATGCAACTTATTACACTTTACAGCTGTAATCTAGATCTGGCAAATCACCACTAGAGTAGTTTTCTAGCTAGGACTTATCCACCGGATAAACTATCCAGGCTTCGTATAACCAGCCCCAGATGTTTTATTTACATGTGAACTTTACAAGTTCACTTCAAATAAAATTTGAGGGCATGTTTTTTTGGAAACAATCATATATAGGCATAGTATGTGCCATGTCCAATTTAGCAACACATCTATAAAATGATTTATAATAACCATCAATTTCCTTGTGTCTCTGTGCTTTTCATGAATTTTCGTGCATTTTCATGTCTATCCATAGTGGTAGTCACATGTACGCATTGCGTACCTATTTTTAATTAGCGTTGCTATGTTAGTTTAGGGAGGGATGACAAACTGTTTGTTGACGTTAGTCAATATATGACAGGTCACTTCTTGGGTCATTTATTTGTTTCGAACGCGCGTCTACGATTATTGGAATATGTCGATAATAACGATACATCATTATTCTCCTAAAAAAATATTCTCCAACAAGTCTTCTGTCGCCTTTACGATGTAAAGTTTTCAAAATATAATTTAACCGTAGAAATACGAGCATTTATAGAATACCCGTCCACTTTTGAATCCGCATTTAAAGGCAGAAATACAAACCAGGTGGTTTATTTTGTGTATACTTGTTGATTAGTTATCAAATTAAATGAGGTTGTAATTTAAATAGAACGATCGGAAACAATTGCCTATGATGAACTTTCCGTAATTTGACCCTTTTAATAACTGTCAACAGATGTGGACGGGTATTCTATAATTTAGCGATGACACACACTCTTTCTTGATACAGCTTGCTGTGTAATAATTCTCGACCAAATTTGAAAGACAAGAATGATTCCGTGTGAGTAAATACAGAGTTGTATTGAGCGTCCATAGTCTATAGACTATATTTCCAATATTTCCTATGGCTTTTTGCGTTGAAAATTGATGATCTTAAAATCCCGCCGACGATAACCGTCTGATCTGGTCATGGATTAAAGAAATAACAGCAGAAAACGAATCGCATTGCATTCTTTGGCGAACAACAACATTGGCAACAGATGGAAAATATTTAGGGAAAACTGCAACAACATATTGCTCCATTACCACGCTTGTGGTAACAACAACGTGAAGACTTCAAAGGAAAAACCATCGGTGAACGCATACTCCGCAATTTCTATTAGAATTCAGGGGTGGATCTAGGATTTTTTTATATACATCGAAACTCATTAGTGACCGCATTTCCAGGGGATGGGGGGTATGCCCCCCGGAAATTTTTAAAAATTTGGTTGTCTGAAACGGCATTTCCTGCATTCTGACAAAAATATTCAGCAAAAATCTAATAGTTCTAACTTGTGTTTTCAATTAAATATGTTATCCTTTTTAAAGGTTTTTATGCTTTTGTGCTTTTGCATTATATTTTATCATTTTTGGAGACACCTTTTAAGGAAATACCACAATTTTGCTCCATTTCAGAGCTCATCAGCATGCCTAGGAAACACTGTTGTACAGTGAAACCAACATGGATAACCAAGGCTGCAAAATATTTTCTAAGGTCAATTATAGCCACTTTGTCTGGCTGTTTGTCCCTAGCTGCCAAACTGCCTGGCTTTGAGCTAGTACCAGATACCTACCTTTACCTCTATCCAACCAGACACTGTCTCATTAGAAGCATTATCAGACAATGTGTATGGGGGAGCGAAAACGCCCCCCCCCGTTTTTTGAAATAATCAGCCAAGCAATCGTATTTGTATAACACATTTTACGTAAATAACAGATTTGGCTGTTTCGCTCTATATCAGAGCTCGTCAGCATGCCTAGGAAACACTTATAAGGAAAAGTGATTCTGACATGGACAGCATTGGCATGGCTTTTTGGTGGAATGCCTTGGATGGCTATTGAGCTCCACGAATCCAGAGCTATCTGGTTTTAAGGCGCCAGATACCCACCTTTCACACCTCTTCCAGTAAGGAAGGAGGAGTTTGGTTAGAAGAGGGAGACCATATGGGATATTTCATGGGCTTGGAGTTGCTCAAATCTCCTCAACATCCCAATCATTCTAACCCTTTACCCCCCTCCCCCTAAACCTAACTTAACCTAACCTAACCTAACCTAACCTAACCTAACCTAACCTAACCTAACCTAACCTAACCTAAGCTAACATTAATCAAAATACCAATTTGAAAGTTGAGACTCAAAATAAATGTTATAAACTTCAATTGATTCTTGAAAGTGTGAATAACAAAAGCACATCATAGAATTTGGGTAACTGTTATCT
Organism: Chrysogorgia sp. JL179-B06; assembly: GCA_035772405.1. NCBI lineage: Eukaryota > Metazoa > Cnidaria > Anthozoa > Scleralcyonacea > Chrysogorgiidae > Chrysogorgia > Chrysogorgia sp. JL179-B06. The sequence continues at coordinate 518,156 of JAYKKM010000182.1, read as the reverse complement.
TCATATATATATTACTTAAACTTTCACCTTCTATAGTATTAAGTTTGAAAGTGTGCGCTTACTTTGACATTTAATACATCCTTGAAAATTTGCGTAGTGAGTATAATGTTAACACAGGGAAATTTGTGGAAACACGTTACATTAGACATAGTGTGACGCTACTCTGGCTTAAAATGTTTTTGAACATAACTTTAAAAGTTACTGTCCATGACCCAACATTTTGACACTCCAATCTAGTCTCTCCATCAGGGTGATCGTTGTAAAGTTAGGATCCCTATTTATACCCTCATAGAACCGATGATGACGTTATCTATTAACAAGATGCAAATAAACTTCTGGTAATAGACCACAGACACGTCATCGCGCAGTGGGAGCTACTGTATTGATATACCAAGCCTCCAGTCCAGACAATGTCTCTGACGGTATCGCGGATTTGTGGTAATAATTTTGGAATTTTCCCAAACAATCTCATGGTTGGTTATACGCAGACATGCTCCAATAAGAAATAATTTTCCTTTTTTGAAAATAAAACAGCCTTTTGGCGTTCTTTTAAAGGCATACGAAACTAACTTTTAGTCTGACCGATGTACTCCTGATCATAGTCGTTGCACGGAATGGAATAAATAGCATCTTTTCTCGGTTCCTTCGCAATACGATCCTTAGGTTTTGCAAAAATATGACCCAACGTCAAGAAAGGTTTTTGAGCAACCTTTGCGTTGGATCTACCTAAGATTCGTTTAATTGGTTCCGTAAGCCCTTGAATATACAGAACAACCGCAAAAGATGTTCTTTAGATATTTGAAAATTTGCATGGTGAATTCAATAAGTTCAATAGCACATGGCAAATAACAATTTGTGGTAATACCACATTAACATTTATTGTGTTAACTCATGTTAAATGAAATGGGAAATCATGACTATTTCCGATCAATGAGAATCAAGGAATTTTCTGTGGCTTTACACATATATCCCGGTTAATCACAGAGGAAAATTGGAAGAACAATATATTAAAAAGGTATTAGATCAAATCAATTTTTGTTGCGACTGAAAATGTATCAATAACCCTATGAACATCAACCAATCAATTGTTGTATTTAGTCACAATATTACAGAAAAAGACAAAAATATTTGAAAATCAGATCATGAAGTCTCAGTTCACTCCGATGAAGAACTTTCGTTTAAAGTAGGAAAGTACAAAAAGTGGGGAAACTATGATTGCTAGAAAGTTAAGCATGCAATGTATTTATTATAATAATGTTTTCAAGTGTTATATTAATTTAATGACAATATTACAGAAAAAGACAAGAATATTTGAAAATCAGATCATAAAGTCTCAGGTCCCCCCGATGAAGAACTTTCATTCAAAGTAGGAAAGTACAAAAAGGGGGGGAACTACACTCTTAAAACAAGGTGTGCTAATGCTGTGTTATATAACACACAGGATGTGTTGTAGTAACACACCATTTGAAAATAACTTTCAATAACACACCAATGTGTGCTATACAACACACCATGGTGTGTTACATAACACACCACAGTGTGTTAGACAACACACCAAGGTGTGTTACATAACACATGGTGTGTTACACAACACACCTTCCAATATCATGCACCTTTTCTAATTTTTAAATTAACACACCTTTTATGCAAGGTGTGTCAATTTAACACAACTTTCCAAGCGTAACACACCATTTCAGATAACACACCTTTCAAATAACACACCTTTCGTGAAAAACACACCTTTTGAAGAACACATCTTTTGTGAACAACACATCTTTTGTGAACAACACACCTTTTGAATAACACATCTTTTGAACAACACATCTTTAGTTTTGAACAACACATCTTTTGAACAACACACCTTTTGAACAACACATCTTTTGAACAACACATCTTTTGAACAACACATCTTTTGAACAACACAACTTTTAAATAACACACCTTTAAATAACATATCTTTTGGTTAGTCAGAGCACAAAGCCCATTTTAGCCATTTTAGTCAGTTGTTTCTACACAATTATACTCATCTTTACTTTCGGTTTATGTGTTTTTTTTCATACTTTGTATTCAATTTACACTGCATGTCCAGCGCGCGCTGCAATATAGTACACATTGAAGCCAGAGGCTAAATGCGCTTATTCTATATCGCCGTGCCCATATAGTTTTCTATATTTACATATACAGGACATCATTGTGGTTCTCATTGCCTACTCCAAAACCTAAAAACCAATGAATATCTTGTAGCGAAAGGATAGAGCTAATCCAGCCTCGCTACAATATAGTCGTTACTTTACTACATTTATAGTTTTGACAATTGACGGAATAGTGCAAATATATACACCACGTGATAAGCATTGTCCAAAGAGCAAATATCATGCCGTTGGCATTTAGCTTTTGCTGTTAAACCCTTCCCATTTAATTTCTACTTTATTACACCCTACAGACTATAGTCTTGTTATTTGGTAGTGGATTTAGCAACCCTATACATACAACGTAGAAAGCACTGTCCAAAGAGCAGATTTCATGCCGTTGGCCTTTAACTTAATCAACACCAAACTATTAACAACCTTCGTGTATTATCTAGTACATATAACATATTCTACACGTAATATTTAAACTTTATACGATACTCGCGATATTTAACCTCGGTTATATCCCTTACTATCCCCTAAACACACGTGCAACTCCCTTACCACCAACACACACTTAGACCTGGTAACTAATGACGCAACTCACGTGTATACTGTATTACCCACTAACAAACGCCCTCGGACAATTTGAATTTGACCGCGAGGCGCAAAGCCCAAGCTAGTACAAAGATCGAGAACGAACCTTTTTATACTACGACAGCTGCCATTCAACCCTATACTCATGGCACGACGCGTTGGACCTTCCCGAACTGACAAACAACACGTTTGGTAAGTAATCACTTTTTTTTTCCTTGCAGTTACATTTGTTTACTCCGCGCATTATTAATTATTTATCTTTCAACGAAAAAATCATCAACTGCCAACCCCATATTATCCTGCTGAAGAGACCAATAAAGAAAGTCGAAATGCGTACAGGGTTATCCCCATGTTATACTACGCACTATACAATTATACGCATCTTTACTCTCTGTTTCTGTGTTTTATTCATACTTTTTATTCAGTTTACACTGTATGTCCAGCGCGCGCTGCAATATGAAACGCATTGTTGCCAGAGGCTAAATGCGCTTATTATTCTATCCCAGGACATTATTGTGGTTTTACTCCAAAACCTAAAAACCAAATTATAAATTGTATTACACTTTGGGTAGTCAATATTAAAGGTAACAGCAAATTTTCGCCGTGTAAACGAAATGTTGCCCGCGCAAACGAAATTATTGGAGCACAATGTCAATTTGCCCGCGCGATTTACAAATTTTCCAATCTCTCCCAGTCACGTGTATCTTGGTTCGCATATCTTCTTGAAATATGTTCCTTGCGCATTTGCGCTAATTATAAAGCAGAACGGTTATTGCGAACGCGACCTTCTCTGTTTGCAAAGAAACATCGGTGCACTGTAAAAACAGACTGGTTAAAACAACCGCTTAAATATGTTTTCTCAGATTCACCAATTGACATTTTTTACGGGTTGAAACAGCCCAATTTTATTGGTTGAAACAACCAAAATACGGTCATTTTAACCAAAATAGTTGGTTATTTTAACCATTCAGATTGGTATGAATCTGAGATAACCTATAAAATCGGTTGTTTCAACCAGTCTGTTGTTACAGTGTATATCTACTGTATTCTACTTGCTTACAAACAGGTAATTGACAACACGACAACGATCCATTGTTCAAAATATGGAAACGAGAAATTTATCCTAGAGAGCTTTTTCACCGTTTTGACGAGGTAATTATGGTTTATGTATATATATATATATATATATATATATATATATATATATATATATATATATATATATATACATATATATATATGTATATATTTAAATTGTCGCCTCAGCTCCGAAGATATATTTTATCTTGAATATCGAATTCAAGTTTTGACAGCTCAGCTTCCACTTCGGGAAGGGAAGTCATGATAAGTCTTGTCAGCTGGTTGAGCTTATATAGAACTAGAAGCTCACTGGACCGACGTGACTTATAACGGCTATAATCAAGACATATACTCAACAAAATACAAGCTTCGTTGCATGACTACAGTTCAATATATAAATTCGCATTCTCTTATATAATAATGAAAGCGCCAGTGAGTTGCATCTGTTTTACATTTATCATTGTGTCACATTTATCATTGTGTCACATATATATATATATATTCATAAATTTATTTGGAAAAATCGAATTTTTACGGATTACCTAAAATACACAAATCACAATCCATTAACCAGGCTATCAAAGAACAAAATTTGGAATATATAAAACTACCAGCCCCTGCAGACATGAAAATGAGACCCATTGTTGCTGGACCGTTATCACCGACGCATAGACTTAGTAACTACATGGAAATAATCCTTAAACTATTGTGCAAGCATGTTCCTAGCTTCATCAGAGACGACATAGATTTTCTCAAAGATTTACCAGACGAAATTGATGAAAACACACTTCTTGTGTCATTCGACGTTACACGAGTATTCCTCACGATCTAGGACTAACTGCTATAGAATACTGGATAGACAATTATGCAACCTCTTTACCTCGTCCCTTCTCCAAGGAATTTATTTTAGAAGCCATTTCACTTGTACTAAAAGAAAACACTTTCCATTTTGACAACAAGTTTTACCAACAAATCGAAGGGACAGCAATGGGCACAAAGATGGCTCCAACGTCATGGGTTTTCTAGAAACACAAATGTACCGCAAGTATGCAGAAACATTTGGTAACCAGGATATAGAAGAGTTTACTAAAATTTTCAAGCGATTCCTGGATGATTGTTTTCTGTTTTGGAAGAGATCAGAAGCAGACCTAAACATATTCCACGATCTATTAAACAGCCTACATAATAACATCCAATTTACAATGGAGAAAGACAATGTTAAAATACCATTTTTGGACGTATTAATTTTTAAAGAAGGAAGGAAACTTCACACAGATATTTTCTATTAGAAGACAGATACTCACCAATACCTAAACTTCAATTCCTGCCATCCGAGACACATTAAACAAAACATTCCCTATTCCCTCGCAAGCAGAATTTGTTGTATCGTCTCGAAACCAGAAGTTAAGTATCAAAGACTACATGAACTCCAAGGATTTTTAAAAACACAGAATTACCCCAAAAACGTTATTTTAAACGGCATTGAGAAGCGAAATCACTAACGACGGCGGAACTACGACAAACGAAGAAAACAACTGAAAACAAAATGGCGCTACCACTAATTATAACGCACAATCCTAGAAATCCGCAGATCGTTGGAAAAATTAAAGAAAACCTGAAATTTCTCAATAATTCCACAAAAATGAAGTCAATACTGGGCAAAGCAAATCTTATAGTAAGCAGACGTCAACCAAAAAACTTAAAGAGATATCTCACGCAAGCAGAATTCCTAACAGAAATTCCAAATTTGAAAACTGTAACCAAATGTGAAGAAGCAAGATGTGGCACGTGTGATGTCCTAATTACTGGTAACAGCATAATTTTTAAAAACGGGAAAAGGTGGGAAATCAAGTGCGCGATGAACTGCAAAGCAAGAAATATTATTTACGTTATAATTTGCGTTAAATGTCACAGTTTTTACATTGGCCAAACAGAACATTTGCGGAAAAGAGTTACGCTGCACAGAGAACAAATCAATCACGAGAGATATAGAGATTTAGCGGTGAGCGAACATCTAACACGATGTAACAATGGAGAATTCAAAATAATGCCGATCTATCAATGTCAGAACACGAACCGACTATTTAGAGAATCTAAAGAACAGGATATTATAAATTTTCTACAACCAGACTTAAATTCAAATCACTAGGATCTTAACCAACGATGATGTCATACGGCGGCAAAACATGCCGACAAAAAATAGAGAACAATAGCATTAACATAATAATACAAACGCATTCCATAATTATAGTTAGAGTTAAATTACTTTCTTAGTTATGTAATGACGTAATGCATGATATTGATACTCAATAATGTATATAAATCCTAGGAAAACCACTCATATGTCATATGCACCTGAAGAGCTTAATAAAGTGAAAACGTTAGTGCGATAAGCAAACTGAAATGAGTGGTTATTTACTTCTTCTTTCGTTGTCAAACTAAAAACACTTTCCTGTAAATTTTACTTGTGTTTCACCATTTGAACACTTTATATATCCGGAGCCCTTCATCAGAGTAAGACGAGATGAAATGAAATAAATAGGGCTTATATATATATGCCAAAAGGGTGTCACAAGTAGAAAGTAGCCAATCAAATGCACGGGAGATAAACAAACTAATAATTAATGAGATGGGAAACGTTAGATCATTTGCTATTTTTAACAGTCGATCAGCAAGCAGACTGAGGGGGCGGGAGAAATGACAGGTCCAATATTCAAGGGGATTAGGCGATAATATTAGCATAAGAAACAAAAACTTGAAAAAGGAATGAAAGTGCATACGCGAATAATAAAAAAATTAATAATAATAAAGGTTCCAAGTAAACTAAAATAACCAAAAACTTTAGGAAATTAAATAAAAGAAAAACGTTCGTTAAGACCAAGAGGAGTGTGGTGCCAAGTTTAAAAATGAGACGCTTCTCTTGCCGCTTGCGGTTATCGTTGCCACCGAGATGGGAAGGATGGCACAGACTTTCATGTCTGAAACCAAATGGTTGGAGCTGTTGAAATGGCGGGCTACAGGTTTGTCACCATCATTGATCCTCACGGAACGAAGATGTTCAGCAAACCTGTCTGAAAGACGTCGCCCAGTTTCACCGATGTAGATTTTAGGGCATTTATCGCATGAAATGCAATAAATATATGTTGGTGGACGCGCATGAAAAAGCATGACGGATTGTGTGGTCGAATTTGGGGGCAGTAAATAACTGTAGTGGGATTGAGAAAAGCGCATGTGTTACAGCGGGAACGGCCGCAAGAAAATGTTCCCGCTGGTGCCGAGGTATTTTGTTTAAGGGCACTATGTACTAAGGAGTCACGAATGTTTTTATTGCGGCGAAAAGATACCAAAGGGTTGTCGGTGAAAATGGCTGACGTCTCAGGATCATTTTGTAAAATGTGAAAATTCCGATTAATAATATTTTTAACTTTAAAATTGAAAGGATGAAATGTTAGAACTAAAGGAAATTTATTGTTTGAAACTCGTTCCAAAGATGGTTCAAGGGCGTCTAAACGGGGGACGAGAAAAGCTTTCTGAACGGCGATGTCTAGAAGGTTGGTAGGGTAACCACGTTGGACAAAAAAAGATCTCATTTCCATTGATTTGACTTGAAAATCTTGGTCGTCGCTACATAAGCGGCGAAGACGCAAGAATTGAGAGTAAGGGATGGATTGCTTAGTGTGGTTGGAATGAGAGGATGAAAATAGAAGATAACTATGGGAGTCAGTAGGCTTGTACGAGACCGACGTTTTCAGCGAATCACCATTAATCGAAATTAAAATATCAAGGAACGACACAGAGGTCTCGCTGATTTCCCACGTGAACTTCAGAGCAGGATGAAAATCATCAACAAAGTTGATGAACTGCTCTAAAAGGACACGTGAACACGACGCTGTTCCTAAACAGTCATCGATAAATCTTCCGAAAAAATCAGGCAAGGGACCCGTGTATTGTTCAAAGATCTGTTTTTCAACATAACCAACAAATAAATTAGCATAGCTTGGACCCATTTTGGTGCCCATCGCAACACCACTTATTTGTTGATAATGTTCACCATCAAACGAAAAATTGTTAAGGGTAAGCACTGAAGTTCTGCTAAGCGGAGTAACGTGGTTGTGGAGGGTTCTAAATTAGTGCGCTGATCAAAGAAAAACTTCAAGAGCTTCAAGTCCATCACAATGGGGAATGACGGTGTATAAGGACTTGACGTCCATCGTGAAAATAAATTTATCGGAACTACTGAAACGTAACTGGTCGAAAATTTGCAAGGCATGTTAAGTATCTTTGATATAAGAAGGCAACTTCTTAAACCAAAGGATACATAACGTTGTCTAGAAAACTGGAAACGAGCTCGGTGGGGCAACTACAAGCGGAAACAATCGGCCTGCCAGGATTGTTAGGTTTATGGATTTTAGGTAGGAAATATATGACAGGCGTTCTGGGGGTTGTTAATATAAGGTTAGATGCAGAGGCAGGCAATTCACCGGCTTGGATGAAATTCTTGATGGTAGTTTTGACGGATTTTTGGTGAGATTGAGTGGGATCGGAATTCAACTTAGTATAAAAAATGGTGTCGCTGAGTTGACGAAGAGCCTCTTGTCGATACAAGTCCGCTCTCCAGACAACAACAGCGCCACCTTTGTCCGCAGGTTTTATGACAACGTCATTTCGGCATCGTAATGAATTCAAAGCTAGAAGCTCTTCTTTGTTAAGGTTATGAACTTGTTTTCTGCGCGAGGTTGCAATTTATCAATGTCATGGCGGCATTGTCTTACGAAAAGATCAAGGGAAGAAAAATCACCTTCAGATGGAGACCAAGACGACTTCTTGGGGTTGAGTTCTTCGAAAATATCCTTATTGCTATTGAAAGTGGGCTTATCATGAAAAAAGGCTTTGAGGCGCATGCGACGGAAGAAAGATTCGGTATCCTCTTTAACTGAAAATAGATCGATGGGCCCGGAGTTGGGAACAAACTTGAGACCTTTCGCAAGAACAGATCTCTCGGGGTCAGATAATGGCAAATCAGAGGGAATAGTGAAAACTAGAACGAGTGACTTCGTTAGAGGAACTAGTGCTTTGGGAGGGATTCGGGGAAGGACCCAGTAATTTGGCCAATTTGCACGCCTTAACGTCTTTAAGAAAAACATAGAGTCTGGAATTTAGCATGCGAATTTGTTGAACGATAGCGGTAAACAAAATAGGTGGGCAGACCTGGGAGAGAGAGGACTTACATCCCGAGATGTCGTCATCAGTATGTTGTAAATTACTGGACATAGATTTAATAGTGATACGCATCAAACGACGGGAATGACTCGAACAAGCCGCTGATATGTGATGGGAATAACGACGATCGATAGCGGGGAGATTAAAAGACAATAAATCAAAAGAGGATCTAAAACCGTAGGGAATGACCCCCCGATATAAACAACGACTAATACAAGTAATGTGACTGGAAAAACGGGTTTTAGATAAAATAAGGTCAAACAAACGTAGAGCATGATTACTGATCGACGGTAAAAAAGGAAGCAAATAACTTACCATTTCGTGACGGAGACTATCCGAGAGTAGTAAAAAAGTGAGTGCTGCGTAGACAGTGTTTTGAATATATAGCAAAGTGAAAAGGTGGTAAACTGCCAAGAATTTAGTGACGAGATACTGACGTTTCGAGCGGAGCCCTTCATCAGAGTAAGACGAGATGAAATGAAATAAATAGGGCTTATATATATATATGCCAAAAGTGTGTCACAGGTAGAAAGTAGCCAATCAAATGCACGGGAGATAAACAAACTAATAATTAATGAGATGGGAAACGTTAGATCATTTGCTATTTTTAACAGTCGATCAGCAAGCAGACTGAGGGGGCGGGAGAAATGACAGGTCCAATATTCAAGGGGATTAGGCGATAATATTAGCATAAGAAACAAAAACTTGAAAAGGAATGAAAGTGCATACGCGAATAATAAAAAATTAATAATAATAAAGGTTCCAAGTAAACTAAAATAACCAAAAACTTGTAGGAAATTAAATAAAAGAAAAACGTTCGTTAAGACTAAGAGGATGTGTGGTGCCAAGTTTAAAAATGAGACGCTTCTCTTGCCGCTTGCGGTTATCGTTTGCCAACCGAGATGGGAAGGATGGCACAGACTTTCATGTCTGAAACCAAATGGTTGGAGCTGTTTGAAATGGCGGGCTACAGGTTTGTCACCATCATTGATCCTCACGGAACGAAAATGTTCAGCAAACCTGTCTGAAAGACGTCGCCCAGTTTCACCGAAAACTACCATCAAGAATTTCATCCAAGCCGGTGAATTGCCTGCCTCTGCATCTAACCTTATATTAACAACCCCCAGAACGCCTGTCATATATTTCCCTACCTAAAAATTTCCATAAACCTAACAATCCTGGCCAGGCCGATTGTTTCCGCTTGTAGTTGCCCCACCGAGCTCGTTTCCAGTTTTCTAGACAACGTTATGTATCCTTTGGTTAAGAAGTTGCCTTCTTATATCAAAGATACTAAACATGCCTTGCAAATTTTCGACCAGTTACGTTTCAGTAGTTCCGATAAATTTATTTTCACGATGGACGTCAAGTCCTTATACACCGTCATTCCCCATTGTGATGGACTTGAAGCTCTGAAGTTTTTCTTTGATCAGCGCACTAATTTAGAACCCTCCACAACCACGTTACTCCGCTTAGCAGAACTAGTACTTACACTTAACAATTTTTCGTTTGATGGTGAACATTATCAACAAATAAGTGGTGTTGCGATGGGCACCAAAATGGGTCCAAGCTATGCTAATTTATTTGTTGGTTATGTTGAAAAACAGATCTTTGAACAATACACGGGTCCCTTGCCTGATTTTTTCGGAAGATTTATCGATGACTGTTTAGGAACAGCGTCGTGTTCACGTGTCCTTTTAGAGCAGTTCATCAACTTTGTTGATGATTTTTATCCTGCTCTGAAGTTCACGTGGGAAATCAGCGAGACCTCTGTGTCGTTCCTTGATATTTTAATTTCGATTAATGGTGATTCGCTGAAAACGTCGGTCTCGTACAAGCCTACTGGACTCCCATAGTTATCTTCTATTTTCATCCTATCATTCCAACCACACTAAGCAATCCATCCCTTACTCTCAATTCTTGCGTCTTCGCCGCTTATGAAGCGACGACCAAGATTTTCAAGTCAAATCAATGGAAATGAGATCTTTTTTTGTCCAACGTGGTTACCCTACCAACCTTCTAGACATCGCCGTTCAGAAAGCTTTTCTCGTCCCCCGTTTAGACGCCCTTGAACCATCTTTGGAACGAGTTTCAAACAATAAAATTCCTTTAGTTCTAACATTTCATCCTTTCAATTTTAAAGTTAAAAATATTATTAATCGGAATTTCACATTTTACAAAATGACCTGAGACGTCAGCCATTTTCACCGACAACCCTTTGGTATCTTTTCGCCGCAATAAAAACATTCGTGTCTCCTTAGTACATAGTGCCCTTAAACAAAATACCTCGGCACCAGCGGGAACATTTTCTTGCGGCCGTTCCCGCTGTAACACATGCGCTTTTCTCAATCCCACTACAGTTATAACTGCCCCCAAATTCGACCACACAATCCGTCATGCTTTTTCATGCACGTCCACCAACATAATTCATTGCATTTCATGCGATAAATGCCCTAAAATCTACATCGGTGAAACTGGGCGACGTCTTTCAGACAGGTTTGCTGAACATCTTCGTTCCGTGAGGATCAATGATGGTGACAAACCTGTAGCCCGCCATTTCAACAGCTCCAACCATATTGGTTTCAGACATGAAAGTCTGTGCCATCCTTCCCATCTCCGGTGGCAACGATAACCGCAAGCGGCAAGAAGAAGCGTCTCATTTTTAAACTTGGCACCACACATCCTCTTGGTCTTAACGAACGTTTTTCTTTTATTTAATTTCCTACAAGTTTTTGGTTATTTTAGTTTACTTGGAACCTTTATTATTATTAATTTTTTATTATTCGCGTATGCACTTTCATTCCTTTTCAAGTTTTTGTTTCTTATAGCTAATATTATCGCCTAATCCCCTTGAATATTGGACCCTGTCATTTCTCCCGCCCCCTCAGTCCTGCTTGCTGATCGACTGTTAAAAATAGCAAATGATCTAACGTTTCCCATCTCATTAATTATTTAGTTTGTTTATCTCCCGTGCATTTGATTGGCTACTTTCTACTTGTGACACCCTTTTGGCATATATATATAAGCCCTATTTATTTCATTTCATCTCGTCTTACTCTGATGAAGGGCTCCGCTCGAAACGTCAGTATCTCGTCACTAAATTCTTGGCAGTTTACCACCTTTTCACTTTGCTATATATTCAAAACACTGTCTACGCAGCACTCTACTTTTTTTATATATATATTAAATATATATATATATATTATATATATATATAAATATATATTTATATATATATATATATATATATATATATATATAGTATATTTATACAGTGTATATATATGTATAATTTTATGTATAGGTGATGACACTGTCTTCTAAGAGCGCTCGATAACGGGGTAGAGCACGAACATGTATAGATTATAGCATGATGAAGCGATAAAAATTAAATAAAACTTTATTTACTCTAGTTTCACACACTAGGCGATCATCAGATTAAGAATGATAAAATATTAGGTCTGTTTTATATTACAGAATACCGGCATAAAATTTATTCTCATGACGGCAGTTAGCTCAAGTTCAGATCTTTTGTTTAAAATGTCTTATCTGAATTTAAAATGCAGCTCGTTTCAGCTAAGCACAAGTTGCAGTGTTTTGCTCCAGCTCTATACATGCATTAATACGCTTAACAATTGACCACTTAATTGAGTGTTTGTTGTTGGATTCCTTGAGTTCCCTAATGTATTTGGATAACGCAGTAATTGCAGTGTATTTTTTGTTGTTAAAAGACAGTTTGTGGTTAGTACTTACTACAGCGTTATCCAAATACACTTGGGAACTGAAGGAATCCAACATCAAATACAAGTGGTCAATCGTTAAGCGTATTAATGCATATAGAGCTGGAGCAATACACTGCACTTGTGCTTAGCCAGTGAAAAGATTTGCATTTTAAATTCAGATAGGACATACATTTTAAACCAAAGATCTGAACTTTTAGCTAAGTATCGTCATGAGAATAAATTTTATGCCTGTAATGTAAAACCGCCCTAATTTTTTATCATTCTTAATCTGATGATCGCCTAGTGCGTGAAACTCGAGTAAATAAAGCGTTATGTAAATTGTATCGCTTCATCGTGTTATAATCTGTACATACTATATACATACATATATATATATATATATATATATATATATAATATATATATATATATATATATATATACATGTATATATATATATATATATATATATATATATATATATATATATATATAATATATATATATATATATATATATATATATATATATATATATATATATATAATATATATATATATATATATATATATTTATATATATATACTACTTATATATATATAAGGTTTGTGTATAATTAGTACTCATGTCCATATCTAGATTGTACCAAGCTACACTGATGAGCTGTGGAACAGCGAAACACGTGTCTGTAGATATTGTACTATTACGCTCCTTCACTCCGGTGTTGTTGAGCACTCTGGTGAAGTTGGTGTAGGTGTCCTTTAGCGATAAACGCAACGCCCACTAACCCTTGTGGTAGTTTGAGCACTCTGGCCCTATAACCGCTTCACGCTCTCTGGATGTGCGCATGACCGCTGTTTATCCCACAAGCGGTTGTCTCTGGCAATGGTTTGTGTATAATTAGTACTCATGTCCATATCTAGATTGTACCAAGCTACACTGATGAGCTGTGGAAACAGCGAAACACGTGTCTGTAGATATTGTACTATATATATATATATATATATATATATATATATATTATAATATATATATATATATATATATATATATATCTATATATATATATATATATATATATATTATATATAATATATATATATAGGGCACATTTGTATACTTTCGTATATTACGCTCACCGCTCATGTGGTTTGAGCGCTCTCATGGAATTGGGTGGAGAGTCTCAGTGAGACGTTTACTGTTCGCATTACGCATCGCCCACTGCTCGCAGTTTGAGCGCTTTGGTAACTCCACAATGCAATCCTACAATGTGTAGCCGTACATAGTGGGTCCCAAGTCCACAGTTACCATAAAGCCATATGGTGATAGCCGGTAGGGCACATTTGTATACTTTCGTATATTACGCTCACCGCTCATGTGGTTTGAGCGCTCTCATGGATTGGGTGGAGAGTCTCAGTGAGACGTTTACTGTTCGCATTACGCATCGCCCACTGCTCGCAGTTTGAGCGCTTTGGTAACTCCACAATGCAAATCCTACAATGTGTAGCCGTACATAGTGGGTACCCAAGTCCACAGTTACCCATAAAGCCATATGGTGATAGCCGGTATGGGCACATTTGTATACTTTCGTATATATATATATATATATATATACATATATATATACATATATATATACATATATATATACATATATATATACATATATATATATATATATATATATATATATATATATATATATATGTTGAATTTAAAAAAGAACAGGCAGACCAAAACGATAATGCTCCTATCAGAAGGATCCACAAACATGGATGCAGGTTATGCTCTTGGATGATATTATATATGAATTGAAGAGAATGACAAAGAGCAAGAAAACTTCTCACCAGTCCAGATACATTTTTAAAATATTTCGAACATTCGTTCTTCTCCAGTTAAAATATAAAAATAATATATGGCACAAAGTTCCTTATATATACATAATATATAATAAAAATTTACATACTGAATTTACTTAAAAATTATCCTAGTAATAATTAACATGACATGTATTTAATGCGTTTCTTTGAACGGTATTCGCATCTTTTGTTTAGCCCTAATGGCTGTAAAGTACGCAATTGTGCTGTCCTGGCTAATAGAAGTTCTTCAACATTGTCTTTATTTAAAATAGCTTCAATTACCATATACTTAAAATCCCCTAAGACATGAGGAATTTTATTAAAATGTGTGGCAACCTCACAGGTAATTTTACCGGTAACCATTGCCGATTTATGATTGCGAAATCGAACTTTAAACTGGTTATTGGTGGATCCCACATACTGCAATTTGCATTTCTTACAAGAAACTAAATTAAACCCCTGCAGAGGAAGTACAAGAAAGCGCCTGCTTCATCTTATAAAAGCGGCCTGTGGCATAACTGGTAAAATTTTCAGCTTCTGCCAAATAATTTTTACATAGGTCACATTTCTTTATACATTTAAAACATCCTAACTTAACCGAGTTATCTCCAGTATCGTAGGCCTTTTTCCTAAATTTAGAAGGCGCTAATATATCCTTCAAATTCTTCGTTCTCCTATAGGCAGGTATGATGGACTTAGGCGGAAATATATCTCTTAACAACGGCGACGATTCTAATAAATTCACGTTTCTCTTAATAATTTTACTGATGTCTGGAAGTCTGGGGTTATAATCTAATACTAGCGGAAACGTGCTTCTCTTGCGCTTCCTCTTGGGTTTAAAAATTTCAGTCCTATCTTTCCGCATGGCCTTTTCAAATTGTTTATCTACCAATTCATTATCATAATTTTGCTGTTTTAAATACGATTTGTACTCAATGCAAGCTTTCTCCAAATAGTCATTGGTAGAACAATTCCGCTTAATTCTCAAGGCAACTCCATAAGGGATGGCCTTCTTGCAATGGTAAGGATGCGAGCTCGAAAATGGCAAATATAAATGACTGTCGGTGGGTTTGACATAAATATCAGTGACCACATGGGGTGATATATTTAGTTTCTTGTAAGAAATGCAAATTGCAGTATGTGAGATCCACCAATAACTAGTTTAAAGTTCGATTTCGCAATCATAAATCGGCAATGGTTACCGGTAAAAATACCTGTGAGGTTGCCACACATTTTAATAAAACTCCTCATGTCTCAGGGGATTTTGAGTTTATAGTAATTGAAGCTATTTTAAATAAAGACAATGTTGAAGAACTTCTATTAGCCAGGACAGCATAATTGCGTACTTTACAGCCATTGGGGCTAAACAAAAGATGCGAATACCGTTCAAAGAAACGCATTAAATACATGTCATGTTAATTATTACTAGGATCATTTTTAAGTAAATTTATGTAAATTTTTATTATATATTATGTATATATAGGGCACTTTGTGCCATATATTATTTTTATATTTTAACTGAAGAAGAACGAATGTTCGAAATATTTTAAAAATCTATCTGGACTGGTGAGAAGTTTTCTTGCTCTTTGTCATTCTCTTTCAATTCATATACATATATACATATATATATATATATATATATATATATATATATATATATATATATATATATATATATATATATATATATATATATTATATATATATATATATATATATATATATATATATATATATATATATACATTTTAAGACCAAACCGGGACCAGTTGCGAAAAATGCAACTTCAAGGCCTTCCGGCTGGAATTGAACCCGCGACCCTGCGATGCTAGTGCAGTGCTCTGACCACTGAGCTACGGAAGCCGTTGCCGAGAGCCTAGACACGAGTTCTGTATATATGGTGGTAATGCCGGGATAACATTCTGGGTATATTATAGGTAATATTTTACATTTCCCTCGATCAAACTACATGTTGAAAGGATTTATGGTGAAGGAAAATTTCGAGTGTTGGAATACATACATTTTAAGACCAAACCGGGACCAGTTGCGAAAAATGCAACTTCAAGGCCTTCCGGCTGGAATTGAACCCGCGACCCTGCGATGCTAGTGCAGTGCTCCGAGCTACGGAAGCCGTTGTCGAGAGCCTAGACACGAGTTCAAGGCTTCCGTAGCTCAGTGGTCAGAGCACTGCACTAGCATCGCAGGGTCGCGGGTTCAATTCCAGCCGGAAGGCCTTGAAGTTGCATTTTTCGCAACTGGTCCCGGTTTGGTCTTAAAATGTATGTATTCCAACACTCGAAATTTTCCTTCATCATAAATCCTTTCAACATGTAGTTTGATCGAGTGAAATGCCAAATATTACCTATAATATACCCAGAATGTTATCCCGGCATTACCACCATATATACAGAACTCGTGTCTACTCTCTTAATTTAAAAGATTGAAAATTTCACTCCTTGGAGAGAGTGAAATATTTTTCAATCTAAAAGATTGATTTTAGATTGAAAATAGAACTAAAAACTAGAAGCGAATCTTTTGTTCGATTGAAACTGTCAATCGATTCGAATGATTGATACTAAAATTCAATCGTTTGAAAGATTGAATCAAGTAGGCCAATCATATCGTAGGAAATTCCCGCGCTCAATCCACTTTCTCGACGGTTGGCAAAGAAAGAAGATGGACAGCTGCCAGCTCTTTCTTTTTGTCGTTTATACGGTTTTTCATTACGTCCGAAACGATGTGAGACTATCTTGAAAAGAATGGCATCCGGGAAGATGTTATTTAAAATATAAAAGGTTAGTATTCCTTTCATATTATTTCTTCTTTGTGGAGGTGAAAATCCCTTCGCGTTGCCTCTTGCACTTTTCGTATATGCTTTTCGGATTTTAAGGTAACTTGTTACGACTAATAAGTATTGTAGGTATTACGTCAAAGCATTGAAAGCTTTTTACACTTTCACTAATCGAAATGCTGCATTTGAAAGTTGTGAGCCATAAGTATTTTTTTCATTTCAGTTTTCCTTTGAACGAACATCGAGTACTAGCTTTGAAGAGAAAATTAAAACTTGAAAAAATGCAGTAAGTTATTTATTATGTTGAAACTGGTGTCTTAACTTGTGTCTGTAGGTGAAAAACTACATTAAAAACATGATAAAAATAAAGCATTTACATAAAGAACTGCTCCAAAATCGTATTTGAAACTCAGTTTACCGACGTCATTTCCCCTTACCATGCTTAAACAAAGGTACTTTACAACACCATTTCTGGTTGCTTCTTACACCACCCGTACATGCAGACCTCCTTAAAGTAATTTGTTAGGATTAACAAGTATTGTACGTTATATACCAAAGCACTAAATGCTTTTTATCTGTCGAAATGTAGCATAATTCGAGATGTATAACATAACATAGCCTCACTTATAGTATTGTGAGGCCCAATCTTGTACTGTGACTATACTGTCTTTGGTTTACATGTTAATTTACGATGTTTATATCAAAATTGTATCCAAAAGTATACAACATGATCACTTAACTTATTAGAGATAGCAATTGTTTGAGCACAAACTAAGTCAAAAGAAACATGAGAGAACCATTCTGTTTGGTTGTAGATTACATGATGTATCTTTTAAATGTTTTGACAACTATGGCCATGAACCAAAACAAACCAGGCTGTGAATGTACAGTATTGTAAACATGGTTCAAGATACTTCCAATCGTTCTAAAGAAATTGACAACAAGCAAGAATACCTGGCAATAGGCAATCGTGTCAAATTAAGAGGTATGAAAAGTAATTTAAATGATACATGGACGAACGTCCATAATTATAGTGGAAATATCAATATACATGCAGTACTATGTTATGCCAAATATCTTGGACCCAGAAACGTTTTCTGAGGATTTGAGCTTGATGATCATCCATGTATGTGGCAGTCACTTATAAATAGTGATGTTTGATCGATATGTTGTTATATATACATGTATACACTGATGCAGTGGATGTGGGAGTTGTACCTATAAATCTCTAGCTGATTGCTTGTGAGATGCTCTAACCATTGAGCTACTGAGACTCAGATGGAGAGTATAACTTTGCAGGTTACAATGATGTACTGGTTCAATTGATATACATTATGTACATATATACTATCTATGTGGCACAGGCAGTCACTATAATTATATCAGATCTAATAGGAATAAATTTCCTATAGGAATTCCAATAGGAAATTTCAAATCCTATAGGAATTCCTATAGGATCCTGTACATTGTAATATTTGCTACATCTGAGTTCCAGTAGCTCAATGGTTAGAGCAGCTCACCGTCAATCAGAAACTTACAGGTTCAAGGACTCGGAAACATTTTCTGAGGATTTGAGCTTGACAGTCGTCCATGTATTGTCTGACTACTCCAAGCTCCCACATTTACTGTATCAGACTCCGTGTATATATTTATAACACCAAAGTAATTTTGTCATTATCTCATTATGCATTAGGGAGTCAACCCCGTGGTCATTATTTATAGGGAGGGGGTTCGAAAATGTGAAAAAATAAGGGTTTAAAACTTTTTTGACCTAAAGAATGAAGGCAAACTTCCAGGACTCACTCAATTACCCACCCATCGTGACTCACTCCAACACACGTAATTTGTTTATTAAAGAAAAATGCCAAACTACATACCAAACTACAATGCATACTACTGTAACTGCAATGCATTGCACTGTATGTAGTAGATTTATTCAAGAGAATATTACCCAAGAGGACATTTGCTCGCCAATGCTCCTTTTTAGTTATGTGATTGTACAACATGCACTAGGATAAATCGGCTGGATTAATTGCACTTTGTAAACATAGCAAAAAAGGTATGTTTTGATTGATCAGGTTGATTTCTTATCCTGATACATGTTATGTAGTAAATTTATTCATAAATGTATTGGGATATCTGCTTGCAAACAATGCTCCAAGTTACAGTACATCTGTATAATGAATGCACTAGGATAAGAAAATGGTTGGATAATTAATCACAGATTAAGAATGATAGGTAGAAACAGAATGATAGGTGCTTATAATAGTATGAACTTATAGTTACTTATATAGGGTTGTTTGAAAGATATATAGTCCCTTGAGTATTAAACCTGTCATCATGGCGGCGGGTCTAAAACGCAGGTCCAGGTCATAGGTTGCAGGTCACCAGTCGGGGTCTAAAACGCAGGTCGCAGGTCACAGTTGAATTAATATTGCTGTAAGAACTTGTCTAGGTTGAAATCGATAACTCAGCGGTATTAATTTGGCATGGCTCTTGACTTTGACACTTTGACAAAGACATTTTCAAATTACCTATTTTCCAGAGATTTTGTCCAAACTTAGTCAAACTTACAAAACACATTTATCATACAGTAGGAACTAATTTACGGTTTCGTTTCCATGACAACAAGGTCACGTGATTCGTTGGGGCCATATTGGATGAAAATTTAAAACATTCTTTAGGAATTTAAATGGCGTAATTTGATGCAAACTTTAATTACGTTTATCATGATTGTTAAGTTGAATGGTATAGGAATCAATCAATTTGCATAAACAAAAATATTAGAGAAATTGTAATTGGAGGAAAAATCACTCGCTAAATGTTTCCATTTATGGTAAAGCTATACAATCTTGCAACTTAGCTTGATAAACTAGATCAATATTTGCATCAAATCACATTCATTATTGCGCGTCATGGCACAGAACACATTTGTTTATGAAGAGTAGACTTGCTCCAAGTTTCGAGACGGGTTTGTTTGAGACGGGTTAAGTTTGTTTCAAGACAGGTTTATGTTTTGGTTTCAACAATAAATTGTTGTATGCGGGCGAGCGAGCGGGGGAGAGTCTGCATACAACAATTTATTGTTGAAACCAAAACATAAACCCGTCTTGAAACAAATTCTTAACCCGTCTCAAATAAACCCGTCTCGAAACAAACCTGTCTCGAAACAAACCCGTCTTGATTGAAACACCAAGAGGCAGACTTGGAGCAAGTCTACGAAGAGAGGTGTATTAATCTCAAGATTTGGGAAGAGTTTGATATTTCAGTCGCTGGCATTCTTCACACTGCATATGTTCTGGTCATCGTTATTTTAAAAAGTATCATTGCCGACGAGATATCAGAGCTCAAGTCAATGGGAATAACAGCGTGCTCTATTGGCGACTATATTGTCAACTGAGTATGGACGATATTTTCGGGACTATTGTATATGGATCTCATGTAGAGTATGTTACGGACGCGAGGTTTATCGAGGAGTTGAAAAACCTTATATTTTCAGTGAAAACTTGGCAGCGTGTCCAGATTATCCGTCAATTTTTAAACGTTTGACTAGTATATGTTCATCGACAAATAGAACTTTCTTCCTTGATGTTTTTGCGCCAGGAGAGCATTGCCGTGGAAATTTCCGAATAGGATTTGCTCTCTCTGGAGCGACGGCTTCAGCTACCTTTCTCTTCACTGCACAATGCATGAGATTTCGGGGTTTACATCGCGGGTTTGATCGCTATCGATAACGGTTTGTACGTCTCCACAAGATTTCTTAGTTTTCTTTCGCACGGACTCCAAGCTACTTGACAAGATAATGGAGATGGATCTATAAAGACTTCTTGCACAAGCGGCAACATTCGTTATTTCGTTTTGATATGTTTCAGATTTTTTTCGTGGATTTATATTTTCATATTTTCTTTAGCCGTAAATTGCAAATGTAAACAAACACTGCTATTGGTTAATTTTGACAGCTATTGAAAATGTGATTACCGTGGGCGGATACGACAAAACAGTAGACCTCCTGCAGGCTCTCCCTCCCCTTCCCCTCGCGCGCGTTTTCGCTCTTATCCCTCTCCCCCCCCCCCCCCCCCCCCCCCCCCCGCCCTTCGAGAGCCGCTACGCAGGCTAGAGCCATGCCTAATTAATACCGCTGAGTTATCGATTTCAACCTAGACAAGTTCTTACAGCAATAAATTCAACCTGTGACCTACGACCTGCGTTTTAGACTAGCTGGTCATCATGGCTTTGTCTACTTTAAACTTGCATTACACTTTTGGCGTAAGCGCATTTATTTTATTTCATTAGTTTTTTACTCTGAAGAAGAGCTCCGCTCAAAACGTCAATATTTCATTGCTAAAATACTCAGTAGTTCACCTCCTTTTCGCTTTACTATATCCCAAACACTGCCTACACAGCACTCTACTTTTTTAATCCTTTCATTGTTTTCTTTGTAGAGTGGCACTGGCGTTGAAGCATTAACAAAAGAGGCAACTGACATGGCTCGACATGTCGTGTAACACCAACAGGGAAAAACACATGGACTAATAATTATTTATATTATTAGTTTAAAATTATTTATAATTTTTTAAAACCTAACTTAACTAATTTATAAACTGATTTTTATTAAATAATTCTGGTTACTAAAATGAAATACGTTAATTATGTTTATAATAGCCTGCAATATATTTACCTGTTCTTTGATTAGTTTCGGCAGTACATCAACCTTGCAGAGTATTCGACACGTATAATACATCATGCTATTATATATATTTGAAACGTGTTTTCAGCTTTAAGAAGCAAGATTTATAACCCGCGACTCTGCGATGCTATTGCATCTGCGATGCTATTGCACTGCACTAGCATCGCAGAGTCCCGGGTTCAATTCCAGGCCAGAGTCCCGGGTTCAATTCCAGGCGGAAGGCCTTGAAGTTGCATTTTATGCCGGTTTGGTCTTAAAATGTATATATTCCAACACTCGAAATTTTCATTCACCACAAATCCTGAGAACATGTAGTTTAATCGAGTTAAATGCCAAATATGCATTGAGCTTTAAAATTCAAAAAGACGACATCGGCGAGCGGGGTTTTTCACACATCCGTAAATATGTCATGATTTCATGAACGCATGCTCACGTTAGATTATTATAAATGTTTATACATAAATTACAAAATGTTAGATTATTGGATTTTATATCTTTGGAAACAACATCTTAATCATATGCGTTTATGTTGTTCAATGTTATATATTATCCTTGATCATGTTTGACTTCCCTAATTCAAGTAGAATAAAGTTGTTTTGTATTGTTTACATGTGCATTTCCTGTATAACATGATTTGCTTTTTCAGTCTTGCTGTCTGGATTGAAAAAGAATCAATCTTATTTATGATTGAGAAAGTAATCTATTTCAGCAGGATTCCAATCAAATGGAGTGAAAATTTCAATTTAGTTTGGATTGAGAATTTTCATTCTAAAAAAAGAATGATTTTCAATCGGAGTAGTTTGGTCCCTAAGACCAGTCTAGACAAGATTGAAAAACGATTGAGAATTTTAACGGATTGAAAATAATCACTCTTTTAGAGTGAAAAATTTTCAATCGAAACAAAGAGTGAATTTCGATTTAATCGAAATTTCAATCGAAGGAAGATTGAAAATCGATTGAAAAGTAAATATTTTTAGATTGATTTTTCTTTCAATCGAGCATAAGAGTGATTTTCAATCGTAAACGTTTGGTCCCTAAGACCAGTCCGGAAAAGATTGAAATTTCAATCGATTAGATTGAAATTTCAATCGTTCAAATTAAGAGAGTAGGCTCTCGGCAACGGCTTCCGTAGCTCAGTGGTCAGAGCACTGCACTAGCATCGCAGGATCGCGGGTTCAATTCCAGCCGGAAGGCCTTGAAGTTGCATTTTTCGCAACTGGTCTCGGTATGGTCTTAAAATGTATGTATTCCAACACTCGAAATTTTCCTTCACCATAAATCCTTTCAATATATATATATATATATATATATATATATATATATATATATATATATATATATATATATATTATAAAAAGCGCGAGTGGGCAATTGTAATATATATATTGCCAATGATGCAGTCTGACCGGCTGTTATATTTTTCACTCAAAATTTCTGAGGTGGTAGTTTTGCTAATGATAATTATGTTCTGTTATTTCAGAGACGCTTTTCAAGGACAAAACTGTTGAGTTCCGCTTGGTTTGCCTAATTGGCACTGCCACTGGCACTGATATCCATGCAGATTTTTGTCAGCGGGAAAGATAGGGCATATTCTGTAAAAGGTGCAAGGCATTGCCAAGAGCTCTAGTTGAGCATTTTGGCCTACTATGTTTTCAATGTCAGCTATCCTGGCGATATGGCAGGAATTTGTTCCTTCTTACAAGATGTGGCTTGGAAGAAAAAAAGACAATATATTTAAGGGACAAAATATTCAACTTTATGGTTGAATTAAGAAATAGCCTGAAATTGTAATACACTGTGCATATAATTTTTTGATGCTTTTTAAAACTTCTCATGCACTATGTTAGACGCTTCTCTGAATGCACTTCTCATGCACTTTTCTTTAATTGTACTTAATTATAAAATTGCTCTATAGAATTTTGCTATAAACAATTCGTACTCCAAATAAAGTGAGCATTTTATTTTCAACATCTTGACTAATGAAAATTTTAAATGTAAACTTTATTTAAGTATTCATTGTTTAATATTTAGATTTTAAAAAGTGGTAATTAATTTTCTTATAAATGAATTGAAAGAAAGATGTGTTTATTAAATGAGATCATTATTCGGATAAATAAACAGTTTTAATTATAGCCATGCATGCAGAAGTATCAGTGTTTCTTCGAGTAATAATAATAATAACTTTATTTAACGTGATCACTACACTTAGCTAAAAAGAAGCTAATTTCCAGGTAGGCCACCGCCAGTATGTATTGCAATAACACACCATAAACTGTTTCACATCTTTAGGCTTGTTATTACAACACATCTTTAGGTGTGTTGTTACAACACACCCTTAGGCGTGTTGTTACAACACATCTTAAGGTGTGTTGTTACAACACATCCTTAGGTGTGTTGTTACAACACATCTTAAGGTGTGTTGTTACAGCACATCTTAAGGTGTGTTGTTACAGCACATCTTTGGGTGTGTTACATAACACACCATGGTGTGCTACATAAGACACCATGGTGTGTTACATAACACACCATGGTGTATTATTTAACACACCATGGTGTGTTGCATAACACACCAAGGTGTGCTAAATAACACACCTTTTTACATAACACACCTTAAGCTGTGCTATTTACTGGACAAGCAAAAAACACATCTTTAGATGTGTTGTAGTAACACACCTAGGTGTGTTGCAGTAATACATCTTATTGTGTGTTAAATACTCGACAAAAAGGTGTGTTGTCATAACACACCTTGTTTTAAGAGTGTATGATTGCTAGAAAGTTAAGCATGCAATGTATTTATTATAATAATGTTTTCAAGTGTTATATTAATTTAATTACAATGTTACAGAAAAAGACAAGAATATTTGAAAATCAGATCATAAAGTCTTAGGTCGCCCCGATAGTACAAAAAGTACAAAAAATAGGGGAAACTATAGGATTGCTACCAAAGTCATTAACCCAATTCCAATCTTCTGTCACCAAAAGAGAATTTTTTGATAACTTCCTAAACATCTGGCTCTATCTCTTGATGAATATGCATTAATGCAAGACCATTTAAACGTTCTTCAAGCATAGTGCTTCTGTTGTAGTTCTTTACTCCACGAAGAGCTGAAAAAGATCGTTCACACTCGCAAGAAGTCACAGGAAGAGTTGCTAGTGATAGGACACGCGATAAGTGGGACACACGCGTGTGCGGGACATGTGAGTGAGGGAGTCGTTGTTAGAGTGTCGGCCATGGTTGATGAGTTGATATATTACAATAAAGTGCGATTTACTCGACTCGTGTTTGGGTCTATTGACTATCCTTAATAGCCACTCTTAAATTGGTGGCAGCGGTAAAAGACAGGTAACAAATCTTGAAACGGTGACTTGGTAGTCTCGTATAAATACATAGTTTTGAGAGCAACAGTTAACTATTGGCCATTATTTACTTCATTCGTACGAACTTTTGTTTGGAATATTGTTTCTCTGATGGCTTCAGGCGGACTCGCACAGTGGGATGGAAGTGACAAGACCGAGATCACAAGTCACATTCCACAAGTGGAGTCATATTTCGTTGTGAAAGACATCACCGACGACGCGAAGAAAGTGGCGGTCCTTCACTTATCGCTCAAAGCCGAACCAAAGACGTTTTTCACGAAATTGTCCTCGACCCAAACCGATACGTTTGCTCATGCGAAAGCCGCCCTCGAGGAACGCTTTAAACCGTTTAAAACCAAGGCTCAACTCCAACAAGAATTAGCTGAACGCCGCCAACGATCGGGAGAAAACAGCATTTAATTGTCACAGAGGCCTCTTTGAATTCAACACAATGTCATTTGGCTTAAGGTGGCTCCCTACAGTTCGAGGGCTTTCCAGCTGCACCTACAAATATGCCTTATATATGCAAGCAGGTTTGATGGAAGCACCCATTGACATTATTTTATACTAATATGAGTATAATCAAACATGACACAAAAGAGTAACAAAAGCATAATGTGTTACCATGGCAACCGTGGGCTTCTATAATTTAAAAAAATATCACATTTATATACCATTTTGACTTATATTTCGGTAATAAGCCTGGTGACCCCCACATTTTTTGCGCTAATGTTAGATTATTTATGATTTTGAAACTCCATGTGAAAAATAAAATAATTCTGTAGAGAGGTTCTCGCTGTATAAAAAATCGCTGTTTTCTTTATTTTGGTTCTACAGAATTTTCTTAAATTTCTTCAACAAAACCTCCGTGCATTACTCTATTGCTCTGCCAAATTTTAGGATATGTTACCAGGCGTTTTGGCGAATGCCGTTGCAATTAACATATGGGAAGGCTACGCGGCCAGAATACTTTGGAGACCCCACAAGATCAATGGTTTGTCATGCGCGTGCATAAAATTGCAGGCGCAGTTTGGAAAACACGCGTATTCCACGCTTTATGGCAATCAGAAATGCATATATTTTTGTTTGGACGTTAGCCATTTAGAAATTACTTTACGTGGTAAAGACAAAAGAAGAGGCTTATCTGTCTTATATTCATGAATTATGTAGTTTGATTTAATATATTGAACGATATTTCCTAGTATCTTTTTGCTCTTCGTGACTCGTGCTCGGCTTTCATATTGGCTTGTTGTTAGCACAATGGCAAGACAGCGATAACTCGTGGTTCTCCAAATTTCTTGTACAAAGTCAACAGAACGTCGTACGAAAGACCACTAGCAGCAAGTTTTTGATCCATACCCTGAGTTAGAGGACTATTACTATCCTTTGGGTGATAAAGATTACCAACAAATGTTTGAAGTAAATTATGGCGTTTGTCGAGCTTTAGCTTCTTGTATAGAGTGTAGCTACCTGGATGCCTGTGTACCACTCCATCGTCTCCAGCCGCGTTAAGCTTATTTCCCCAAAAAACTCCGAATAAACAAGCCACAAATCCCAGAAAATGTGGTGTTTTTGATGCCGAGTTTTCGCCATCGCTGACCAATGGTTCTTTCCGCCGGTAGGATTCGCAGTTTGAGAGTTGTCTCACAAACGAACTGATGTCATAATTGACTTTTAACCTATTGTTTATTTTAGTATTTTTTTTTAAATAAATGAAACCGCGAAAATTTGTTTTTATAAAGCGAAATAAACTTGGAAATGTAGCCATTTTTGAATGCTTAATATAGTCTGTTTACTTTTTGCGTGGACGTTACACGCAAATTTCTCGCGTTCGTAATTTTATACACGAACACGCACGTCGCGAGATTAGATACCAGACCCCTATGATTTAAAGGGTAGGGAGCCACCTTAAAAGGAGCCCCAGCTACATTCCAAAGGCTCATGACAAATGTATTGGGCGAATTCAACTGGAAGATTCTTCTAATTTACCTCGACGACGTAATCATATACTCGCGCAGCTTAGAGGAGCACCTGGAGCACCTTAACCGGGTTTTGCAAAGATTCGGGATACAGGACTTAAGCTACAACCAACCAAATGTACATTTGCACGAAAGCAAGTCCGTTATCTTGGCCACATAGTCTCAAGCCGCGGGGTGGAACCAGATCCAGGGAAAGTTAATGCGATTACAGAATTTCCCAGGCCTTCCTCCGTTACAGAAGTCCGCCGATTCCTAGGAATGGCCTCCTACTATCGTAGATTCATTCCAGGGTTTTCAGATATTGCACAACCGCTCCACACGCTCACCGAGAAAGATACCCCTTTTGAATGGTCTGGAGCGTGCGAGGAACCTTCCAAGGGCTGCTTCGTTGCCTTTCATCTACGCCAGTTCTCGCCTACCCAGACTTTCAACAACACTTCATCGTGGAAACCGATGCGAGCAACACTGGTTTGGGTGCCGTTTTAACCCAAGGAGACCATGTTATAGAATATGCATCGAGAACCTTGAACAAAGCCGAAAAGAACTACTCGGCGACTGAAAAAGAATGCCTTGGTGTTGTTTGGGCGCTCCAGAAATTCGCCATGTATCTGCAAGGGTCCCGTTTTAAAGTAATAACAGACCACAAACCTCTCACATATCTATTGTCCTTGAAAGAACCACGAAGAAAACTTGCGCGCTGGCGAATTGAACTGGACAACTTTGATTTTGAGATCCAACATCGCCCGGGAAAATTGATGGCCGTTGCAGATGCCTTATCGCGTGCTCCTTTAATTGGAGCTGTGAATTTCTCAGGGCTGTGGTCTACTCACGAGCTCATGTGCTTGCAACAATCGGACGAAGATGTCGGTGTCCTATACAAGTGGGTGAAGTCGGATTACAAGCTAGCGGGTATAAAACAACGTAGTGTACACAAGAGCATTAAAGAACATGGAAAGAAATTCTTGCTCCAGGATGGAATTTTGGTTTTACAGACACAGCAAGTTGAAAAGTCCGTCACCAGGATTGTAGTTACAGTAAGCGAAGCTCAGGTGATCTTAGAAGCTCTACATGATCGATCTGGACATTTTGGATATTCAAAAACCTTAGCCAAAGTTCAATCCAGATTTTTCTGGTTTTGCCTGCTAAAAGATGTTCAAGCATCATGGTGTAAGTCGTGTGAAGTTTGTCTGAAACGAAAAAACCCAACGGTTCCAGACCACCAACCAGTGGGTGCACTACCAGTTCCAGATGGGCCATGTCAGTGGTGGCATATTGACGTTGTAATATCCGGCAGTGCTGCGTCACCATGAGTTGTTCACGTGACGACAGCTCTATTATTGGCGGGAACAGCAAGATATAATACAGAGACTATAACCACCGAAGCGTGTGTCCTATATCCATTATAAGAACATTACATTGGCGTCGAAGATCCGATCAACCCAGCTGAGCAACCTGACTACATAAAGGTCAGTACGTTCCATTATAATCTTACTTGTGTTCACATCAATAAACAGTATTAGCTGCGCGAAAGCCGTACGCTGAGTGTTCACAAGCAATGGCAGAAGCCTTGCCAACATTTCCGTCTTTCGATCCCAACGCCGATCTGGGCGCACCAGGCGTCAGATTTAAGAAGTACATCTCTCGGTTCCAAAACTTGATTATCGCAACAAACATCACTGATCCTAAACGTCAAAAGGCCCTGTTACTACACTATGTTGGTGAAGAGGTCAATGACATTTTTGAAACATTAACGATCAACGAACCAGCAGAAGGAGAAACAGCTGTGGATATCACGATCAAAGCTCTATCCGAGTACTTCACGCCGAAACAAAATCCAGTATTCGAAGAGTATAAATTTCGCAACACCAAACAAGCTCATGGCGAGCCTCTCATGACCTATTATACGCGACTCAAACAATTGTCACTCACCTGTGAATTCGCCAACACTGAACGAGAAATCAAGTCTCAAATTGTCCAACACGGCCGATCGCAACGCCTTCGACGAAAAGCTCTAGCCGACCCAACCATAACCTTGGCAAAACTTTTAGACATGGGTAAGGCAGCGGAGCTAGCAGACACGCAAGCAGCGAACCTTGAGAAAAACAACAAAGCAGAGAATGTCAACCACTTAACAAACCGCCAGAACAACCCGTACAACAACAAGCGCCGTGGCAAAATGGGAGGTAAACAACCCTCTCGCACGAGCTCCAGTGTAAAATGTCGAAATTGTGGAGGCACTTACCCTCATGATGGTGGAACAACTGCTTGTCCAGCATAT
Source organism: Chrysogorgia sp. JL179-B06 (assembly GCA_035772405.1). NCBI lineage: Eukaryota > Metazoa > Cnidaria > Anthozoa > Scleralcyonacea > Chrysogorgiidae > Chrysogorgia > Chrysogorgia sp. JL179-B06. Next base: position 488,460 of record JAYKKM010000182.1, on the reverse strand, counting down.
GGAAAAGAATGTCGATCTTGCGGGAAACTCAATCACTTTAAATCCGTGTGTCTCCAAAGCAAATAACGCTCAAACATACAACGCTCTACAAGGCGAACGACACCCTCCACGACGACAACCCCGACGACAGGAAGTCCGTAAGTTGAGCGAAGACGAAAAAAATGAAGACAGCGATGAATTTGGATTATTCAGAATCAACGTGTACAACATGAACTCTGATCGTAGCAAACAGCCATTATTCGATGTCAACATCGCGGGAACACCGCTGACCATCATGGCGGACTCAGGTTCAACTATCAACATTCTCGACGAGCAAGATTACTACAAGCTTTCCCCGAGGCCAAGCTTGGAGCAAACACGCATCAAAGTATATCCTTACCAAACAGAGACGCCCCTACCCGTCCTTGGCCAATTTGTCGCTCGTATCACATCTGAGACAACTAACCGCACTGAAACGTTTTATGTCGTGAAAGGGACAAGCGGATCACTTCTAAGCTGGCGCACTTCTACCGCCCTGGAACTCCACAAGGTAGTCAAGAGTATTAAACAAAAAGACGTTTTGACCGTCGATCAGCTAACTACCAAGTATCAGGACCTGTTCGAAGGACTCGGCAAGCTGAAAAACTACCAGGTTCGACTACACATCGATGAAAGTATACCACCGGTTGCTCAACCACACAGACGTGTACCGTTCCCCGTGCGCGAACAACTCGAAGAGCAGCTGCACAACGATGAAGAACTTGGTATCATAGAGCGGATTGAAGGCCCAACTCCATGGGTATCACCCATTGTGGTGGCACCAAAACCAAAATCACCCGGCAAAATACGCGTATGTGTCGACATGCGTCGAGCCAACATCGCCATCAAGCGTGAACGCCACGCCACTCCAACAATCAAAGAAATAGTCGGCGACTTGAACGGTTCCACAGTTTTCAGTAAACTCGATCTCAACCAGCGGTACAACCAACTCGAGTTGGCGCCCGAATCCAGGTATATAACCACCTTTAGTACCCACCTTGGTCTCATGCGCTACAAGCGTCTAAACTTTGGAATAGCCAGCGCGGCAGAAGTATTCCAAAACGCCATCCGCGAGAGTCTTGACGGCATTACTGGTGTTATAAACGTCAGCGATGATATCCTTGTTTTTGGAAAAAAACAGGAGGAGCACAACCGTGCACTTGAAGCAGTATTCCAGCGTCTTCGGGAGTGTGGTCTCACTCTGAACAAGCTCAAGTGTGAGTATAGTAAGCCCAGACTTGAATTCCTGGGATATGGCTCGCCGTCTTTGGCGAAGATGGTATGACTCCTGACCCAACGAAAGTCCAGGACATCCTAGAACTTGAAGCCCCAACGTCAGTCACGGAAGTCCGTAGTTTACTAGGAATGATCAAATACTGCTCGAGATTCATCGAGGGATATGCAACAATCTCCCAACCACTGCGAGCACTCACCCATAAGAACCAGGTCTGGGAGTGGACTGACAAGCATGACAACGCTCTAGCCCAGCTTAAACATGCCTTGGCCAACGCACCAGTCACAGCATACTTTGACCTCGACAGAACAACTGAACTCTCAGGTGACGCAAGCCCGGTAGGCTTGGGTGCCATCTTGGCGCAAGTGGATCCCACGACAGGGGATAAGAATGTCATCGCATACGGCAGCCGCTCTCTAACCAGCACAGAGCAACGCTACAGCCAGACAGAGCGTGAAGCTCTTGCAGTCGTCTGGGCATGCGAATATTATCATCTCTACATCTATGGCAAACCAGTCGACATCTACACCGATCACAAGCCCCTCGTTACAATTTACGGGAATGCGAGCTCGAAACCACCCGCTCGCATTGAGAGATGGGCACTCCGCCTTCAACCATACCAGATAACTATGTACTACAGAAAAGGCGAAGAAAACCCTGCCGACTATATGTCCAGACACCCATCCAAGCGCACACAACCTGCCAGCAGACAGGAAAAGATAGCAGAAGAATACATCAACTAGCAGCGCTCACCCTCAGTACAATCGCAGAAGCCACAGCGCGTGACCCAACACTTCCAGCAGTCATGGAGGCAGTACAAACAGGCAAGTGGTATGGACCGGCCAAGTACCCCAACATTGATACTGCTACCTTCAACACGTACGAACGCCTCAAAGATGAGCTAGCCATCGGAATAACAACGCAAGTGATCATCCGCGGTACAAAGTTAGTGATTCCAAAAGAGCTACAACGTCGTGTCGTAGATTTAGCCCATGAAGGTCACCAAGGCATCACAAAAACCAAAGCTCTGTTGAGAGAGAAAGTATGGTTTCTACGAATCAACCAACTAGTAGAAGAGCGAGTGCAGTCCTGCCTCGCATGCCAAGTTGCTACTCCTGAGACAGCACGCGATCGAGCCGTTACAAATGCCCCCTCTTCCTGATCAAGCATGGCAAGAGGTCAGCATGGATTTTGCTGAACTTTCTACGGGTGACTATACCTACTAGTACTCTCCGACGACTACTCTCGTTATCCAGTTGTCGAAGTACTTCGTTCTCTTGCAGCCCAAACAGTGATTCCCAAGCTCCAGCACATCTTCTCAGAGTTTGGCATCCCAGAAGTCGTGAAAACTGACAACGGCTCACCTTTCAACTCTAACGCCTTCGCCACCTTCGCTGCAAACCTGGGATTTACCCACAGAAAGATTACCCCTCATTGGCCAAGAGCTAATGGAGAAGTGGAGCGCTTTATGCGGACGGTAAAGAAGGTTGTGAAGATTGCACTTACACAGCAGAAACCATGGCGAGAAGAGCTAATCAAATTCCTGCGAAATTTCAGAGCCACACCACACAGTTCAACAGGCAAAGCTCCTGCAACAGCTTTCTTCAATCGCCAACAACGCGCAAAGATACCGCAAATACAGATCAATCCACCAGACCCAGCAAAGATCCAGACGGCTGACCAACAAGCCAAAGAAAAGATGAAGAGATACGCTGACTCGAAAGCATACGTCAAACCATCCAGCATTCAGCCCAGTGACATGGTCATTGTGAAGCGCAACCCCTCACACTGCAAATCTCAGACGCCATACGAGCCAAAACCATACAAAGTCACTGACTGCAAGGGTTCAATGATAACTGCCACGCGAGGAGACAAGACAGTAACCAGAAACTCTTCGTTCTTTAAACTAATCCGAAAGACAGGTCAACCCGAAGGTGACTCAACGGATGATCAATATGACGACCTCGACGATGCTGATGATGATGAACCCGACGATGGTCCGCATGGCCAGCAGCCACAGATTGGACGGCAACAAGAACCAAGGCGTTATCCACTACGTATCCGACGACCGCCAATACGCCTAACGGATAGTGTTTAGCGCTACCGAACTCACATAGTTATTTAAACCCTTTAATAGACGTTTGTGTGTACCTCACTAGTTTTGAACAACTTTGCATGAACCCTATGACATTACCGTCATTCGTGACGTTAAGCTTTTGTTAATTATTACTGGTTATGTTTTGAGCCTAAGGCAACTCATTTTATAAATCCCAATAGGGGAGGGATGTAATATCCGGCAGTGCTGCGTCACCATGAGTTGTTCACGTGACGACAGCTCTATTATTGGCGGGAACAGCAATATATAATACAGAGACTATAACCACCGAAGCGTGTGTCCTGTATCCATTATAAGAACATTACAGACGTGGTTGGCCCATTGGTGAAAACCACTAGTGGGAATCGATTCCTTCTTGTGCTTACCGATCCCTTCAGCAAATGGCCTGAAGCTTTCGCCATTCCTAACCAGACTGCCAAAACGACAGCTGATAAGATCTATCAGGGGATTGTGTGCAGATACGGGGTACCAGAAGGTTTACATGATGACCAGGGAAGAAACTTTGAGGCTCAGTTAATGAAAGAGTTATGCCAAAGATTTGGTATCACACGCAGTAGAAGTTCGCCTTTCAATCCTCAAGGAAATGGTCAAGCGGAGCGCACTAACCGAACATTAGCAGAGCGTCTGGCAATGGACCTAGAAGCAATGGATCAGTCGGACTGGGATGAGAAACTTCCATCGGCACTGGCTGCTATTCGCACAGCAGCCAACAGTACCACTCGGGAGACCCCATTTTCTCTTTTGTTTGGGTTTGAAGCAAGAACAATCGCAGATGTCGGTCTTTCCAGGAGCAAACAAGGTGGCGAGAAAGCTACAGATGTAGAAGAGTTCCGAATCAGGATATCCCACCAACAAGACATGCATCATAAGGTGAAGACGCGTATCCTGGACGAACAACAGAAACGTCGCAAACGACATGCAGAAGAAGTTAGCTTTACACCTTTTGAAAAGGGGGAGAAAGTGTGGATGTTTGGGCCAACATCCAAGAAGAGATTATCGAAGAAACTAGTTGCAGAACGGTGGAGGGGGCCTTATATTGTGACTGAAAGATTGGGAGAGACTCTGTATAAAGTTCGCTCTCAACAAGGAAAACAACAATCTAAAACAGTTAATCATAGAAGAATGAAAAGACACTACGAGCGTCCCAACCACCTCGTGGCACCCCGTAGCGTGGACAGTGACGCAGATTCCTTTTGCGCATCCAGTGAGGAAAGCGACGCAGAGTGTTTCGTAGATATATTGCCCGAGCCGGATAGCACAGGAGACCAGCAGCAGGCGGTTCCTCCCGCTGATCAACGACCACAGCGCAACAGAAACCCACCCTGTCGTCTGACATATGGATTGGACGGTGAACAAACCGAGACCCGGGATTTCTCGGAAGAAAGCGAATAAATAGCGTTGTAACTAGTATTGAGTTTTGTTTTAAAACAGTCTGATGGATTTGGAGGGGAGGAGTGATAGGACACGCGATAAGTGGGACACACGCGTGTGCGGGACATGTGGGTGAGGGAGTCGTTGTTAGAGTGTCGGCCATGGTTGATGAGTTGATATATTACAATAAAGTGCGATTTACTCGACTCGTGTTTGGGTCTATTGACTATCCTTAATAGCCACTCTTACACTAGGGTTCTTAGGGCAACTTTGATATTTTCAAAAGCAGTTAAATCTATAGCCTTTAACGTGGCAGCAACCCTGTCAGGGTGTGAACCTTTAAATGTTTCGCAATACTTTTCCCATACTTCCATCTCTGCATTTAAAGCAAGTGGATTTGGAAGATCATCCTCATAAAAATTACAAAATGTCTTAAACTTTTCCTTCCAATTGTTTCCTGGATTATGTAATAGAGAGAGATCATTTTGGCAGGCACAATACTTAATCCATTGAAAGCATTGACACTACTTAAATCAAATCGGGCAGCTAAGTCTGCATTTAAATGATCCATCACAGGTATTGTAATAACACGCTTAAAGTATTCAGAAGCATCAGTAGAAGGATGGTTATCCCTAGTGGTTTGCCCATGGGGAAAACTTCTATTGTAACTTGTCGTATAATTTCCATAAACTTTGTCACGTGTTGAGTCTCTGATGTCACAATCACATACTCTGCTGTAGAATCGCGGGCTTGTCTGGAACAAGTTTTGAACAATGGCGGACAAAATTGTGCAACTACTGTATGGAGGTTAAATTTCTTGTGATAGAATGTTTGTTGTTCATTTTTTGGCAAATGCGAACATTTATTAACCTAAAATGATGTTCTGTAACAAACAATGCCAGCAAACGTAATGTCTTATTTCGTCGCAGGGGCACTTTAAGAATTGTCATGCTTTTCCACTGCGTGGTGTTTTGCATTTAAAATACAATAGTCGTAATTATTTAAATTGTTATCATTATTTAATTATTTTATGTGCCAGATTCTACTTTATTAGAAGTTGCTCCAATGTGAGACAGTGAAACTAAATGGTAGCATCAATTATTAAACGAAGGCGGACATCGGGACATCTATGTCGCTATGTTAATGGAACAGTTTTATTTTACGAGTCAAGAAGTTGGTAGATGCGAGTAGCACGTGTGATGTTTAGATTTGGGGTTAGGGTTAGCGTTACGGATTAGTGCTAGTGCTCAAGAATGTTAACCACTTCAAACCAATAAAGGTATATGATTGAAAATATATCTAGCGAGATAACGTTACTAATGCCACATTTTAGCCGGCACTTTCAAACGTGGCTCGCTTAAATATATAAAAGGCTATGATTAGTGTATATGATGTACTGTAGATGATCAAAGAACTTGGAAAACAGTATGTATCAAGTGCCATAAGGATAAGGCCATAAGGATAAGGCCATAAGGATAAGGTCATAAGGAGTAGGCTATAAGGATAAGGTCACAAGGATAAGGCTATAAGGATAAAGATAAATTCACAGAACATTTCTGAGAAAAATCATTTGGGTTCTGATCTTCACCTATTCAACATGTCCTATGCATGTAATATCTGCGGAAAGAACTTTTCAACCCGAGAGAATCTTCAGCGTCATATAAAGGACATCCATGGGGGAGGTGACCATTTCAACGATCTGCCTCCAGTCAATGGACCTTATGAAACATCCTTTCATGTGAATTGTGGCTGGATGTACTCAAAGTGGCAAGACCGTTTTGGCGAGAAAGCTTTTGAAAAACGCTCAAGCAACCATCAGTCCCCTCCTGAATGTATCATTTGGTTGTACTTGGATATATGAAAACTGCTATAGTACCCGGCATTGAGCTCAACGAAGGATACCAGATTGTATTGCCGAAAAGGACTTTTTCGAGGTCTCTGAACGAAACCTCATCGTTATCGACGATCTTATGGCTCAGTCAGAGGGAGATAAACATATTGTCGATTTATTCAGAAATTCACCATCGGAATCTGTCTGTGATCTATTTTGTTCAAAATATATTTCATCAAGGCAAAGAAACCAGAAATATCAACCTCAATGTCCACTATATCATACTCTTCGAATCTCCACATGACAAGCAATAAATCTCAGTCATACCGCCACAACCATGGGCCCTGGCCATGTTCAAGAGTTTATGAAAATTTACGAGGAAGTGACATAGCGCGCGTCCACACGGGTATCTCATGATTGATCTAAAGCCGACTACTGATGATCAATATCGATTAAAAACGAATGTTCTACCAGAATAAAATACCGCTGGTCAACAATACCTGTTATATTCGAAAGCGGCCATATGAACAACCAGCTATCACCGATGACCAGTGAGGGAAAGGAAACTTTTCTACGACTCCTTGATCAAACCAACACTAATGTATGGGAGCTCTGTTTGGTCTTGTTGCGGCTCTAAAAGTGACCTCCAGATAATTCTTCGACTTTAAAAAAGATCTGCCGTGTAATTTTGGAAAGAGATACTTCATCTAGGTCTATGGCTAATTTCTTCGAGCTAAACTGGTTACCATTTTTTGACGAAATCAAAATAAATAACTGTAATTAACTGTAAATAACAAAATAAAAAACATAATTTCTTCGAGCTAAACTGGTAACCATTTTTTGACGAAATCAAAATAAATAACTGTACACTCATCTACAAAAGACTGCATGGTGAAGTGCCCCGATATATCGAAGAACTATTCAAATCAAATCAGTCTGTTCATGGTAGAAATACCAGGCATGGTAGTTATAACTTAGTTTGTCCTAAATTTAAAAACACTACCGAAGGGGGAAAGTCCTTCACTGTTACCAACATTAAGCTATGGAACAGTCTATCGAACATTCTAAAAAGTAAGCCTAATGTTAAATCTTTTAAATCCGGTTTTAAAAAGCATTTTTTTGAATCATATAGAGACATCGATTGTTTTGAACTTTCAATGTAACTCAATGTAACTTTTTTTATATAAAAATGGTATTTCAACAATATTTTATTTGTAATAGTAATTGAATATTGTAATTAGTGCATATGTTGTATATTTTACTCAACATTTTAGTTTTCATTCAGTAATAGTTTGGATAGATTTAAATTAATTCTATATCGTCCTGTAATGTTATTGAGGACCGCAGGTTTGTCAGCTTGGGCTGTTATGTGTATACCCTCTTTTAAATAAAGTTGTCAATCAATTGTCAATGACCAATATCAAGTGAAATCAAACGTAACGCCCTACGAAAATACCGCTGACCCACAAAACCTGAACCGGTATATTCGAAAGCGATCGTGATCTACTCTAATTAGCTTCAACGTTTTCTGTCTTCCAAAATCAATTCCACGACCATGCAGTTTCCTTTTTAAAATAATCTGCAAACTACACGCAATATCCCAAAGACTCCAACGCATTATTCTACGGAATACCGTCCGATCCTCACATGGTTTTTGCGACACATAAAACCTATTGACACCGCCAACTACAGTTTCGACAGAACAACCAAAGCTTAAACAAAACTTCTTTAATAATTGGGAAAGTTCTTCCGAATGGAAAAAGAGTGACGTAGCAAGGATGATCCCTGAAGAAAAAGATGAATATGAACACCATCTATTGATAACTAGATCAAAATATTTGCCGATGACAGAACAAAATGTGGCAACATTAACGCCTGCAGACCAGGAAGAATATCGAAAAACCTTTAAAATTAAAACGCCAGATATTCCCTGAGAAGTAGACCTTATTAGTAATTGTAACTTGAAATAAATATTAAGAGATATTTTGTACTATTTATTTTGTGTTTATGGAAATACTGGAAATACGTGTGCCCTCTTTTGTCTGTGGAGTTGTAATCAGGCGGACAAATTTATTCAAGCTGCTAAGTTTAGTTATCCCTCTTTAAATCTTCGATCTAACTCCTCGCTCGGTGTTTCATTGGATTACTTTCTCTAAGAACTAAAGCCGTTCAAGTAAACCAATTTAACACTCTTAGAAACATACTTCTCCGGTCAGTAAATCCTATTTTGTGATTCCTGACCATTTTGCGAACCAAGTAAGGACTTATTTTTTTTGTCGATGCGTTTGAGATCTTCAGTTCTTCGCACTCTTTCCCGAAGGGTTTCTTCGTCATAGGAATCATGTACACTATAGCGAGATAAGCCATAATACGACCAAATCGGGGTTCATCTCTTTGTAGATGCGGTGAAAATACAGGTTCAGTCGAACGCTTAGGCAATCATACAACTCCCGATGAGTGTCAAGGGTTTGTAATTGAAATTGGAATTGTTCGGCTGGAATAACTAATGAAATTTAGGGTTGTGAAGGTACAAGAGTCAGGTTAGGGGTCTATTGTGCGTAACGGGTCCCTCACGTACGCATCCTATAATTCCGTACCCTGACAGGTCCCACTAACTATTTCCGTCCCTCATATGTCCCTCGCGCATCCTATAATTCCGTACCCTGACAGGTCCCACTAACTATTTCCGTCCCTCATATGTCCCTCACGCATCCTATACTTCCGTACCCTGACAGGTCCCACTAACTATTTCCGTCCCTCATATGTCCCTCGCGCGTCCTATACTTCCGTCCCTGACAGGTCCCACTAACTATTTACGTCCCTCATATGTCCCTCGCGCATCCTATACTTCCGTACCCTGACAGGTCCCACTAACTATTTCCGTCCCTCATATGTCCCTCACGCATCCTATACTTCCGTCCCTGACAGGTCCCACTAACTATTTACGTCCCTCATATGTCCCTCGCGCATCCTATACTTCCGTCCCTGACAGGTCCCACTAACTATTTACGTCCCTCATATGTCCCTCGCGCATCCTATACTTCCGTACCCTGACAGGTCCCACTAACTATTTCCGTCCCCTCACATGTCCCTCATGCATCCTATACTTCCATCCCTGACAGGTCCCACTAACTATTTCCGTCCCCTCATATGTCCCTCATGCATCCTATACTTCCATCCCTGACAGGTATATATATTGTAAATCCTTAATTGTACTTGTTATCATATGAATACGTATACAAATTAATGTGGTTTTTTCTATGTTCTAGGTTTATGCGGTAACTGGTCGGGGTCGCGGGGTTCCAGCAGTATTGAATATACAAACAGTTGACCTTGGTTAGCTAATTTCTTTGAATATATTTTTAACGTATATAAAGATATTACACGCGGATATTACGCGGTTGCGAGAAGATATAGATTTTATGTTCCAGTGGCAAGAACATAATAAAGATCGATGATGTTTCATATTTTCAAATGTTAATTATAGTATAAAGTAAATATAGTAAAAAGGGAAGATCATTTCAAAGATTGAAATATAACCTGTGCACCATGAGCATACTGATCATCCTCATCATCCGCTCGAGCTTGCTTGGAATGCTGATTTGTATAAATATTTAACTGTTAAAGCTTAGTGTTATATATACTTCGTTTGAATCCACTTGATAGGTGGTTAGTTGTACCACTTAATGACAAGATATATAACAATTATGCCATGAGCTCGAGTCGTATATGAGCTCATAGCCAATGACGAGGCGCGAAGCACCGAGTTGGCTATTAGTTCATATACGACGAGAGCGAATGGTATAATTGTTTTATTATATAGCCAAACACTTAGTTAATTCGGGGTTTACTTATAAAACCCCATCGATTTCAGCTTTTTTCGACCTAAAAAAACATGCCGCCATCTTGTTTTTTCTCTTCTGCTAGGATATGAGGTGATAGCCTGGTAGTAGAGGAGCCAATCAAATTGTGAGATAGCTCATATCCTACTAATAGCTATATAATAATAATTATTATTATGTAGAGAAGAGTAGTTCCCACCAGGAACTAAAACACTTCCAAAATCCATAATATATATATTACATCCAAGAACCGAATGTCACCCTCGCGAGTGTCATATTTACTAGTCACAAGTCACCTAGGTATATCACTTTTCCAGCAATTTCTTAATTTTGAATAAATTGGGAGCCAACCACTTATTCCCATTTCCTGAAGTTTAAGGTCAAGGAGTTGTATTTTTGCATTAAACCCACCTTACAACACCACGCGGTCTATATATGTAGTTTTTATTGTCCATGATAAAATAAACAGAATATTTAACATAATAATTAGATAACGAACCCGATGTTTTCATGATTTCACCAGTCATTCGTATATAAATTTTAGCGGACGCCAAGTTTAGCCTAGATTTCAAGTTTTGCTTGCAGCGTGAGTATGTCGTTGCTTCTGATTGGTCAGGATAGAAATATTCCAGTTATAAGGTTTGTGATTGGATAACGCTACTAGTGGTCTATCACCAATAGTCAATAGACCACTAGAAGCTCCGCCAATCAGAATGCCGAATTTGTTATAGTCCACTAGTTGGTTGAAACAATTGCTCAAATATACAAATTGTATATTTTCCCACACGTTGTTCATGTCAAAATTCAAGTTTGAGACTCGTTATTCAAGTTTGATATTCGTTATTCAAGTTCGACATTCGTTATTCAAGTTCGACATTCGTTAATAATAGTAATAATATTAGTAATAATAATTTTATTTCACACAATTTTGTTGCATCAAGAATAAGGTAAAGCCGAAGTCAGTGGCTTATTTGGCAAATATCTCGAGCAGCGTCAATATTAATTGATTGTGTAAAAGATGTAAGAGGTTCATATGGAATAACTTTTAAAGTATATATATATATAGTTACTTTAAAAACAGAAGAGATAAAAACATTAACGAACAAAGTTTACAAATACTGTATACAAGTAAGTATATTATGATTCAAGTCCAAATTAATTACCCCCGAGCCACTATATACACATGCATATATCAACCACTATCAATATTTATTATAAATAATACTTTTTAAGGTACATTTATAATTTTGAATTGTTATAACAAGTGTCGTATTCCAATTATTTTGTCCTTGTATACGGATAGAGAATGAATATTTATATGAAGTAATATGTAGATCAAGTCTATATGTCTGGCAAAATGTGCATAAATGTCAAAATTCAAGTTAAATAATGAAGATATTGGTACAGGTAACAGATTATTGATATGTCTAAATATGAAACAAGAGATTTGGTATTCATGAATTTGAAAAATAGTTTAAAATCTTTAAAGAGAGGTTTAGATGGTGTTATAAGATGGCCGGGGCAGTGTGTAATAATACGCGTAGCTTTTTTGACATCAGAGCAAAGGTTGAAGGTGTGTTAAATAAGAGATATGATCCCCAAATAATTGTACAGTGCTGTAAGGTAAGACAAGAGAATTATATAGCAAGTGAAGCGTAGGTTTACTAAAAAATGGCGCGATTTTACAATTATTCCAATGTTATTTGAAATTCGAGATCTAGTTAATCAACAGAATATGTCTTGGACCAAGACATATTTTGCTGAATAATAATACCTGAATAATAATACTAATAATAGAGAATGTAATTTTGCTAACTCTTTCTATTACGAATAAGAAGTATCTTAATTATAAAAAGCTGCGATAAAAGATTACTAAACATAGTTAAAAACGACGACGTTTCGACGTTTTCTGAAGCTATATTAGAAGTTAAAACAATAGGATATCAATTAAATTCTTGAAGGATTGCATGGTGGTGATTAATAATTATGAAAACGTTGCTTGCTCTGATGAAGTCTCGAGTCCTACGAGACGAAAGCTCAGCTAATAAAATTATCTACATGGTGTTTCCACAAATGTTTTCATAATTAATAGGATATCAATAGAACAAAAGTAAAACGACATAAAAACAAAAGATAAAAGTCAAACTAAGAGTTTAGCACGGACAGAGTCTGATTGAATATTCAAATTTGGTCAAGTTCTTTTATGAAAAATATCTCGTAAATGAGACAATCAAACTTCGCTTGGTACTTCTTCGACACTCTAAACTGGCTTTGGTTAAACTGGCCAAAAATTCCATGTGTTTCTCGAAAATGCTTTCCAATCGTAGAGTTCTTGTGTTCAACAATGCGTTGATGAAGATGTCGCGCCGTATAGTCGACATAATCCGCATCACACAGATAAACAACGCATTGTTGATTCGATTTGGGGCTTGATTTATTTAAAGCTTGAGATCGTGCTAAATCATTCTGCTAACAAACACTGGCTGCAGAGTCATTCCAATTTTGTTTTCCATATCTAGCATTTGTCTTCTGACCACGTTCGCTGCATGGCTTCTGATCTTTAAACGAAAGACAAATCCTTGTAGTGCAACCATTAGATTTCTCCGGATTGCGCCAAATGGAACATCCCGAGCGTTACTGATAAACCTGTTCACAAAATAATTCACAAGACTAACTGGGTAATTTAGTCGAATGAAGATGGACCGCAGTTTAGCACATTCTTGGTCAAATGCCTCAGGAGTAGAAGATAAAGCTTGGGCACGACACAACGTGGTTTTAAACATGCACGCCTTGTAACGTTTATCGATGGCTTTGGAAATTCATGAGTAGACCAGTTTGCAGATGTTTATAAATTAGCATGGCATGCCCAGTTAATTGCTACGGCCAACTTCGCCATTGCCCTTACATGAGCTAGGCCTTTCCATAGATCAAGTGGCAACCACAAGTAAAAGTTGTTCGTGTTTTTTTATTCTATACACATCAATTATTATCCTATAGCTAAAACCTGGACCGTTGATAAGCGTAAGTGTCTGTATCAAAGCCCCGCTCGAAGTCCTCATTCAGGAATACCCCTGAATTTTCAAGCATCAGAAAGGTTTCTTTCAGTTTTAGATGACGTTTAAAGCTCCGTCTCGTTATTTTCCTTTCTCCCAAACCTGCGTTTTTAAGGTGGAAATATTCCGATGCAAGGAGAAGTTGCATTCGTTTTTAACAAACAAACGACGTTTCGGGTCCACGAGGAGGAATTTTTTGCTTTGGTTTTGCCTTTCGTTGTCCTCTTTGACTAAAAGGGTGGCATCTTGCCTTTGCATGAGGGATGAAATTTCGGTTAATTGGTCGGTTTCGGAGGTCGGTTTCGCGGCAGAGTTCGATGGTGACGAGGACGTTCCACTATTAATGCCCGGCCAAAGGAATTCGGAGTAGAAGTCGAAGTAGACGTTGGAGTCGAAGCTGGATTAGAACTAAGTTCGCTTATCACTTCTTCTAGTAGGCTTTTACATTTCTCAAGGGTCAACATGTTCACACAGTCAGAGAAGAAAAGCTCAGTTCAGACCAAGTATCATTTTTATTTTTCCGTACGAAATATGCGCATGCGTACGTTAATCATATATCCCAGTTTCCTCGCTCTGTCAACTTTCGCTGTCGAACCCAGTCTCATTGAATAACGAATGTCGAACTTGAATAACGAATGTCGAACCAATAATAATAATAATATAATAATGGTTCATTCAATAAGATCCACAAAGTGGCTATTAATTCCCCTATTGAAGATTATCTACATATATAATAAGAATAATGAACAATAAAACTAAACGTATAAATAATGAATACAGATATGACATGTAAGATTATAAAATGGTAAAAGTAGTAGCAATGCAAATTTTTAATACTATTGTTTTACCTAAGATCACGTATGGACTTGAATTAACTATATATAGTACAGCAATTTCTCCATCGTTGTTTTAAGCGCGGATACACATCGAAATCCTTAGACATATAATCTTTTAGAGATATCTGATTACTCTATTTTTAATAGAATTAGTAAGTCAGAGGTCCATCCCTTATATGATCTGACGCCTAAAGTTAAGAAATCGTCATTAAGACTAAGAACACAAAGTAGCCAGTTTCCAGCTATAAATACTATTCGTTTTAAGGACAGCTTTGTAAATAGATTGATTAATAAGTACATGTATAATCTTACGATGTAAATTTTTTAACTTTACTAACTTTGTATTGTATTTTGTTTCCTCTTTTATCTTGTAACTCTTTATACGTTTTGATTATCAATTGAATAAAGACTGGTCAGCTCCCGTAGAACAGTCAGCACGGAGTGTTTTGATAATACAATTAATTAAGCCACTTCCCTGGTCAATACTTGTCTAAGCTGAAAGGAATAATCCTTATCATTGGGCAAGTTATCAATCATATATATCGAAAAAAATCATCTGCTTTCGTAGCATGACAACCACTAGTTCTCTGAGCTGTTGTTACGAAGTGTTGGTTGAGGCTCTCTAGGTCTACACGTAAAGGCTTAGAATTTGGCTTTATAATACGATGAATGATTTTCCAGACGTCACGTGGATTACGGGAAGATAATGCGTCTTCCATAAAGAACTTACGTGCTGAACGTATTGCAACTTTTAATGGGTTCCTAATGGATCTATAACGGCGCCACGAGTCCTCTGAGTTTGTTGAATGTGCTTCCTCTCGAAGTTTATCCCTTTGTAATTTTAAATTCACAATATTGGGCGTTTTCATCCAAGGAGCCGGAGGTCGAGTGACACGAACTTCTAAGAGGATAGTGCTGTTCTAAGCATTCCTCGTACAGGATATTGATGGTATGTAGCTGATCGTCAGGATCATCAAAAGATTCGGCAATAGCAAAAGGAATGGTTTTTAAGTCATTAATAAAGGCTTCGCTGTCAAAAGTTCTTATGTCTCTGATATATTTATATCGTGGTTTAAAACGTGGAACTCTAACATTGACACATGCATATACTCCATCGTGATCGCTCACAATAGAACATGGGATTATACCAGATGCCGTAACACTTCATGGAGAACTTGTGACAATATGATCAATAAGTGTTCTTATCGTTCGAGTGGTTCTTGTTGGTTCTGTAATCATCTTTTGGAGATTAAACATATCCAGGAGTGACTGATATTCTTTCGTAGTGGCATTAGTTGGTGATAACATATCAATATTCATGTCCCCGGTGATCAGCAAAAGACCATCCCAAGTTGCACCTATATATAACCAAGTAGATACTCCATGCGGTCAAACCAATCTTGAGTGTTAAGGATACGAGTTGAATGGTAAAAAATACCAACGAGAATCTTGCTGTGTCTACTTCTTCCTGGAAACTCAAGCCAGAGATGCTCGAAGTCGAGTTGTAACTTTTCGATATCGACTCTGCGCTTGACGTTTAGTGACACACGGATGTAGGCACCTACACCTCCGCCTTTTATAGCATCGCGGTTGCGAAAAACAGGCGAGTATATAGATATATTCCAATAAGTAGGGATTATCTTTTAGCCAAGTTTCACTTGAGTATTTAAGTACATGATTTTCAAATGTTTAGGATACCGGTCAAGAAATTAACAGAGATCAAAGGTGGTAGAGGTGTCATCGTATTGTTGACCAACCTGCATTTCTCTGTCATCCAAAGTTGAGATGTCATATACATAGAGAATGGTAGTAGATTAAAGGTACACTTGCAACAGACCCAGTCAACTGCAGGTGCTACAGAAGAAACGGATTTTAAATCAAGAAATCTTGTACATTTGGCGTGTGTTGTGTCGAAACAAATAGTGCAAAGGCATCGTTTGTAATTTTTAGCTACTGATTTCTCGCATTTTAAAAATCCGGGGGCCTTTTTTTCTTATTGTTTTTGGGGCCGGGATTCTCTTCCACATCGCCGTTCCTTAATAATAAATGGAACGTAGCCATTGAATTGCTATAATAAGTTATTCTTGAATGGGACGAATGTCGAACTTGAATTTTGACATGAACAACGAATGTCAAACTTGAATAACGAATGTAAAAACGTAAATAACGAATGCCAAACTAACATTTTGACACGAAAAACGCGCCATAGCCGTGGACACTGAGGTGAATACTGTTTTAGTATTTACCACAAAATTGAAGTGGCAAGCTTTCGACGGTCATCAAATGCATAGTTGACTTTTAATTTCAAATTTTTTCATTTTGGCGATATACTTGTTTCAAATAAAAACTTTTTCAGACTTTTCATTCTTTTTTATTTTTCATTCTTTTATAAAAAATTCTCCAAAACATTGTCAAAACACAGTTGTTTTATGACAATTCTCTACTCGATACTTGTAAACAAAACATGTTGCACTCACTGCGTTTTTGAATAATGATGAGAAAAATTAATTTATTTGAAGAAATATATGGAGAAATATTTTTTTGAAGAAAAATCGAAAGCCATTTGGTTGTACTCAAACTGGTGTGCGAATTGCACCAGACCATAGTTCAATTATATACGAGCAAGAAAACACATTATTGCAACATAATTACATAAACGTTTCTTCAGGCCATCATGCTCCACCCAAACCGTCTTTATCAGTCCTTGGAAGGCACGAAATTCAAGTTGAGTGGGATCCTCCAAAGGAGCCTTTAAACAGAATCAACAGCTACGATGTTAAAGTCAATGGCGAGGTATGGACAATAAATAATTATGCTGGTAAAACTAAAATATATCTTCAAAATATTCAATACTGTGATGAATGGCGAAAATTCACACACACACACACATACATATACACACACATAAACAAACGTTTATTAAAAATTAAAAGACGTTTCGACCAAAAACTCTGGTCTTGGTCGGTTAAAATATGTTAAACAATTAAAAGTCAAGCTGACTTATATACAGGTTCAAGGTTATGTAGATTAGCTAAGAAAGTGACTTTATATCTATATATATATTTATTTAAATAAGACAGACTTAATTTTCGTTTTACAGGCACTTCATAAATTCAGCAATGACGTATCGTAGCCATATGGGACCATCAGTTGCTGCATCAGCCGCTTATCAGCGTATAATTATCATAGCAAGTTGTGCAAACATCGTTTCCGGTTTGGAAACATCGTTTTAAGTCTCCTATCCAGTTACCCTTCCATTATCTATGTTTAAAGTAAATCGCCTTTTGACAACTGTCTCTAACACATAACAGTTGTAATATCACGTACTTACAGAACTGTGGAAATACGACCTCGCAAATAAGGCCTGCATTTATGCAAGAATGCCTGGATTGCCGAGTGGTTAACGCGTTGGATTTAAGGGTGTTGGGACAATTGGGGGTGTTTAGGGGTGCTTTAGGCGTGTTTGGGAGTTTTGGGGGTGTGGGTGTTTTGGCAGTGCTTGGGGCTTTTGGGGGTGTTTGGGGGCATCCTTGTGTATCTGCTGATGTTTTGGAGTGTCTGAAGATGTTTTGGGGGGTTTTGGTTGTGGATGTTGGAAACAAGAAAGTGCTTGGAAAGATGAAAGTGAGACGCATGGTATTCCTGAGTGTGCGTTGGTCTTCGACCGAAAATGTATTAGATTATATACACGGAGAATGAAAAACAAGTTTGATTTGAGATATTGCAAAAGGTTCCAGCTAAAGCACTTCCAAATTTTGCCAAATACTTGTTATGTTTCGGCTTATGGTATTTTGCGAAACGAAACAGATTTGCGAAACGAAACAACAATTTGCGAAACGTGTCTTAAGCTAGTTAGGTTTGGAGTTAAGGTTTGAAAACTCGTTAGGCGGGGGGTTGGTGTTAGAATCTTTGTTGTTTTGTGGTCGGCTATTATTAAAAACTCAGGCAAATTGTTGTTTCGTTTCGCAAACCTGTTTCGTTTCGCAAAATACCATAAGCCTTATATTTTTGATGAATACGTACTTATCATCACAAATTTATGCTTAAATTTATAATTCCTTATATTAAAGTTTGTTACAAGAGCTTTCTTTTGATATATAGTATACATGCTTAATACACCTAAAAGTTATGGGCTGAAAAATATCAATACAAATAAGACGCCATCTTGATTTATAACCACCATTTTGGTTTTCTTAGCTTTACCTTTCTGTACGATATTTATTAAAGCAAGTGCCGTTAGCTTTCTTTTTGTCGTACATATTTATAGGACTAACATTTAAAAAGTCATTAGCGAAATAATACGGCCGCTATGTTAGATTCTGGACGCCATCATGGAATTCGACGCCATCTTGAATTTACGAACATGGGAAAATATAAAATATTCTGACCACGATATCTGTTGAACTACTATGTCTAATAACTCGTTCTATATATCAAATGAAATCTTGATTAACAGACTCTCGCATACGTACACAAATATCTTTGTAACTGATTGCTAACAGCTGTAAAAATGGAAAACGGGTGTTAATTCTGCCGCCATCTTGGATTCACACCTTCCACCCCATGGCCTTCGGCCTTCGAGGCCGGGATTATTTTAATTCAATTTACGTTTTACCTACGAATGGTCTTTGCTCGAAAAGTTACACCTCCTTAGAATATTTGATTTATATTGTTTTATGTAATTTTATGAAACACACGGACATTTCTTGTGATCTCACATTTAGATTTTGTTTTGTTATTTTTAGATTGCTTACAATGGTCTCGAACGTTATTGCATTATTAGATACCTTCAACCAGATACTGAGTACACTGTTACGGTATGTTGCCCCTGACGTCTATTTTAGAAAATTATAATAATGCATGCTGATTATAATTGTGGTAAAACAGTCTGATGATCGCTTATTGCGTGAAACTGCAGTAATCTTAGATTTTTTTTTTTTTTTATCCATCTTAATATAGTTTACGGTATATTATATAATAATTAACTGCTTATTGACCGAGCGTGACTACACAGTGAAATATCGGACTGAGGTTTTTAGTATGGGTGTCACTATTTGTACAGCAGTTCACGTCGTGACGTCACAATTTTCAATACTATTTTGTTATTTTCTAGGTACTAAACTAACCCTTACCCAAAATCAAACCCTGATCCTAACCTTAACCGTCATCCTAATCTTAATCCTAACCTTATTTCAGTTTAAAGTCGAACAATTCGAGGTAGTATTTTGACGTCACGACATGAACTGCTGTACATATAGTGAATTCCTTTTGAGCGCAGCGAGTCGAGGTCTGTGCAAGCAAGCGAAGTCCAATATTTCTCTGTACAGAACGAACAAGCGAGGTCAATATTTTATTATATAATAATAATAAATAATAAAAGACGTATTAGGAGCATTATACAATAGTCTCAATGCTCTTACAACAATATATTCTTAATTTTACTTATAAAACTTATTACAGTTTCATTATAAGATAAAGCCTACTACACATATTACCACTATGAACAAAAAAACTATTAATATATATATGGCCTCAAAAAGAATTCTTAACAGTCAACTGCCTGGTTTTCGCAAGACTTTCGCTAGCGCGCATATTGGCTTTCTCATTTTCGTTGGCTATACACTCTGCACAAACAAGGTTGTTTCTCAGATGGCAAGTATCTCTTTTTAAATGACAGCCCAGTGAGCTTAGATGCCTTCGGAAAATGTGTTAGCACATAAAATTTGCCAAGTAAAACGATTATGGTTTATAAAAAAACTACAGGATATAGCACTGAATGTTTGTACTATTTGGTTCGTATTCGCTTCCGTCTAGTAAAGCTAAATTTTTATCTTGCCATCCTCGCGTCTTTATCAGTTTGAAACTCGATTTTTGTCTTTGTCTTTGTCCTTTATTTTTGTCCTTTTTCAATTGAACCACACCATTTTGAAAAGCATTCCGTGGAAACATGGCTACCCACATAGTAGTTTCATCAGGTTTACGCAGGTGTGACGTCACCAACTTACCAGTTAATTATGCAAAGTATTACAACAAGATGGGGGACGACAGGATTGTCTTTGGTCAAAATTATCGGTTTTGATTTGTACAAGAGTAGTTTTGTTTACTTGGATTATCTTCGTAAGCCTGTTTGTTAATCATGAAGTCAAAAATTTGAAATTGTGATTTATGTTGCCAATGTCCTTTAACCTTTCGAATCTTGCAGATACATTTTCCAAACTGTTGACCGCTATCGAAAGGGTTGACAAACGAGTGGTGTTGATGTAGTCTGATTTGCAATTCCTAGTAGAATAATTGTATAAAAAAGATAACGTTCAATGATGTTGAATATATCAGTAATGTTGATTCAAAGGTTAAACCACGACAGAAGGAGATACAAATATGTAACGATGTAACCCATATTTGATGGGAAATCTTCGTGGGAAGCAGAGCCTGCGATATCGGTTGATGAAAAGGAGGAGAAAAACGAGATATTGAAAAGATTAACTAAGAGACATCTAGACAACTATGACCCTAGATTGTCCATGAGTATTTCGAAAATGGGGGAGAATGTAGATATGGCGTTTTGGGATATTAAAAACGTCCCAGCACCTGTTGAAGTTGTCTCAAAAGCTGTGCTTGATGACAATCTGAATAGATACATGAATTTTGAAAAATTACAACGTTCTATTTATTATTTAAAGGTGACAAAAGCTGTCGTGGTGTACCACTCTTATAGAAGACTAAAGTATCATTGATTAGAAATAATTTGGCAACGACGTTGGTAGTTGGGATAAATACATATTAGGCTATAGCCTAATATACAGTATAAGGGCAACACAAATAATAAGTTGTCACACAGCGGGGATCTACCTGTTAAAGAGTATATCTGCACAATCCCAGGAAATATCGACACCGCGAAGAGACATGTGACATCAAGTCACTGGCAAATGAGCAATTCGCATGTTAGAGTTAACAATTTAGTATCGTTACATTCAAACTTAACAGCTAACACGGAAGAGAAAGGCTGTCCATATGGGACGCTATTTTGGATACATCAACCGTCAATCAAGCAGTGCTGCTCAGAAATAGCCTAACACTGCGTTCGCGTTCCGAACGCGTTCGGAACGCGTTCCAAAAACGTTCCAATGGCATTCGGAACGTTGTCAGAACGCGCGTTCCGCTTTGGAATCGAAAGGTTCGTCGGATATCGTGATTTACCGCTTGGCCGGTAAACACTTACCGGTGGTAAGTGGACACTTACCACCGGTAAATTATAAACATATGTTTATAATTTGTCATTCTCTTCCATTTGATCATCGACAGTATACATATTTCAATCGCTCAACATTTAAGATCGGCTGTCCTCCTCTGCGGCAGCAACCGCTTTGTCGATAACATGAAAACATGACCAACTGCTGATCTTGGTGTTTTAAACCCTATTCTTCAAGAAATATTTAACTTTAAAGAAATTATTCTATTTCTTGAATATGTGGAAAGCTCTCCCAATGATCAAGTAATGCTAAAGTTTGGGGAACAACGAAAAATTACGATGGGTGGCCGGTGGCCGATCTTGTCACGATAACAACTGCTTCAACATTCGAACGCGTTCCAATTGTGTTCCGACAGCGTTCGGAACCCGTTTTTTGTTAGGTTATTTCTGAGCAGTACATAAATACCCATATTTGATATAATTTTATGGTATCATAATTTTAGGGTACAGGTATATGACCTGACAAACAGAGATAACATAGGTTGGACAGGAGATAATGACATCAGCGTGTTAACACCACTGATCTCAAAAATAGGACTGGATCGAGCTTCTGTTGTAACAAAAATGAAGCCAACAGCGGCCATATTGGAGTGACCACCTAAGGAGTACTGTGGCATCACAGACATGTTGGGGAGGATTCTGACATTTGCTATTTAACTTTAGCAAAGGAAACATACTCGCTGGACAGTTATTAAATGTCAGAATTCTGCCTTTCCTCTCCGATGGACCACTGTATTCGTAATGAGGTCACTCCAATATGGCCGCCGTTTGCTCTAATTATCCAGTAAGAGAAGCCTAATATGAGACGTCAAATTAGGTTTAAGATTTTATGCATTTAATGTCAACAAAGAAAATATATTGGCCAGACACTAAACCTATTTTGCGAGCGTCGCATTTCGATTTGCTTGCAAACTCGGAGCTTTTGATGATCTCTCGTCAATTTGCATTATGCAAATATACAGGCTTCAAAATAAGCTCGTCAGATACAATAGCAAGCTCAATCCAGTCCTATTTTTGAGATCAGTGGTTAACACCCCCGAAGCAACTTCATCCATTCTTCGCGTTACATCGGGTGTCCCACAGGGATCCATTCTTGACCCCATGTTCTTTTTACTATACGAAAACGACTTAATATCAGACTCCGTGGTATATTCAAACGTCACCTGTTTCGCTGACGATACAAAGCTTTGTAGTGTTTACGTCACTTCCGGAAGGAAGCCTCGTGGAGAGAGCCAGAGAGAGAGAGAGCGAGAACGTTGTAAACACTTAAGACTTGACATTAAAACTACTAAAACCAGAACACAACATTGGCGACGAGGCTGGCGACGATGCCTATAGTAAATCCGATGCTTCCATTTGATACTGACTCGGACATTGGAGATCCCAAATGGAAAATATGGCTGGAAGACTTTGAGATGTTCATTACCGCGAACGGCATTACAGACGAAACCAAGAAGCGAGCGTTGCTTTTATACCAGGCAGGCGCTCGAGTTCGAGAAATATTCCGGCAAATTCCCGATACTGGAGATGCTAAAGCCTACGACACGGCGGTTGAGAAACTAAACGAATACTTTGAACCACAAAAACATAGATTGTACGAGGTGTACAAATTTCGCGTGAAATTTTAAACTTTAAACTTTAAACTTTAAACTTTAAACGAGGTGTACAAATTTCGTGTGAAACTTTAGACCAATATTACATGCGTTTGCGGAACTTATCTACCCGTTGTGAGTTTGCTGACCCAGACTTCGAAATAATGGTTCAAATCGTCTTAGGTGGTCGCTCGAGCCGACTCCGAAAGCAAGCTCTACGTGATCCCAAGTTGACATTGAAAGACTTGCTAGTTCTGGGCCGCCAATCTGAACTACGAAGTTGTCAACAAGCTGCGGAGATTGAGGAAAATACAAAACACAATCAAACTTTTATGAACGATGACGCGGTGGTAGATGCAATCCACAATCCCTCGGCTGATAACACAGGGCAGAAAGGGGCTTGCAGAAATTGTGGCGGCGAATGGCCGCACAGCAATGGAATATGTCCAGCGAAAGGCAAAGAATGCCGAAAATGCTCCAAACCAAACCATTTTGCGAGTGTGTCGCTCTGCGCCTGCATTTGCCCGAGGTCAGCGGCAAGATCGTGGACGATGGCAAGGACGTCATGAAAGCAAAAACATTCGGCCGCTTAATGTTTCGGACAATAACAATGACAATGAATCAAGTGATTCGGACAATTATTGTTATGCAGTTAACAATACAAAAGCGCAAAATCCGTACACAAAGCTGAAGCTCAACAATCGAAATGTAAAGTTTACTGTCGACACGGGATCCAGTATAAACATAATTGATCAACAAACCTTTGATCAGTTGGGCCACTATACATTATCCAAAACAAACATCAAAGTCTACGCATTTAATTCAAAGGTCCCTGTGACAATGAATGGGAAATTTACTACCATTGTGGAATCACGCCGCAAAATTACTGTGGCCACTATCTATGTTACGAAAGAAAATGGTGGCTGTCTTTTGAGTGGGTCAACCGCAGAAGAGTTAGGACTAATCAGTTTGCATTTGAATGCGGTACAGACAACAAAATCATCGCAAACACCACCAGCGTATGCATCAATCAAAGATAACGGAGTACAACGTGTAGTACAGAAGTATCCACACGTTTTCCGTAGCCTAACAGTTGAATTGCTCGTTGACAAAGAGGTAAAACCAGTTACTCAAAGTCAACGTCGCATTCCATTTCATCTGAGAGCCAAGGTCGATGCTGAGCTAAGTCGGTTACAAGATGAGAACATCATTGAACGTGTACCAGAGAGAACCAACCGAGTGGATTTCGCCAATTGTCATCGTGCCAAAAAAGGATGATAACATTCGTTTATGTATTGACATGCGCGCTGCAAACACAGCCATCAAAAGAATTCGGCACCCCATACCAACAGTGCATGACATTTCGCATGAATTAAATGGTGCAAAATTCTTCACAAAATTAGACCTTACACAGGCATACCACCAACTCGAGTTAGCCCCCGCAAGCCGACAAATCACGACATTCATCACACATGCGGGATTGTATCGTTTTAAGCATCTAAACTACGGCACGAATTCGGCAGCAGAGATTTTTCAACACGCGTTGCAACAAGTCTTGCATGATATCCCAGGAGTCCGCAACATTGCCGATGACATTTTAGTCTTTGGATCGTCCTACGAAGCGCATAACAAAGCCTTAGACGAGTGTCTCCATCGTCTCGACACCCACGGTTTAACCCTCAACTTTGACAAATGTCAGTTTCTGCAACCTAAGCTGGAATTTTTTGGACTCAACTTTTCAGCGGACGGAGTTCGTCCAGACCCTAAGAAGGTCTCCGCCTTGGCTAATGCTGCTATGCCCACCACAGTAAGTGAGGTCAGAAGTCTCCTTGGCATGACTAATTATAGCTCACAATTTATCCCCAACTTTGCCACAATCACGGAACCATTACGTCAGCTCACCCACAAAGGAACACCTTTTATATGGACTCAGGAACAGGACGATGCTTATATCACCCTTCGAGAGGTTTTAAGTAATAGTCCTGTGATGAGTTACTTCAATGTCAACAAAGACACTGAGGTGTCAGTGGATGCTAGTCCAGTTGGGCTGTCAGCATCCTGGCTCAGCGCGATTCAACTTCATCTTCTCCACATATAGTTGCGTGTGCTAGTCGTGCTCTCACCCCTACCGAGAGACGGTATTCGCAAACTGAGAAGGAGGCGCTGGCCGTGCTGTGGGGTATCGAGCACTTCCATTTATATTTATATGGAGCAACATTCACCTTATATACCGACCACAAAGCCCTAGAAGTGATTTTCGGGAACCCGGTTTCGAAACCACCAGCCAGAATAGAATGTTGGTTCTTACGCCTGCAGCAATATAAATTTCGAGTAGTTTATAAATCTGGCAGTACAAATCCGGCAGACTATCTGTCCCGTCATCCTATTGATAACAAGCAAAAACAAACTAACATTGCGGAGAAATACGTGCATTTCATAACTCACACAGCGGTCCTCCCTGCGCTTACGGTGGAGGATGTTCGAAAGGCAACCAGCAAAGATACTTTACTTAGTACTGTACGTACAGCAATCCAGATAGGACAGTTCAAGCTTATCAAAGATGAACTATCTGTGGATTACACCAACAATGTGGTGCTTCGGGGCACCAGAATCGTATTACCATCATCATTGGTACAACATGTTATCCAACTGGCCCATGAAGGTCATCAAGGGCAGGCTAGGACAAAGGCGTTGATACGGGAACGTTTCCGGAAATGGACAAAAAAGTTCGAGCAGAACTAGAAACGTTCCTCACCTGCCAAGCTACTGGGCAACCCAGCCAACCAGAACCCATTCGGTCCACCCCGCTACCCAACAAAGCATGAGACAAACTCAAGGTTGATTTCTATGGACCACTACCAACAGGACAGTATATTTTGGTGATCCTTGATTGTTACTCTCGATTCCCAGAAGTAGAAGTGTTGTCTTCGATCTCTGCCAAGACTGTAATCCCGAAACTACATGCAGTTTTTGCCCGGCATGGTGTCCCTTCGCAGGTCGTCTCGGACAATGGGCCCCCTTTCCAAGGACACGAATTCAACAGATACATGGCCAAAATGGGAATCAAGCATACTACTTCTACACCTCTTTGGCCGCAGGGGAACGCGGAAGTTGAAGCGTTCATGAAACCGCTGGGTAAGGCTATTCGAACGGCGAATCTCGAAGGACGGCCTTGGAAACAAGAGCTCTCCAAGTTCTTGTTGGCGTATCGATCTACACCCCATTCGACAACAAAGGTACCGCCGGCTCAGTTGTTATATAACCGAGAAATTCGCGGAAAATTGCCCACGCTTCCACGCAACAGCAAGGTTCTTAATCGACACAGCGAAGCCAAGCACAATGACCAAGAACAAAAGAACAGGGGCAAAAGATATACAGACGCTCGACGACATGCGCAAACAAGTAAACTACGAGTTGGAGATCATGTTCTTGTGCGGCAAAAGAAAAATAATAAATTTTCAACCAATTTCAGTCCTACGCCATACATTATTATTGCTATCAAAGGGTCGAAAGTAGTCGCAAGAAACTACAAACACTTCATTACGCGAAACGTATCTTCAAGAAGATAGCGGGGCAAGCAGTTGGTGAACAAGAGGGTGACGATGACGTTGTTGATATGGGACAGGAGGAAGATGGGGGAACAAGTCCAGGAGAAATACCCGCAAGAACAACAGGAGCCGAGAAGATCTACGCGTAATACACGTCAGACAAATTTTTATGGACACCCAATCAATTCGGGGTTGAGACTTTAAAAACAAACACTGAAACAATGTTATAAAGTAATTCATGTGGACGTTACGTTCATAGTTTTGAAACATTTGACATTCGTTTTGTTCTGTTAGAAAAAGGGGGTGATGTAGTGTTTACGTCACTTCCGGAAGGAAGCCTCGTGGAGAGAGCCAGAGAGAGAGAGAGAGAGAGCGAGAACATTGTAAACACTTAAGACTTGACATTAACACTACTAAAATCAGAACAAAACAAGCTTTTCAGAAGAATCATCTCCTGTTCAGACGCAGAGCTCCTCGAAGACGACCTCAATAGACTGGATATGAATGGTCCTTGCAGTCTGCAGGTCTTTACTTTATTAATTAATTAATAGTTTTATAGTTATCATAGCTTTATTAGTGATATTTAGTAGTTTTGTTTTTATAATGATATCACTTAGTTTTGTAAGAGCATTGAGACCATTGTATAATGCTCCTAAAACGTCTTTATTATTATTACTAATATATACAAACGTTTCGTGAGAAATTGATCCATGTCGCGGCGAGATTATACCCACTTTTCTTTTGCTGTGGATTTGAGCTTGACGATATCGTCCATATATTGTCTGTCTACTCCAAGTAGAGCTATGGAGGAGAAGAGACATATTAACACCACTTCAAGAGGAAGAGAGTTGGGGCGTTAACTATGGCTATGTTATTGGCCCCGTTGGTATACTAATCGCTGATGGGTCCTTGTACTGCCCGGTCAAGAAGGAAAATAGAGAGGTTAAGAGACTTAAGTTGTATAAATAACTTAAGTTACTTTAAGAATGTTGTTGTATTTTAAGAATATTGTTGTAAGAGCATTGAGACTATAATAGTATAATGCTCGTAAAACATCTTTATTATTATATCTGATTTACGCGGATTTGTTGTAATTTCCGGAAAAGTATCTAATTACTATCAGGTCACATCCCGTGACTTAAGAGATAGCAAACTGTACATGTATCTACACTTTTGTACTTCTGTTTGAGTTAAATTAAATTCTGAGATTAAGATCCTGGATGTTCCCAACATGGCAACAGGCAGGTTTTCTGTAATGATTCTATTCTTGGCATGAAGTCGATTTTCTTTAGATTGATAGTTCGATTTCTGGTTACTATCAGCACTTTCTCTACTTCACCCTTCCAACATTTCAATATTGTTACATTTGATATTTTTAACTATGTAATTGATTTCATATTGTTGACATTGACATGGACAGACGGAAGACCTGTCCGGTGACACGATATAGGTAAATAGATAATAGACGAAAGCGTGAGAACCTTTCTTAAGTCTCTTGTAGTCTTAGGCGATATATTTTTGATCTAACTAAATGCGTTCATATTGAGAATTACGGGAGAATTCGTCACAAATATCTCATACTTAAGATGGCCGCGTGTAGACTTCAACTTTCTCTCTTTCTTTTCTCACAATTATTTTCTCACAATTCTTGTGTCATGGGCATAGTATATCAATTTTGTTTTCTTATCCAGTATCAGAATATCAGGTTTATTGTTGTCTATTTTGACTCTATGGAGGAAAAGCCCATAATAACTTTACTTCTTCGTTCTCTAGCACTTTTATGTGACTGCCAACACAGTAACTTTTTCCGTGTGAGGAAAATCCCCTTTTCAACGACAACCAGCTTCCTTTTTCATCTATCACATCCTTTTTGGCTCTTTAAAGAACACAGAGTGGAGCTTCTTACAGTCGCATTTTGATTTTCTTTCCTCAATCAATTCTTCTTTTCTTTTATCTGGGTCATCGCTTTCATTCATAACTCCCTCTTTTACCATTATTTCAATAGCTTTTCATCCTTCTCTTTTAGGTAGAATCCCAAGCTCTTCTCTTCTAAATTCCCTGTTTCCTCAACATTCTGTAATCCTCTCCCTCCTTCTGCTCGTTCCCATTACAATCGATCTACATCTGCCTGTGGATGCATGCTTCGGTATATCGTTAACAGTTTACTATTTTTTTTGTCCATATCCTGCAGTTCTAACTTAGTCCATTCTATAATTCCAGCCCCATAGCGTTGAGAGACACAGCATTTGAATTGATAGCTTGGATTATTTTACCTGCATTCAAACTAGATTTCAAAATCTTCCGAGTTCTGCGAAATTATTCGTTTCTCATGATGGATTTCATTTGTTTGCTTTTTACTTTGTCACTTTCTAACACACCCAAATATTTATATCCTTCGTCCTCTTCCAATGACTTAATCTTCTCTCCACTTGGTAACTCTATATCCCTAGCTCACTAGACACCATTTTTCACTTTTCATCTGAATCATTGTACATTTCTCAATTCCATTCCAATATCGTCACATCAGGAAAGTGATTGACAAAGAAGATATATCGGCTGCTTGTATGTTATGTGGAGAGCGTGATGAGACAATAGCAGATATTGCTTCGGAATGTAAGATGTTAGCCTAAAAGCAGCATAAGAACTGGAGACACGACAAAATTGCTGAGATGATCCATTGGGAGTTATGTAAGAAATACAAGCTGGAGCACGCGGAAAAGTGGTATGAGCATAAGCCAGAAACTGTCACTGAAAATGTAAATGTAAAACTGCTCCGGGATATGAAAATCGATTATCAAAACTGATAATAAGATAGAACATTCCCGGCCAGATATACTAGTACTAAATAAAAAGATAGAGATGCTGCGCACTGATAGATGTTGCATGCCCATTTGATACAAGCGTTCTGCAGAAAGAAAAGGAGAAAGTATCAAGATCTAAAAAGAGAAATTAAGAGGATATGGCAATGAAAAAGTAACAAAGTAACAATTGTACCCATCATTATTGGAACACTCGGAACAGTAAGGAACCATTTCGATATGTGGCTAGGAGGGCTCGACATTAGAATTGACTTCCAGACACTTCAAAAAGCTTATTTGTTGGGAACTGCAAGAATATTGAGACATACGCTAGACACCTAAGGGTGCGGGATGTACCTTGATGTTTAGCAATGAAATCCAGCTATAAGATAATGAGCTGTGCGAAAACTGATAATAATAATAATAATAATATGTATAAATATATTGATTAGGAACTCTGTGAAGTATTTGAGAGTGGAATTGACGTCTGGAGGAGAAAAGTTGGGAGAGGTTAACGTTAAGAGAGGTATTTTTCAAGGAGATAGCCTTTCACCCATTTTATTTGTACTGACACTAATTCCCTCAATAAAACGAACTAAGAAATGTACTAAAAGCTATATACTAGGAAAGAATAGAGGGAATCACATATTATTGAACAATGTAGTTCGTAATGCCTGATCTTGTGCCGCCATCAACATTCCGTCTGTTACTTTCTTCAGGTTTCCTCTTTTTAACCAATCCCAGGTCTTACTATCTCTACCTTCCTCTGTACTTGTGTAGAATTTCCTATAAATTCTTTCCTGTATCCTTATCTCGTCTAGAATTCTGGATCTCCTTTTTCTCTTTCCCTCCGTCTAACATCTCCTCCTTTCCTACTGCTATCAATAGTTTCTCATCACTACATTCAACATAATTTCGCAAGCTATTTACTTCAACATTTACACAATCCTCCACACTAATTATCCCTCTACCTCCTTGATTTCGTTGTAAAGCCGATCAACATCGCCTTGGGGGTGGAAGGCTCTATACACTGTTAGCAATTTTCTTGTTTCCCTATCCATCTTTCGATGTTCTTCCTTTGTCCACTTTATTACTCCTGCACCGTACCTGACAATATAAACAGCTCTTGAATTTATGGCAGTGATGCTATTTGTTCCATTAAGTTTGGACTTCAGTATTTTCCTGACTCGTCGGTAATATTCTTTCATGATCTTTTCTTTCATATCCTCATCCTTTATTCCATCTGCCTCCAAAATTCCCAAATACTTATATCCCTTATCAGTTTCAACTTCCTTGATTTGTTACCTTCACTTAGTACATGTTTCCCTCGCTTCATTACTAGGATGGCACATTTATTAATACCAAACTTCATTCGTAATGTCTTCACTGAAAATTCTTCCAGAATTTACCAATGTGTCCAACTGTCTCTCATTTTTTCCATAAATCTTCAAATCATCCATAAACAATAAATGGTTTATGGTTCCATTATTTCCTCCAAGATCGTATCTTGCTTTTACTTTTCAAGTTTAGAGTTAACTTTTCCAGTTATCTTGCTTTTTTTCTTTACAAGTTTACTTGCTTGTTTTGCAATCAATTCTGGTGTTATTTTAATATCTCTTTGTTTCTCTGTTCTTGCATACTCTTTCTCCACTTCTTTAAAGTGCCACTGTGATGAAAATTCGTCATCGAAAAATGCCATTTTTTCTTCATGGATGTATTTATAAATGTTAAAGTAGCCCTTATACAAAATTACAGTCGAAACGGAATAAAAATCGAAGAGTTACAAACGTTTGAAAAGTCCTAAATCGACGTCCGCCATTAAAATCGGCCATCTTGTTTTTATCCATTCGAGAAGCGCTCGTGACGTCATAGTCTCAAGGAGCCGCGTCAACACAAATAGAATTACTATAGAATACAAAGCAGCGCATATACAAACCGCGTTTAAAATGTCAAATTCTTCCGAATCTAGTGGAATCTCGTTGTTTATATGTTGCAACAACACTACACGTGAAGCGTGCTTGAGACTCTGACGTAACCGGCGCCCTTTGACCTGAAATTTCCAAGATGGCAGATTTTAATGGCGGCCGTGAAATTACGAACTTTATCGTCGTATAGCGCAGTCAATATTTGACATTGAGCGCTAAAATTTTGCATGGGGAGTTATTTATATGTAGCTACTCTTTGCAATAATGCTAAAAAACATGGGGTTCAAAATTTCATCACAGTGGCACTTTAACTCATGTCGCCCGATCATTATGTAGCACTTGTTTACTCAATATATTATTCCATGCAATACTCTCTACTTTCTTCTGCATCAGGTATGACACTGTCGTCTACCACGGTACCCTCAAGCTTCTCAAATAACCTTTTCTGGTTATTCTGGAACAACCTGTTTTGCTGATACTGGTCTATTCTGTTTTGATAACTCTTAATCTTGACTGCTTTTGCTGTAACTTGCTGCTTCAACACTCTTCAATCACAACCTTCAATCCTTTCCTATAAATGTTGTACTTTCTCTCCAACCTACTAAGAATACTTCCGCTAACCAGTCTCCCTTTTATCAGGTAATCTAGTCGATATTATTATATATTATATTATATATTATTTAGGTATTCTAGTCGATATTATTATATATTATATTATATATTTTATCAGGTATTCTAGTCGATATTATTTTATCAGGTATTCTAGTCGATATTATTGTATATTATATTATATATTATTCAGGTATATATATAATAGGTAATATTTGGCATTTCACTCGATCAAACTACATGTTGAAATGATTTATGGTGAAGGAAAATTTCGAGTGTTGGAATACATACATTTTAAGACCAAACCGGGACCAGTTGCGAAAAATGCAACTTTAAGGCCTTCCGGCTGGGAATTGAATCCGCGACCCTGCGATGCTAGTGCAGTGCTCTGACCACTGAGCTACGGAAGCCGTTGCCGAGAGCGTAGTCACGAGTTCTGTATATATGGTGGTGGTAATGCCGGGATAAAAACGTTCGTTAAGACCAAGAGGATGTGTGGTGCCAAGTTTAAAAATGAGACGCTTCTCTTGCCGTTTGCGGTTAACGTTACCACCTATATATGACGAACATATAACGCGATGACGATTTTAATCATGTAAAGACCCATTTAAATGTCCTATTTGTATATTGGACAATAATTTGTCTTTTCTTATAGGTAAGCGCTTGGACCAATGAGGGACGATGCGAGAGTGTCCCTAGTAAAAGAAGAACAAATAGAGATATAACCAGTAGGTGATATTTTTCACTATATGTAGATGTTTCCATGGGCGGATCCAGCCATGTCAAAAGTTTGACGAACGCTAGTAAACGACTTTTTAGATGTAAATGTTAAGTTATTTCGAGCATATATGAACATGCTATTAACTTATTAGACAATATAAGTTTGATTGAGCTCCACGCGGGGAGCACGAACAACTTCAATCCGGACTTGTATCTATAGAGTGACGCTTAATTCACTATGTGCTTAAAGTGCCTATATCACTTGTGGGATCTTTACATATTTATAGTAATTGGAACATTCTAAGAAGATTTGTAATATATCTTCTCAGGCGAAAATTTCATCTTCATGGACTTTTTTGCAGTTAAAGTTACCGGATATGACATCAAAGGAGGAATTTTTGAAGCAAGAAACAAAAGAAAACTGATTTGCAATTCCTCCTTTGATGTCATATCCGGTAACTTTAACTGCAAAAAAGTCCATGAAGATGAAATTTTCGCCTGAGAAGATATAGTACAAATCTTCTTAGAATGTTCCAATTACTATAAATATGTAAAGATCCCACAAGTGATATAGGCACTTTAAATTGCATTGTGATTGGAAAATACATGAAAATCATTTTTTCAAAAGTGAAACCTGACTCCATGGTGACTCCATGTTCGAAAATCCGAATATGAATGCATCTCTGCGAGTGTTAATCACTCTTCGGGATAGCAACACTATTTTTAAAATATAAGTAACGGTATAAACATAATCGTTAACACACTGCGATTAACCTGCTCGATTTCATATCCTGATGTTGAACGACTCGCCATCTGGATGACACCACAATACACTTAAATAACGCAGTACAGAATAGATGTTCCAGGCCAGAGAAATAAAAAGACACCAGCTATAGGGATTTTAGTCTGCTTTGACCAATTAATAAGCTTCTGAGGATGCATGATATATGTCTGCATGTTATTATATGTAGCTATACGATACGCTATATGCAGCCTAATGTAGTGTATGAATACGCATAATTTCGGCGATTTTCACCCTCCCCTAGATCGCCTCTACAGCCCTGCTCCCCTTTGCGTATACAAAAGCTAACAAGGGAGACATTTTGAATGACTCCCAGGCGCGGATTTAGAAGTTAGTCGCATAAATTAGACACTTCATGAACAACCCTATTGGTTTTGCTTTTCTTAAGAATAATTCAGAACAAAAACCTATCCAATAGGATTGTTATTCACAGGTATTTTGAATTGCAAATTCTAAATCTAATTTATGCGACTAACTTCTAAATCCGCGCCTGACTCCCGCATCATCATTATCGTATAATTCTGAACCATCAGCGGTCGTACAAATTTCAACAGTTGTTTAACAACTTCTAAAAGCAGCAAAAAACATTTATCACTTTCTCCCGTTTTCTAAGAATACTATGATTGATTGTTCGTCAATGTTGAGCTCGGTTTCTTCGGCAAAGATCGCAAACTCACTGCTGAATAATTATGGCTATGTGCCTCAGCACAAAGTCGCTTTATTATCTGTATAAAATCAAATTATTTTTCTGATTTTAACTCTCTTCAGTAAGTTTTTCATTTCCGGGCTTATCACAAGCAACTCTTGACAGAACTCGAATGAAATTAAGCAATTAATTACGTGCGTTAAAAATTGGTACGCGGAACGTACGATGGAATATTGGTTACTGAGAACAACAAATGGTTTATGTTAACGATCAAATAATTTCTGTTTTTTTATTTTTCGCTTGTAGTTCCATGTCACCGAAGACCGCCCTTGTACCCCTATGATAAAATTGCTGCGAATAAGGAGAGGGAAGGTTAGTCAACATATCGGTTTTAATAATAGCAATATTTATTCAGGAAACCTATGAATTACAATTTATATTAAATTGATGAATTGCAGTTAAATTAATGAATTTAGATAGAGATAGAGAGTAAGCGTTTCTTGTTTTAGCTCCCAGGTTGTTTATTTTATTGGGCATCAATGAAAAATGCTGGTATCCAGTATATCTGGGTACATTATAGTACTTAATATTTGGTATTTACACTCGATTTTTTCTGCACTCTATCTTTTCTACATTCGATTTCATCTGAAAGATAAAGAAAGGTAAATTTCGAGTATTACGCTCATTCACTTCGGTGTTGTTGAGCACTCTGTGAAGTTGGTGTAGCCATGATATTACTATATTAATATATCCTAATGGTTAGGAGGAAGGTAGCTTCTCAAATATAGTATTTTTTGTGTAAAAATCATGGTTAAAATTTGCAGTAAAAATAATAATTGGTCTAAAGGATATATGTAGCTCGCGGTACCCAAATTTTGTATTTCAAACTTTTATAATTTGAATGAAGCAAATATATTTTGTTGATAGATATGAATGTTTCTATAAAATTCATTTCCAAAAATATTGGGGTCCACCCACTCAATTCCAGATGAGCTATTCCCTGATACTGACCACACCCAATCGCAACGTTTACAGGTACTGAAACATGATATCTCCAAATATATTAAGATTCAAGACTCTTTTTTTGTATAGAGTAATATTGGTAAGATATCTTTTTAATCAACCACTTTCAAGTATGCGAGGCTAGTATGTCTTGAGAAATTAATTTACAAAGTTATAATATTTGTTTCGCTGAAAGCACTTTGAAAAAAACTCTTTATAATATACATAGGTTGTCAAAGACATCTCTTTTAGTTCATTGAACAGTTGATAGGTACATAAATACATGGTTAAAATTTCAGCACAATATCGCATAGTTTTCAAGAAACCACGTTTCTTAGGTTGGACTCGCCCCTAAAATCAAGAATTTGTGAAATGAAGTTCAAAGATGCAGCCTATTTTTCCAATGTATGTTCAGTTCAAAATACACATTTAGAAAGCCCCAGCCTCATAAATAATTCTCTCGTTCTTCCAAATCATCAATGTATCCTTTCTTGGCATGTATCAGCTTTCATCTTCTGTTATTTGCTAACTCTGCTGGTATGACGCAGCTTTGTGCTGTCTAGTTTACTACAAGCTCTTTTTGTGTTCGCTCCAGGGTAATTTATATATTTATACAAAGCAGAAAGTAGTAACTTTTGCAAT
This sequence comes from Chrysogorgia sp. JL179-B06, assembly GCA_035772405.1. Lineage (NCBI taxonomy): Eukaryota > Metazoa > Cnidaria > Anthozoa > Scleralcyonacea > Chrysogorgiidae > Chrysogorgia > Chrysogorgia sp. JL179-B06. The sequence continues at coordinate 452,626 of JAYKKM010000182.1, read as the reverse complement.
CTTCCAAACAGAAGGAAATGTGTTTGTCGTAATTGATAAGTTAAATAGTTTGGTTATCAAAGAACGACCAAAATTGTTTAGGGTTATCTTTGAGATTGTTCTGGAGGTTTAAAAGAAATTGACAAAATTTGCTCCTGGTGGCAGTTTTCATCTGTTTACGTATGTCCCTGTATTTGTTCAAGTGAGATGTTAAATTTGATTCTTTAGCTAACTTCCACAGCCTCTTCTTCTGTTTGGAGAGTTTAATAATTTCTCCATCTATCCACTTGGGTGATTTCGCATCCCTGATTTTAAGTTTCGGTATGAATGTATCTATACAGCGGTAAAGAATAAATCTTGCCAGCTTTCCCAACATTGATCAATATTCTGATTATCAAATCCACTGTCTAGTGGTGTATATGCGACAGTCGCTTTGAGCCCTTTAAGTCAGCTCTCTTAAAATCATAGACGAAGCGTGAAATGTTTGATCTCTTGATATAGGTCTTCATATAAAATGAGATCCCAAGGTGGTCAGTGTCTAGCTGACTTAGAAATGATGATAAATCATACAGGTGCTCGGGGAAGTTGGTAAAAACTAAATCAAGTATATTGCTGGTTGTTTCAGTAATTCGTGTAGAAGAATAATTAATCTGAGTCAAAAATGAATTATTCACCATGTCAAAATTTATTGGATAAGTTATCGAATCCCCAGGCGCCATTTGAAGATCCCAATTGATGTCCGGAAAATTAAAATCCCCACAAATAACGAGAGGAGTTGATTGTTGTTCAACTTTCGTCAAAAAAGTATTTAGTTCAACTAAATATTCTTCTTAGGTGGAAGGAGAGTGATAAAACCTGCACAAACTAAATTTGTTTCCTTCGGTTGGATGAACATCACAAACAACCAGCTCACAGTTTGGCTCCAAATCAATTCGACGATTAGATTGAATATCAGACTTGATAGCGATCAAAAACCCTCCAATGATATATATCTTAGCCGCGAGGAAGGATTTATTTATCAAAGAGTACTGGGGTTAACCATGTTTCAATGACAATTAAAATGTGCGAGTCTTTAGAATAAACCATCGCTTGAAAGTCCAGGAGTTTGTTGTTTGGGCGCGATCATTAAGCTGTAACGATAACTTGTGAGAACTTATACGTATTTCTATTTTTAATGATCTCGACGAATAGATATGAATTCAGACTTTTATGATCGATGTATCTATGCTTATTTTTCTTAGAAATGCGAGCGAAGACCATGACATCTCTGAAAAGTTCGACGAAGGACAAACGAAATTGGAAACCTGAAAGATCTATAAGTAGACCAAAGGTGACAATACAAAGTGATCATGGTATGTAAAATGTGTACTATTTAAAACATGAGCGGAAGTATACAACACGGACGCGAATGTTGTAAATATCATGTGATACGAATGCATGTAAACGTTCATATTCATCCAAAATCCTATAGATATTACATGATTTCGGCTGAGAAAATCGAACGAAATCAGCAGAATTTTGTATCAGATATACAAACTCTGTCATGTTACTGATTTCTTTTGTTTTCTCTTTGTGAAATATTAATGAGTATATATATATATATATATATATATATATATACATATATATTTAAAAATTATTTATTTAAAAAAACGATCCGAACTCTTTTCGAAGTGCCGACATGTAACGAAACACCAACTCAATTAACTAGTGACATTAACTACACCAATGTAATATACCTAAAGAATAGTAGAACCTAATCTGTCAGTTGCCTGAAGATCGCATATAGCGTGAAACTCAGAGTAGCAACAGCATTCGACCTAAATTATATTATTCCGCTCTACCTACAATGGTATTGAGCGCTCTTAAACCTTACGCCGACTTTGTGATTTTACTGTCACATACTATTTTTGGTATATATATATATATATATATATATATATATATATATATATATATATATATATATATATATATATATATATATATATATATATATAACGCACTTCACGCTATCTTGATGTTCTGATTGCCGGTGTTGTCCCACAAGCGGTTGTCAATGACGATCGTAAGTGTATAATTACCGAGTCAGACTCATTCAGATTGTTCCAAGCTACACTGATGAGCTGTTGTACAGCGAAACACGTGTCTGTAGATTGAATTATATATATATATATATATATATATATATATATATATATATATATATATATATATATATATATATAGCTTTGTAAAAACATACTAACCATGGTGAATGGTAATATTAAGTGCAGCACGTTCTGAAATCTAAACTGCTTATTTGTAAACACATTTACCAAAAACCAACAATGGCGTAATGTTGCAACTTGGCAATCGGTAAGCACCTTCTGTCTAGTAAGCCTTACGCTGATGCCTATTCTAATTCTAATTTTAGAATTCTCTCGAAGTGTCGGTCAGCTTTTCAATTAAAGATAATGGAGTCCGTATACATTAAACTTAATGATCCGGATCTTTGCAGACAAAAGGAATTCGTTTTCAACTTGGTGTTATTGTGAGATGTCATCCTATACGCATGGGGTGACATCATCTGATTATTATTCAGTTTTTCGATTATATTAAGGCTCGTGTTTTTAACTTTTAACTTTTAACATTTTAACTTTGCTTTACCTTTTAACTTTAACTTTAAGTCAACTATAACTTTGCTTTAACTTTTAACTTTGCTGTAACTTTACTTTAACTTTTAACTTTACTTTAACTTTACTTTAACTTTATTTTAACTTTACTTTAACTTTTAACTTTAACTTTACTTTAAGTTTACTTTAACTTTAACTTTGCTTGAACTTTTAACTTTACGTTAACTTTGCTTTAACTTTTAACTTTAACTTTGCGTTAACTTTTAACTTTAACTTTTAACTTCACTTTGACTTTGCTTTAACTTTGCTTTAACTTTTTACTTTAACTTTGCTGTAACTTTACTTTAACTTTGTTTTAACTTTTAACTTTGGGGTGTTTTTAGGGATGTTTGGTTGTTTTCGGGGGGGGGGCGTTTGGGGTGTTTTCGGGGGTATATGGGATCCTTCTGTTTGTTCCATTCGAGTACTGATTCTCTTCGGCGTAACATCACCGCAATGGAGTGTCTTCGTGGAAAACCCGCTTCTACCTCAACAACGAAGAATGGCACATTTTGGTTCTTTGACGGAGAAAATAAAGAATGGATAAGAGCGATGAACCTTCGACTTTATATACAAGATCATCAACTTGTGGAGAACCGAAAAAACGAAGATTTAAACACGCAATTACTTCGGGCACACACAATTGGTGATGGTCCGTTTTAGTTTATATTTTTCTATATCCGTACGTTTTAAATCCTTAACAGTTGTTCACACTGCTTACCGAAGTGTTTCTTCAACATAGGAATCATTTAATCGATAAACGAAGGTTAGATAAGTGATAATCCTCCCGAAATGATTTGATGCTATCAAATGCACCTGCTGGAGTGTTCATCTCATCCATGACAGGTTTGAGGCCCCACAGTTGAACTGAAGGGCAGCAGAACAGGCAGCAGTTTCAATGCGCTTTAGTCCCTTGTGCTGGTGTTTTGGATATCTTGTCCAAACCAATCCATTGACAGACTCATTAGCATTTTGAGTGTATCCTGGTACACATCTCCTCAAAAGTTTTGGCGTACTTAGGCGGTCATACAACGGTAATAGAAAATCAAGCAAAACTGGGTCCATGTGATGTGCCTTATTTTCCAATTTGGGAGTTTTTCCATTAGCAATGGCCTTCTGATAAGGGCACCAAGATTCCTTGCTCATTGGACAAAACTGATGACTCTCTTTCTCAGGTAGCTTGATAGAATGATACAAAGAAGCTTTTACAGCCCTTTGCATGTTATTTATAGTTGTATCAACTTTATCCCTTGTTTTAGCCTTCCTATCTACATTAGCTCTAATGGAATTTCCATAGTACTTTTGAAGTTTGTCAATTGTTGGTCTTGTAAGTCTCCCAGCTCTTCCACCACCAATAGGCTTGCCATCTGAAAGTTTCTTTCCTTTGGCCATATTCAGCAGGTTCATGCCCATGCGCTTTTGAACATGGCCAATGCAGTCAAGTTTGTTTACTCGGTTGCAGTCGGATGTACCATTCAAGTGACTTTGTTCCCATTTTTGGTAAGCTGGTGATTCTAGCCAAGTTTGATATTCTTCACTTTTTTGTCCATCTTCTCATATTCGTCACAAACAGCACAGATACCATACGTCTCCCAAATTTTCGTTATACGCTTTGCTATCCCCATCGCAAACCATATTTTTGTATCTGAATCCATGTTTCTCGACAGAGCGCTCCCACATGATCTTTGCAGCCTCCTTTTCAATGGCTGAGCTAGATCCTTCAAAGTTTTTTTCCCACTTCCCACTGGCTTTGTGTTCTCTTTCCCATTTCTGAAATGTTTCAGGATCCTTCAGCTTCTTCGCTTGTTTGTATATCTCACATACTTTCGAGAGAATGACAACATCAAGCACTTTACCACCAGTTTCCGGGTACAAAACAGCCAATACCATAGTTAGCTGTAAAACCACGTTAACTCCAGGTACCATCAAATGAAACGGCAATGTCGACTACAGAGTTGTCATCATGTTCAGCATTTTCCTCTTCCAATTTCTTTCGCAGCTCCACACCAGCTTCATTGAGCTTTTGTTCCAAAACAGTTTTGGTAGAAGAGTTGATGCCTTTGATGTGCTGTTGGAAAGATTTTTTAGTTACAGGTGGAGGCAAGTTTAATATTTCGAATAATGTAACGAGACCTTCACGGCCAATTCCTGTATCACAGGCAGCATATGTAGCCCTCCTGTTGCCATCAAATGCGTGAGTCTTCTTGGCAACTTTTTCCCCTGTCTTCAGAAGAACCCTTTGTTTACACTTTGTGCATTCAAAGTAAAGTGAGGAGTTCAAACCATATCTTTTTTTGTAATCTTCTACAACTCTCATTTCTCCCCCTTCACAATTGTGCATAAGTTTCATTACCTCCTTTAGGTTATCCAAGTCAATGAGACGATAACCTTCTGCTTCTGCAGGTTTTTCATCATGGGATGAACGCTTGGGTCGAGTAACATTTGTTTCATCAGTTTCCTTCGAGTATGATTCTCCATCCGCAATGTTAAGTTTTACAGACGAAGCTGAAACTCTCTCTTGATCAGTCTCGGGTATTTTTTCTTGTACTGTTTCTCCTACCTCACAAATAGTACCATGCGAAGACTCGTTGATCACACGTGGAGCAAACGAAGGCGGAGATGTTTGTGCCTGCCCTGCCAATGGGTTCGCTGGTCGATTTGGCTGTTTCTATCGTGAATTTCCTTTAAATTTCGATTTATTTTGGCTTCCACCCTTAGATCTATGTTTTCCGCTAGTTCTACAACCTTTACGCATAATAGAAACTAATAAAACAACACAATTTTGATAAATTTGCAACAGCTTCTTCTCTCGATAATATTCTCACTAAACTGTCTATTAGAGGGGGATGAAAGAATTAGTTCTGAAGCATTACATCATCCCCAGGCTAGTTACCAGGCCCATGTAAGATTGGAAGAAGTTTTCGCACGTTTTTGGAAGTTTCGATAAATTCAAAGTCGTTGCCATGGAAACGAAAAGTGAACAAATCATTTTATGACAAGAGGCTGTTAAAAACGTTCGAAATATTTACTTCGAATGGTCAGAAAGGGATTACTTGGTTGTTTTTCGAAACTAGAATGAATTTTGTTTCAGATTATGTAAAAAACAAAATTTGTAAATTTCGAAGTCCAAATGACCCAAACAGAGGTTAAGCTCCCCCACGGAGCCGGGGGCGCAACAGGGGAATTACCCCCGCCACACTTTTTTCCTGATATTAATTTTCTTAAATTGGGTATAGAGTACTTCTTTATAATATTTTTCAGTTGACATTACTCAAAAAGAAAATGTGGATCTAAAAAGTTTGAAATGCGTACTACAGTAACTTTGCCGCAAACAACTGATTTACAATCAAATAGCACACAATGTCTTAGACTTCGTGTAACGCACGTGCTCTAGTTTATCGAATCTGGCTTTGACACAGTTTAATTGTCAAGCAGTGAGCTAATTGATATTTTTTATCATTCTTGTTAATGCTGTTGTTGTTGTTGTTACGTGTATATCAGTGCACCTATACGTAAACATGCACATCATGCTTTATAAAATTGAAGTAGTACGACATTCAACATATTTTTTCTGCACCCCCCCCCCCCCCCCCCCCCCCCCCCCCAATCTTCACCACTTGAAATTGCCCCAAGTACAAAACACCATTGCTTTTATCATACACCTCTTATTTTTAATATCGGAACATTTTAAATGTCACTTTTAATGCCATGCATTTTGTATTCCTGTCGCGGCATGAACAGGCAAATATGATGAAGTATTGATTGGTTTAATATATTTAACAAAACATCAATTTGTTTGTCCTGCTTAAATACCTGTATTCGTTGTCATTTCAGAACATGTGGCAAAAAAAGAATTGACAAGTGGTCCTTCTCGTTCAATTTCTTCAGTTCAAAAGGTATTATAAAATAACATGTACACAACAACAAGCAATTTGATTGGTCAATACCCGTGGCCGTGCAGGATGAGAGTATCCTGCACGCGAATTTACAGCAATTTGAAGTGGCGTTTTCCATCTCATTCCGTTTATGGTTATAAGTAAAACTCTCAAAAAAACAACAGAATATAGTTTTTGTATTGTGAGAAAACTGTCACCGAGAAAACTGATCGTCTGATCCATTTTGTGTTCCATACCGAAGTTAAACAATACGAGGTTTGAAAAGGGCATGTTTTGAAAGCAACAAACTCACGAGAATAATATACTGTTTAAATACCTTCTATTTTTTTGCCTGATGAACTCACTGGGAAAAGAACAATCTTTATGGATACGAAGTAAAATACCCAACAGCTCTTTACTTAAAATCCAAAATCTTCCAGTGAAATTCTGAAAAAGACAGCGAAGACCTTTCCAGAGCGACAGTTGCTGCCCATAAAATATATGTCTGTTCGCTTTGAAACAACAAGCCAAACCCTGAGATGGCTGATTCCAGTAACGATTAAGCTTATACCTAAAACTAGTCAGTATTTTTAAGAGAAATTAAATATGCCAGGGGAGGGGAATGGGGCGAGGCTGTCACATTCCTTCACAATCCCATGCCAGCCAAAACATTGCTCGCACAGCCTTGGAAGCTATTTGACTTGGGAAAAAGGAGCCACAGAGTTGTCTGCGGAGTAGGCTACAACACTTCATGTCATTTGGCCTCAGCACAGCAAAATAACTGCTCGTATATAAGTTTTCCATTTCAAAAAAACAATTCTGCACCCTTGAAGGTGGATAGTTCACATTTCAGGTCACTTTCGATTAAAAAAATAATAAAAATACACAATTTTGTCCAATCTCTACAATATTTTGTCCGGGTGGTGGATATCCTTGAGCACTATTTTTTTGGCGATGCGTTATCTTGGTGATGGTCAGGTGAGTAGGTACAGTAACCCCCATCGACCGCCACAAAGGGATATGGCCTAATTGGTAGTATAGGACATGGAGGTACCGGCACAGTTGAACATTTCATACGATGTTTCAACGTTGATTATCCAGCCCACCAGACGCCAACAATACGACATCTTTCTACAACGATACTTCCACAAAATGGCCGATTCGCATAGAGCAGTTGTACACTCCGTAAATGGTTTATTTATATCTTTCTAGACCAACTAATACAGTCGACATTGACGATCTTCGCGCCTATTTACATGCCCTCCTTCTCGCTTAATTGCGCAGGTCTCTAGGTTCGAACCGCTGTCCAACAAAGCGATCTCGAACGTTGAATTACACCACAAGATCGATTCCTCAAAAAACAACATTTTTACATGTCAGAGATAGACATGTTACAAACCTAGCCTGTGTAACAGACGGTTGTTTGGGGGGAGGCGGACCCTCGCTGTATTCCGCGTCCCGAATATAACCCCCCTCCCCCAGGAATATAACCCCCCTCCCCCGAAAATAACCCCTACCCCATCTGATGGGATCGCTAGGGAGCAAACAACTCTTTTTTTCTCGGGGTCGCCGCCTACCTATACTATCAAGTTTGTGATTGGTTGATTAAAACAATAAAACAATAGAATCAACCACAAAAAAAAATCAAACCCTAACCACTTTTGTTCCATGTAGCCAATCACAAAAAATATTCATTTTAGGTACGTATTTACCGCTTTCTCGAAGGCGAATAATAAATATTCATAAGATTCATCGTTGGGAAGCATTTTAAAGTCAAATCAACATTTTGTGGGCAAATAAACAGTTTGGAAGTGTAAAGAAATGGGCCGTGGTGATCATTGTGCTGTTTATGGTTGCTCAAAACGATAGAAGATACCTCGAAAAGCAAGTTATTCTTCCGGCATGTTGGGATTTTAAACGATTTTCCTCTCTTTTAAACAGGAAAGATGTTGGCAAATGGGAGAGTGATCAATCGCCGTGACTTCAAAGTTACGTTCTTTTGACTTCAAAGTTACAATCCGAGACCTAAGAGAGATGCCGCAGTCGCAGCTTCAATACGGATACGGGATATGGCTAACCAAGATCAAGAGGAACATCAAACATTGAACTTTGAATATCGAATATTTAACTTAGATTAAGGACACTAACTTTACATTTTTCGTTTTGTTAAAATCAAGTACTTTTAGTTCGACTTCCAGTGCAAGTGTGTACATGTATATCTCAGTTAACCGATAATATACACGGGGGAGTGCGTTGGGAACTGGAAGCGAGGACCGGAAATGACAAGTACTTAGGCGTGTTTTGTTGTGACCAGAGAGGAGTGTAGTGTGACTAGTGTGACAGAGGGAGCGAGACCTTGTGACAGCGTGTTTTCAAATAAAACTAAAACTCAATGATTTAAACAGTAAAATTATATGGAGTTGGAGAGAAAGAAAAAAAAGATATGGTTACCACCACAAGTGGCATCTCCACACACATTACGACAATATATAGCACTATAAGTTGAAAGGATTCCTGGTGAAGGAAAATTTCGAGTGTTGGAATACATACATTTTAAGACCAAACCACTACGCTTTCATTGTCGCACAAGAACTGGATTCGCTTTCGTGACCACTCCCGTCTCCACACATGGCAAGCCAATGCAGTAAGGAACAATACTTTGTAGGCTATTCCGAGGGGTTGTTTCGACGCCGACCAATACCCTTGAAACCATTGGCCTTCGTAACACACGCCATAACCTTTGCTGCCCGACGTGCCTAGATTTCCGGCTGCTTGTTTAATGGAGGTTAAACGTCGAGCGCATATATTAAGAGTTTGCGGGGCCTAACGTAAATAATCGTCTAAATAATGAAGTAAGTCTTCCACATCAAAATTGTTTCTCAAAAATCCATTCAAACAGTTCTGCCAATTTGAATAACCATGGTGCCGATCGCAAGCCAAACTGGAAGGCTAAGTCGACATAGTATATATTTCCCGCCAACGCATACCCAACAGATATCTATCAGCCGGATGAATAGGAACTGCGATAGGCACTTTTAAGTTTTAATGTCGATTTCAACGTCCCTCATAATATAACCGTTGCGCATAATCGTATCTATTGCATTCTTCAACTTCGTGTAAGTCAATGAAAATTCTTCTTTTATTATTCTGTCACCGAAACGTCTCACATGTAAGTTTTCAATCGGTGGTGCTATCGCAGGACCAAAAATCCGCCCAAGTTGCAACTCTTCACTAAAGTTGCAACTCTGTCAATTACCGCCGCGTGTTCGATGGCCGACGGTCAATTTGATTCTGCGGACTTGAGCTTTGATAACTCTTTGTGAAACCCCAAACGAAAACCGTTTAACAAGTACCGGACCTTGTTGCGATCCGGGTGCGACATTAATTGTATTTTCAAGTTGGTGACATCAACTGGTGACACCGATGTCGGAGGTGGTATATTTCCGTTGCGTGTAATTTCAAGTGCGATGTTAACAGTGCGTGGTGACAGTTCATTTAGGCTGCGCTCTCTTTGATCGGCCGAAGCGTTGGATTGATCTTGCGCGATAATACCGAGTGGATAATTGCTGTTGTTGGCGTTGGATACTTCGGTGCGGGCACTTGTCGCAAGCGTGATGAAATTTAAAAAACGAGATGCGTCACGCACAACTTTTAAGGTGCGTTACGCCCACACACCTGGACTTTTAAGTGTGCGTTACACACATATGCGTCACACACACACATGCACTTTTAAGGTGCGTTATGCACATGTGCGTCACGCACACCTGTACTTTTAAGGTGCATCACGCACACCTATACTTTTAAGGTGCGTTACGCACACCTGGACTTTTAAGGTGCGCCACCTGGACTTTTAAGGGGAGGGTCTACCCAAACTTGAGGATAGCCACTAGCTATCTTTAAAGGGTCTGTTGTGGCAACACTTTTGAAAAACCTTATGGCAAACTAAAAATCAGGAAAAAGTTAATGAGATGAAGATTCTAAAAAAATATATTTAAGGTGGCTATAATGCGTTGCCATTGGTAACCAGGTGGTTAAAATGGCTACATGCTGTTTTTCGACAGACTGAAGTTGAGAAAAAATATCTTGACAGGGGCAAATTGAAATCAACCCATTTTTTAAATAATAGACATAGCACTAATTGTGGGGATGGGTTGAGGATTTTTGAAAATTTTAAATATATCACTAGAAACGAAGGGTTAAAGCATAGTTAATATTAAAGTTAGTGCATAAATATATTAGGTATTTTTATGCAATAACTCTGGTTAAAAACTAAATATGAAAAAATCCTCAAATCATCCCCAAAAACATAGTAAGATGCATAAATCCTGAAAATTTCAGGTCAATTGGTCAAATTGTTCCAGAGATATCCTTTCTCAACCTGCGAAATAGGTGATTTTGAGAAAACGGCATTTAAAGTTTGGGTTATTTGTGATGTCTATGAATTAATGTCTAATGTACTCAAATCCATGACCAAAGTCTTTCTGGATGTACTTAAAAGGCACCAGTTTCATATGTGGGACCTTCTGCCTCTCTTAAGGCTTCTTCCCTTCTTACACGAATCACTTTCTCCCCTTGGCGTGCTCGCACATCAGCGGTGCTCACGCGTTTTCTATCCTTTGAAGCTGAACTTTTGCTTGTATATTCCCCACCTAGAATTACAGCTTTTTCATTATACCCAGTCTACTGGCAGCTCCACAGTGGAACTGTAAAACAGAAGAGGCAACAGCGCAACGAACAGATTTAGATCCATGATGCTTCTGCTTGTGACATCGAGACTAGACGACACCATTGATACATTCATTCGCGTTTTGTGTGGCACCAAGTACACATCTTTTTAGTAAATTGTCATCACTTAAAGTGATATACACAGGCTTCTAAAAAAACAGGAGGCAAGCATTCACCTCCCTTATAGGTTGATGTTCCACTTGCCTTATCCTGTTGCCACTTGCACATGATGTTTCACCTCTCGGGCAAAATCTGTGTTGCTTAGCCAGGTCATGAGATTGAACACTATGGTGAAGGGAGGCAATGATGTTCTTTTTCATCTGGTAAACTGCAGCATCAATTTCCTGTTCTGAAGGTGAATTCTTGCCAATAGTGTTTTGACGAATGGCAAGCCCATAATATTTTTGTAATTTCTTATCTTTTCCTCGGTAAGGCGACCTTTTCCTCCAATCGTCTTTCCATCATCTAACTTCCCTTTCGTAGCAGCTTTCAACTTGAGCAAGTGTTTTCCTATGCGCTTTTGCACATGTCCCACACAGTCATGTTTTTCTACTTTACACCCTGGGTATACCTCTTCAACTGCGCTATGAGCTTTGCTATCACCATCGCAGGTCATCCACCGATACTGTAGGTTGTGTGAAGTTATCGAGCGTTCCCAAAGAACTTTTGCTCCATCAGCTTCCATTGCCGGTGAGCTACCATGAAAGTTAATGTCACATTCATTTGATGCCTCATGCTCCATCTTCCATTCTTCAAATTCATTGTCATTTTCACATTTTGACTTCTTTAGAGCACATTTTTGACAGGTTTTAGACAGAACGTGGTAATCTAAAACCTCCCCAGTGTCCAACGAAATTACAAAGACAACACCAGTCAACGAGGTAAAGCCACGCTTGGCCACTTGCCATCAAAGCTGACAGCAATTTCTACTGGCTGACCATTATCCACTTCTCCATTCTCCTTCAGTACTGTTTCACGGACATTGACACCAACCCTCTTCATCTCATCTTTGCATTCACTTTCCAATACTTCCAGGATGTTTTCCAGCTGAATACGGTTTGCACTTTTAGTCATACAAGGCATGTTCAAAATGCTGGATAGTGTAACCAATCCTTCATAGCCACAACCAATTTCGATTGAACTGTAAACCATCCGTCGATTTACATCATAAGATGTTCCCCTTCGCGATACACTATGAGATGTATCTAACACTTCAACATTTTTACACGAATCACATTCTATGTTCAGGCTTGACATAAACCCCTGTTTCCTTCTTCAAGTAACAGGTTTCCTATGTAAAAGTTTTGAAACGTTCTAGTGAGATATAATAGCATATTATTTGGGCAGTACACACACATACTAAAATATACTCTTCGAGTCTGTTGTTGATGACAGATATGTAGTGGTATTTATTGGTCCACTGGGCAAGCAGAAATTTGTAATAAAACTGCATTCTACAACTAAGAGATTGTTTCAAATTTTACCAGAAGTATTTTACAAGTTAGAAACAAAATCATGAGGCCTACCTTCTCGACATTTATGAATATCAAAGACAGCAGATGACAGCTGTTGAATGTCAACAAGTCTGTATGCAGAGTTTGGTCGTCAATTCCTTCTTCTACAGCATCTTTTGGGGTACCAAGGCAGCTATGCTGACTTAATTTCCTTCTTGATGCACTAATGGGTGTCGGAGTTTCTTCTGATTGAGGTGTAGTTGCACCTTTGTCGGCAAGCGCGTCACCCAAGTCAGACATCTGTGAATCAGAATCACTATCAACATCTTCGTGATCACTCAAGGACGATTGATTAAGGTGCGTTACGCGCACATCATCTGAACTTTAAGTGTGCGTTATGCACATGCATGTGCGTCACGCACACCTGAACTTTTAAGTGTGCGTTACGTACACATACACTTTTGAGTGTGCATGACGCACACCTACACTTTTAAGGTGCGTCACGCACACCTGAACTTTAAGTGCGCGTTACGCAACGCACATGTGCGTCACGCACACCTGAACTTTTAAGATGCGTTGCGCCCGCACACTTGGACTTTTAAGTGTGCGTTACACACATGTGCGTCACGCACTTTTAAGGTGCGTTACGCACATGTGCATCACGGACACCTGAACTTTTAAGGTGCATCACGCACACCTGGACTTTTAATTGTGCGTCACGCATACCTGGACTTTTAAATGTACGTAACGTACACATGAACTTTAAAGGTGCGTTACGCACATGTGCGTCACGCAAACGTGCGTCACGCAAACTGCCTGACACCTGACAAAAAATAATTCCCCTCCCCTCCCTGGTGACAAAAATTAATCCCCCCACCCTCCCCTACCTGGTGACAAAACTTAATTCCCCCACCCTACCCTCCCTGGTGACAAAATTAATTCCCCCACCCTGGTGACAAAAAATAAATCCCACTCACCACCCTACCCTCTCTGGTGACAAAAATTAATTCCCCTACCCTCCCTCCCTGGTGACAAAAAGTAATTCCCCCACTCTCCTCCCTGGTGACAAAAAGTAATTCACCCACACTGCCCTCCCTGGTGACAAAAATTAATTTCCTCACCGTGTTCGGGGTAGCCTGCGTAGCCGGCGGTTTTTTAGGGTTTGGGGTCGGGTAAGCGTTGGGGCAAAGCGGAATGCAGGTGAGGCGGAATGCGGATGAGGCGGAATACGGGCGAGGCGGAATGCGGGCGAAGGGAGAGGGAAAAACCGCCTGCCGCAAAACTAGGGGTATTTTCATTACGCCCTCAACGACAATTATCCTAATCTAGTTAGAAACTAATTAAAAACAACCAATCGTATGACTGTTTTGTAATATGAGCACTTGCACGGATTCATAATTTCACTTGTGAATCTGTCAAGTCAAACTCACTTTTTCGTGCAACAAATGCAAACCCCAAAGAAAAAGGCCAGTAATGAAGAAAACAAAACGTTGCAAGTGCCAGCGATTTCTGTAGATTGTGCAATTAATCTTCACATTATTCTGAACGGGTTTGTAAACCGTGTGCGCGAAAAATATGGAATGCCCATGAATTGTACAAGACCCAGTGCCAGTGCAAGACCAGTGCCAGTGGATAAATAGGACATGCACAAGCAGCCACTCTCCTGGCACCGCAAGATATAAGCGATTATTACCGTCAACTGTTTGTTCACCAAAAGTTTACCAAAAGCGCTTCTGAACGCCTCGTTTCTCTTTCCTTTCTTACTTCAAATTATGGAAAGTTCATCAAATACAATTGCTTCGTTCTATTTTAAAACTATCAACAAGTAATACACACAATATAAACCTTCGACATTATTATTAAGGACATTTTAGAGCATCTTAGTTTGTATTTCTGCCTTTAAACGCGGTTTGAAAAGTGGACGGGTATTCTATAATCTATAGTTGCTCCGAGTCACTGAGAGCCAACGATATATTGGCGCGTTGTATTTGCACAGTCCAGGAGTCTCATATTCGGCATTGAATCTGATTGACTGCATCCCGGACGAAACAGTATCCATCTTCAATCGTTTGAGCATTTCTTGCCTTGCGAGGACAAAAATTGTGAAAATAATGCTCTTACCAAAACCGGTTGGTAAAACCGCGAGAACACCGTTACCTAAAATAATTTCCTCTACAGCAACTTCTTGTTGTTCTTTCTGAATAATTTCTCGTCGAGTATTTCGCAAAATAAGTTTCCAACGCTTTAACCATACATTCTTTCACCTACCTCCTCCGCAGGCGTTTTTTGGGGGAGGGGCGCTGGCGGAAAAAATTGCGGGCGCGCGAAATTCGAGAACTGAGAAAAGACGAAGAAACGCCTGCCAACTAATGTTCGATCTTCGGGTTTGTAGTGTCGATCTTCGGGTTATCCATAAATATCTGCTGAAATATGACCCATCGAAACTTGAAACGCCTCGTAAAGTCTTATCGGGCCATTCTGGTTATATCTGGATAGTTATGGCGGATAGCAGCGAGGAAGAGATTCAGAAATTCGAAGATTTCATGCACCGCAGTGATAGACAGTGATGTTGACATAGTCGGAGCAATTATAGAATACCCGTCCATTTTTGAAACCGCATTTAAAGGCAGAAATACAAACCAGGTTGCTCTAAAATCTCTTTAAATATAATGTTGAAGGTTTATATTTGTGTGTACTTGTACATTTATCAAATTAAATGGTTTAAAATATATATATAAAATATATAAATATATATATAAAATATAGAACGAAGGAATTGTGTATGATGAACTTTGCGTAATTTGACCCTTTTAATTTATCACTTTTACTAACCGTGCTTTTACTAACTGTCAACAGATACAGTACAAATAGCGAAAGTGCTGGACGGGTATTCTACGATTTAGCGCAAAATGTAGACCAGCTGCCCATTGTAAACTTGAACGTGTTTAATTGAACCCAATGTATAGATTAAAACAAGATATATTAAAGTGATATTAGCGTCTCAAGTACAATATTTTATATACTAATAAAGGTTGTGTTTTGCATTGTTTTTGTTTGTTTGTATGTATGTATAACTGAATATGCTTTATTAGACATGCTACATGTATTTTAAATAATATATATGCTAATGATTCATTATTTAGTTGATATGCTTGCCTTCATGCTTTGTGTTTATAGTAGCAAATTACCAGTTGTCGCTTCGTTTTTAAGAAATGGGCCATAGTTTTTCAATATTTTAGCGCTTTGGTGGGAAAAAGGAGAGTTGTTTTAGCTATTTACTGCCCAACAGTTTCCTCGATAAATTGCTTTTCAATACACCTATAAATATGTACGACACGTCAATGCTTCGCCATCTTGAAATCATTAGTCGGCAGGCGTTTATTCTCGCTTAGCCCGCAATTTTTTTTCTCCCGCCCGCACCAAAAAACGCCTGCGGAGGAGGTAGTTCTTTCACGATGTTGACTAATATTTCAATATTATATCATTTGATTGATTGTATTTGACACCTCTTGAAATATTAACCAATCAGTATTTTCCGTTCACCAGTGGACGGATAATGCAAATACCCCTAGTTTTGCGGCAGGCGGTTTTTCCCTCTCCCTTCGCGTCCGCATTCCGCCTTGCCTGCACCCCAACCCTAAAAAACCGCCGGCTACGCAGGCTTATGTTCGGGGAGAAAACCGCTACTGTAGATGCTGTAAAGTGTCATTGAAATTTAAGTACGGTGATACTTGGAAGTCCATATCAACAGAAAATCCATTTTTGCCATCTAAAAAGCGAGGATTCGAGGGTGAAATTCTGTCGAGAGGGCAAGTTGTGGAGCAATTATAGAATACCCGTTCACTTTTGAAACCGCATTTAAAGGCAGAAGCTCTAAAATCTCTTTAAATATAATTAATGTCGAAGGTTTATATTGTGTGTACTTGTTGATAGTTATCAAATTAAATGGGTTTTAAAATAGAATGAAGCAATTGTTTCTGACGAACTTTCCGTAATTTGACCCTTTTACTAACTGTCAACATATATTTATAAATTGCGAAGCTGATTGCTATTAGTACGAAGAAAACACTGAAACCGAGCGCACGAAGAGTATTCTTCCTTCTACGATACTTCTAAGAGGAGATACGACGACAGTCGGTTGGCCTTTTTCGATCTTGCTCATGAGAACCAAAAGTTGGTAAAGGCTTTTCCCATATCCCGTTGGTAATACCGCTAGAACGTCTTCCGTTAAGCAAACTATCAATTGTAGAATATTGCTCATCTTTCAACTCCAAGGAAAACTTAAATTTAGCTGAGAGAGTTCAAAACATATTTACAATACGTTCTTTATTGTTGTTGTCAACTGTCAAGACTTTCGCCGTGTTGCATTTGTTATTAGCCAATGAGAATTTTGCATGGGAACCATGCCCCCAACCGAGAGCCTGCTCGCAGGCTAATATTGTTTGTGACGTCAGACTCTCAATGCTACGCCTGAATTTCAGTCGAGGTTACTTGTTCTCTTGTTTTCTTCGAGAAGTAGATGAAATGTCCAGTCTTTCAGAAGAAGAATTTGAAAAAACCGACCTTGATCACAATGGATTTACTTGAAGAATTAGCCATGTGGAGTCTTCGCGTTGAGAATCTGACGTCATGCACTTCGTTACGCTGGTCAAGAACATGATCGATTAATGGCGGACGTAACAACTCCAGATTCGGAGTCAGAAAAATAATACTTGCAATAGTCGAATCGCAAAACGGTTTCGACCGAGTAATATTTAGCAGCTCTGCTTTATAAATACGTAAAAATATCGACAGGTAAAAATTTGATCGTAGTACCACTTTAATGGTGTTCAGACTTTATATCCGTTGCTAAGGAAGCTTAGAATTGACAAAATTTGCCATAGAATTTCAGATTTAAGAATCCATCAAGACAGTCTGTATGTACTATATGTGGACAAAACTCTTTCGTTTGGTAATGTCATATGACGTCTTCGAAATATGAAAATTCCTATAATCTTCGAAGGTTTTTAAGAAAAATATTTTTTTACAGGTGATTATAATCTGGACGGTTACCTTCATAAAAGTACGCATGGATTTTAAGAATTTTTAAAAATTAGCCGAGATATCGGATTTTTAAGGTCAATAAACACAATACAATTTTCATAACTTCGTTTTTATTTAATTTATTAATGAATCCATGCGTACTTTTTTGTAGGAAGTAACAAAAAATATAGCAGTGTCAAAAATGACGAAAATTATAGAGTTTTTGTGTTTGTTGAGACGTCATCAAATGGTGACGTCATCAAAACGTCACCAGACGAAAGAATTTTGCCAACATATTACACACATAAAATATCTTGGTTATACCTTGAATTTGTTGTCCACTCATGAAGTATATTGGGCACTAAATGACCTGTCCTTTGCAACCGGTTGTTTAGCAACGGAATACGTCCGAACACCCTTAAAGAGTGAGTGTCAGGGTAGTGCTTTGCGCGCTTGTGTTTTTGTTTTCATACGAATGGATTGCAGTGCATCGCATCGTTAGAACTATAATTTGCATGTGAACTCTAGATTTATTTGGAAATGTTGCAATTGGAGTCCGATCCTGACTTCGGGGCGTTATGAAGTTAATGTTCAAGACGATTTGAACAGTTGCGGTTCGCTTGTTTGTGTTGCGGATGGCTTTAGTTCCTGCATATGGACAAACATCAGAAGAAACAAAATATATTTCTTTACTAGTCACTCATCAAACACTTCCATTCGCAAACTTATTCGCGCTGTTTCAGCAGCATAACCCGGCCTTCCACGCTTCGGAGGCGAAGCGCTCGTAGCAGCTTCTATATGTATCGATATAATCAATTTTATCGAAATTATCGAAATAATAAATTTTACGAAAAATATCACAATAATTGATCACTCAGGTATATTTACTTCTTAGAAAACTTGAAAATGGATAATTTATAAGAAGGATTGATCAAATATCGACGGATTCGTTTGTGAACTAAAATAAGAAGAAAACAAGCGCGCAAAGCACGACCCTGACTTTCACTCTTTAAAGTGCATATAGCCCAAATTCGATATTAATAGTTGAATGCTTTTATAATTTGAGCTTTGCGTTGGTTTGTTGGTCCGAAATGCTAATGAGTGCGAGGTCAAATCGGAAATTTGAAAATCTCTAGTATATCGTTCAACTATATCATCAAGGTTTGAATTAGATCAAATTGCTCTAACAGCAGACTATTGTATCCGAAATGATAACAGTTATCGAACTCAAACGCAATGCTCAAATTATAAAACATTTTTGCATTCAATTACCTATTATTACCTATTATTACTACTTGTATAATCTATATCAATATCGTATTTGGGATTATGGGCATTAAATAGTATGCTCTCTCCAGTGAACTATATATATGGAACGCTAACTCAGTCATAAGTCGGGTAAAAAGTGAGGCAAGGTTTCAGGCCCCCACGCGGTTTGCAGGTACATATTTTTTATTTTTGGATGTTAGATTATCCGCTCTTTTTAAGAAAACTACGTTCGCTAGCCGGATACGCTGTACGCATATTGTAAACACATAATTTATATTTGTTTTAATATATATTGTAGCTTTGGGAGTTGATCATTTCTCAAGAAAACGTTCGTCGAAAGTTCGTGCTTTTGTTTACAAGATGGTATCCGTGACGACAATTATATTTTTGGGCATGTTCGATTATCCGCTTTTAAAGTGCCTATGAAACGAAAATTAAGTTTGTTTTATTTGAAAGAACTTTTAAAATAATGAATAATATTAATTTACAGCTCTTTCATATTTCACTTCGTTCTTGAGATATTTAGACTTATGTGATATTCAAATGAATAACCTATGACGTCAAAGGGTTTGCAATTGGAAAATCGTGTATATCTTTAAGATTATTAAACGAAACACTTGAAACTTTGCATGTGGATACAAACCACTAAACTGAAGAACATATTACTATTGCATTATTGAAACTTGAACGAATATAGTTCCCAGACCTCTAAGTCTCTTTGTCAAAAATCTTTGTTTTCTGACATAGCTGTGTGTTGCACCCGCAAATGTTTGGGACGGAAGAGAAAACAAATAATTTTATTTTAGAAATCAAGATGTTTGAAAACTAATTTGTTACCATGGCGACCATAAAACTAGAACGATGTTCTCCAGTTTAGTTGTCTGTATCCACATGCAAAGTTTCAAGTGATTTCGTTTAATAATCTTAAAGATTATATACAAATTTCCAATATATTAAAATGTATTGCAAACCCTTTGACGTCATAGGTTATCTCATTTGAATATCACATAATTCTAAATATCTCAAGAACCAAGTGAAATATGAAAGAACTGTAAATTACTATTCTTCATTATTTTAAAAGTTCTTTCAAATAAAACAAACTTAATTTTCGTTTCATAGGCACTTTAAAGAGAACTAAGTTAGCTACCGGGATAAGCTGTACGTATGTTGTTAATAGATCATTTATCTTTCCTTTACTATATTCTATAGCTTTGGGGGTGGTTTATTTCTGAAGAAAATGTTTGCCAAACATAGGCGAAAGTTTGTATTTTTGTTTTGAAAATGGCGTGCGTATTACGAAGTCAGCTACTGAGCGATTCACCAGTTCAAGCATGGATAGTGAAATAAATTAATTTTACTATCCATGGTTCAAGTAAGTTATTTACCAAAAATATTATAAGGTGTACAATACTACAAAAACGTTTACCGAAGCAGAGACTGAATTCCAGGGCCTAAAATTAAATCTACCTGCAAACCGCGTAGGGGCCTGGAACTTTTTGCCTAGGGAACTATATAATCGTCAGAATTTTGTCACTAAACATAATCTTAACCCGCCTAACGAGTTTTCTAACCCTAACCCCCGTCTAACGAGTTTTCTAACGGCTGTGTTCTCTCCGGTGCTGTAAGCGCCACCCATCGACTCCCCTACTCGAAGTGCTAAATTAGTAGACACACATAAGAGAGTCTAAGCATGTGGAACTAGTAATTCACTGTTACACGCATGCGCTATCTATGGTTATTTGCATGGTTAAAGTGCTGATAAACCCAAAATGGGTTTTTGGTGATTCGGATAGAGCATAAAAAGTTAGTAAATAAGTTCTGGATTAGATTTTGCGTTACACTTTTAGTTTCGGAGATATAACGGCTCAAACATGCAAATTGTGCTATTTTTTTGAAAAAAGTAGCGCACAAAAATAACACACAGGGACCTGGATCCGAGGAACCCATCTTCAACAACAACTAGGCTTTTGTAGTTACCTTGTCTACTCGAATTGTAATATTTTTTATAAGTATTGAAACATAACACGTTCCTCGGATCCAGTCTCCCGGCCTGCGCTACTTTTTTTTTCACAAATTGTGATTTTGAGCCCTTATATCTCCGAAACTAAAAGTTTAAAGCAAAAACTAATCTACAACTTATTAACTAACTTTTTATGCTCTATCCGAATCACCAAAAACCCATTTTGGGTTTATAAGCACTTTAAGTGCAAAATTCTGACAATTATATACCTCCCCCAGGACGTTTTAAGATGGCGGTGTGTACTGGTCGGAACTAGATCATGGTCGAGATATGTATAAATGTGCGGCTGCTAGCTTACAGTACAGCGGACAACTTTGGTAGGTGCCTTCAGAATAGAAATGTTATGCATTACCTCCGGTTTTTATTCAGAAAGTTAAGCGAGCTTTTTAAAAGAACAAGGTAATACATAACATATCTATCTTTCTTCGAACACCAGTTCCTCACGTTGTAAGCCACAAACTACTGGAATTATTAAAGCATTGTAAGCAGTAAATTATTAGGGGGTTAGGGTTAGGATCTTTGTTGTTTTGGGGTTGATTACAATCCAATGATTTACTGCTTACAAGCTTTAATAATTCCAGTGGTTTGTGGATTACAACGTGAGGAACGGCAGATTCGAAGGCACCTACCAACGTTGCCCGCTGTACTGTAAGCTAGCAGCCGCAAATTTAGATTAGACCCTGGAGTCGATTTCATCCATCGTCACAAACCACTAAATCCTCGGAAAGCAAAACTTGAAGATTGTTTGACAAGAAATAGCGTTCTGGCCATGTAACATTTCTGATCTGATTAAAGTTTAGTTTACAAGATTAAAGTTTAGTTTAAAGTGCCTATGACACGAAAATTAAGTTTGCCTTATTTGAAAGAACACTTAAAATGACAGAGTAACATCTTTTGTAGTTTTTCGTTTCCTTGCTTCGTTCTTGAGATATTTCAGTTTGCATTATATGCAAATGACAATGGTGTACACGTGCATAATGACTTATCAGAGAAGGTTATTTATCTTTGCTAATATAAAACCAAATTTAATTTAAATGAAGATGTGCGTGAGTATTTTCAAAAACATGGAACTTGTAGAATTTCAAGTGATTTTGTGTGATAATAACAAACATATATAAGTATAACCTTCTCTGATAAGTCATTATGCACGTGTACGTCACACCATTGTCATTTGCATATAATACAAACTGAAATATATCAAGAACGAAGCAAGGAAACGAAAAACTACAAAAGATGTTACTCTGTCATTTTAGGTATTCTTTCAAATAAGGCTAACTTAATGTTCGTGTCATAGGCACTTTAATAATTTATGTTTCGAATTCTAACATGTTTAGGCTTATAAATCTAAACATGTCAAATTTAGCAAGTTTTAATCGATATAACCAGTAAGAAAATTATCTTTACGACTATATCATATACATTGCTAGTGCACCATGTAGGCTTGAATCTTCTATTTTCACTTATTTGGGAACTTCCAAGAGTATATTTCACTGATCTCAAAAATAGGACTGGATTGAGCTTTCTATTGTGATTTTGAAGCTCGCATACTTTGCATAATGTTTAAGGTTTAATGTCTGGCCAATATAGTTTCTTTGTTAACATTAAATGTATAAAATCTTGAACCTAATTTGACGTCTCGTATTAGGCTTCTCTCACTGGATAATTAGAGCCAACGGAATGTTTTACCCAGTAATTTGAAAAATGTATGCTGGTGCTCTTTATAGTTTTTGTCGATGATAAGAGCACATAATCCAACAAAAAACCTCATAGGATCCTCAGTTGGTCCCTTAGTAATGGCGGACTTCCGGCTTCATTTTCTGAACAATAGTTGCTCGATCCAGTCTTCTCTAGAGATCAGTGGTATATTTACACCAACTGAAAATTTAGATTTTACGTAAAATCAGTAGGCGTAAAAATACATTTGGGAATTGAAGAACTATCTTTTTTGAGAAAAAACAAAACTAAGTGGTGAGAACACTAGTTTTTTGGGGGAAACATTATACCAATGCCACCACATTAGAATTAGAACCTAACCTATTTTTATTTCTCATATTGGTATTTTGGTTCTGTCATGCTTTTTATTGTCTCAGGCTGTGTTTTAAATCCGGAATATATTCCAAAACCACGAGAAAATATGATAAACCCCAACAAAAAAGCACAGATAAATTCATATGCTAATAAAAATTGTATGGCTAAATATTGATGGTCTAACATATACGATATTTTCTGTACACATACAACACGCGGATTTAGCAATTGCTGTTAGTTTTCAGCAACTTCATCTATTCCATCTGTTTCGCTCACAAGAGCTCTCTCTAGAATAACTCTTCCTTCCTAAAATACAGATATAAGATCTCAGTTAAAGTGCCCATAACCTCAAAATATTTTATTGTCTTGTTTGGAAGAACTTTTAAAATGATAAAGTAACTTATTTTGAAGATTTTCGTTTCTTTGCTTTCTTTTTGAGATATATCAGTTTGTTTGATATGCAAATGTCTGGAATTTCGTCACACATGCATAATACTATTGGAGAAATGTGTATATCTCTTTCATTCTCGAACGAAATCCTTTAAAATCAAGAAGTTTGGTGCTGTGGGAGAAACGCACACACGTGTTATTCACACTTTAGTGTTTTTATTTGATTAACGCAGAGATATATAACATTCCGCTCTGATAACTCATGCATGTGTGACGAAATTCCAGATATTTGCATATCAAACAAACTGATATATCTCACAAAGAAAGCAAAGAAGTGAAAATCTTCAAGAGAAGTTACTTTATCATTTTAAAAGTTACCATATCTCCAGCGCTCAACCGCAGATTATTCAATGTCTGTAATTAAATTAAATTCAATGTCTACATTATTTTAACTCAATGTCTTTATTTTAATATAGTTTTTGTCTACTGGAAAGTATCCACTAGCACACTGTGTTATTGCTAGCATTGAGATAGAAGAGATGGAAGTGTCTCCTATCACGTGACCGACTTATGTTGCCGGGCGTACGAAGTTTTGGCGACCATTCATAGATTAGAGAGCACATGAAAAGATGGTCATTATCCATCTGTGCGATTCTGGACGGCTTACAGTGAGTCTTATTTGGTTTTCGCTTCTGTGTCGTTTTCTTTGATATTCATGGTAAGATAACACTTCAATGTGGATATTTAAATTTAATTCGTTGTATGTATCGACTTTTGAGTTAATACACTACAACATATCCAGCCAGACGTCAGGAAGCATCACAGATTAAACTAATACTTTTCGACAACTACATCCTTGTTTCTCGCTTTTGATTTTGACATCGATGTTAGTGATTCGTATATATTTTTAAGCGTTGACAGAGTGCTTTTCCTGGTCTCTTTCAGGTTTGACAACGTGTTGTATAATTTGTGAGGTTACTTCTCAATACAATAGCAGATGTTTGTTGCAAATTTACATATATCAACCTCACGAATAATTTCACGAGGGTGATATCTAGTTATCAGCCCATAAATGGGTGTTTTCAGAGATAAAGACCACTAGATAACAAAGGAAATTGAGCCAATGGTCATATAAATAACATATCTCCAGGCTATGAACAACCGGTCGCTGTTAACTAGCGAATACCATGATTACCGCCATTTCTATTGTTCTCAAGAGGCGATTTAATTCCTAAATGCCCTCACAACATACATTCGTTTACTAATTTTCCCTCAACACATGAAATTTCTAATTTTCCCTCATTAACATACCAAACACCCTCCCACCCATTCATAATGTTCTCATTCCCAAAAGATTTATTATTAAACGATACAAATTATATCTCGGCAGCAATTTTAATATTATAATCTAACACCATAACATGTTTGGAAGTTAGTAAATAAATATCCCTCAAGCATCACAAATCCTGTGAGATTTCGGAGACATTTAATCCCTAATTTCCGTCATTCTCACTGGGTTATTTACATTTTCCCCTCGAAACAGGGATAATTTTCTAATTTTCATGTATGAGCATGTACTGTATGAGCGAAAAGGCATTGGTTGCAATGAATTTCAAATACAAAATATATTTTCTTGGTAAACATGGTATTACAAACATGGTATTACAAACCATGACATGTCGGGAAATCTGTGATTAAATATCCCTCAAACCTTGGGACTTCCACAAATCCTCCGTCGGCTTTCGGGGATTTAATCAATAATTTTCCTCATGTCATGGTATTACATTATAATAATTCTAGTCAGTGTATTGAATAACAAAAATTACTACTAAATCAAATGTCCAAGAATTCAATTCTTTTTATGCATTTGTATCATGTTTTAAAATTGTGGACATTATAGTTTCACTTGTATATACCATAAACGATTTTCAGGCTACAAGTAAAATTCCAGTAGATACAGGTACGCTCTGCGTCCCTATTTTTATTCGGTGTTGTTGTTTAGAAAATGTATTAAGGTGATTCCTCAGTTTTGCATTGCGCATATTTACTGCGCACATCCAATAATCAGTGCTTCATGGCCGTTATGCAATACTTTCCAAAAATTCCGACCTTTTTAGGACAATTTAGTGGCAAATCTAACAATGGCCGCTTATGTACTAGTAGGGAAGAGTTATTAAGGGACTAAATCAATTTTTTCTGAGAATAGTTTCACAAGTCTAGCTAGGGCTCCCTGTGCAAGTAGGTTCCTGTGCAAGTAGGTTTGTAAACTACTTGATAATGCCGGTTTAAGGCCATAATTCTTAAAGAAGGTCGGTGACCATAATTTTTTCCTTAATAATTATTTTCTTCTACCACTTTTACGTGTTATAACAGAAACTTAGAGAAAAATCATTTCTACAACTTACAATATTTTACAACAAATAACATATCAAAGAATATGGGAAACGACCTTTCTTTATCATAACAAACCCTGTTATAGTTGTTTCTTTTTCCCTAAAATACAATGTTTTCCTATATAAAATTACTAGTTGCGAAAAATAAAAAATTATCTTTAAGAGTGCAATGTAGTTTTTACTCAACTGGTAAATTGGTCACAATGACGTCACCATACTGAGTAAGAGGTGATCTGCGATATGCCATATCTTCTAAACAAGGTCGGTGACCCCAACGTTTTTTGGTTTTAAGATAAGTATGTCAATAAATTTAAGACTGGGAAGTTTCAGAAAATTTTCATTTCGGAAATAATTACTGAGGAATTGGGTAGTGCTTTGCGCGCTTGTGTTTTTGTTTTCATACGAATTGATTGCAGTGCATCGCATCGTCAGAACTATAATTTGCATGTGAACTCTAGATTTATTTGGAAATGTTGAAATTGGAGTCGAGTCCGATCCTGACTTCGGGACGTTATGAAGTTAATGTTCAAGACGATTTGAACAGTTGCGGTTCGCTTGTTTGTGAACCATTTCGGGCTGCGCGCAACGCCGTTTCTGACGAACAAGCTGGCCTGGCTGGCTTTAGTTCCTGAATTTTTGCAAATTCAAATGAACAAAACATCAGAAGAAACAAAATATATTTCTTTACTAGTCACTCATCAAACACTTCCATTTGCAAACTTATTCGCGCTGTTTCAGCAGCATAACCCGGCCTTCCACGCTTCAGGAGGCGAAGCGCTCGTAGCAGCTTCTATGTATCGAAAAGATTACTATAGTAAATGATCAATTTTACGAAAAATATCACAATAATTGATCACTCAG
This sequence comes from Chrysogorgia sp. JL179-B06, assembly GCA_035772405.1. NCBI lineage: Eukaryota > Metazoa > Cnidaria > Anthozoa > Scleralcyonacea > Chrysogorgiidae > Chrysogorgia > Chrysogorgia sp. JL179-B06. The sequence goes on along the minus strand of JAYKKM010000182.1, from coordinate 425,956 downwards.
GTATATTTACTTCTTAGAAAACTTGAAAATGGATAATTTATAAGAAGGATTGATCAAATATCGACGGATTCGTTTGTGAACTGAAATAGGCGTCCCATAAAATGGCCACCATGAAGAAAACAAGCGCGCAAAGCACTACCCTGACACTCGAACGAAAATGAATGAACACAACGGAAATGTGCATTTTATATTTCAAATTTCCCCGTGTATCTACCAGTGCTACATTCAAAGCGCTAAAAACATAAATGTGTGAACTACAGTATGTAGTTTTACTAATATAAGATATACGACTCAAAATGAAATGTAAATACAAAATACCTTATAACGCTGTGATTCCTCAACAGCAAATTCCTGTTAGAATAAAACGTCAATAGAGTTTAAACCAACAATATGGTCGTGAGAATATTAAAATGTTAAAATTGTTATTATAGTTAAAATAGCTAAAATAGTTAGAAATGCGCATGTTTAATTATACTTAAGAATGTATTTCCGTTGGTGTCTACATGTTGATATTAGTTCATTACGTTTGATCAAATGTTTCTCTGGAGCTGTGCATATTCTCCGCAACATAGGAAGACAGTTCATCAACCTAATCGACACGAGTTTCCCGACAGGACAATGAAAACCATGCAACACAAGCTTTATAGTTTAAAGTGTCTATGAAGTGAACAAATCGCTAGCATGTTTTTGCTCTAACGAACAAAGTACAGTAGCACGGCAGGATCGTTCACTGAAAATTTCAAGTGAATCTGCTGCATAGTCTTCGAGCTATCAACTCTCAAAGTTGGTCCATTGGCATAGTTTAACGTTACAAAATAGGGAAAGACTGGGGTTGAATATATGTGGTATATGACGTATGCAGGTGGATCATTACTGTTCAAATCCGTTGTTCTTATGCATAGTAAGTACACCTGCATACGTCACAAGACAATGGACCGCGCGTTTCAGATTTCACAAAAAACATTTAGCCATGCCAAACTTTGATTTACTTGAAATTTTCGGTGTACGCTCCTGCCGTACTACCTTGTCCGTTAAAGCAGAAAAAAAGCTAGCAAATTTTTCACTTCATAGACACTTTAAATACTCTCAGCTGAGTTAGGACCGCTGAAAATCTATTCCGAATGGCAAATTAAAGGGTTATTGTCTACATTATCAAAGCATCAAACAATAAGCGGGCGAGGACAAAAACATTTCTGCTCCAATTTTAAGGCATTATGCTAAACATCTGCACGCTACCTTAAAGGTGTGTCTTTTATCAAAGATACGAGGTAATAAATGTTCACATGCAAATATTACGTACCAATTAAGTTGTCCATTTAAAAGTTAAAGGACATTAGTATAGGTCGGCACGCAGTCGAAGGCGACCCGTAGGCTCTTTTTTCTTTTGCTACTACCCGAAGGTAGGAGTGGGCGCCACTCCTATCCCTAGACAAAGTCCTATTACCCCAGCAAGCTGGTACTCATTTTACCAACCTCAGTAGGATGGAAGACTGAGTTGACCACGAGTGCCGGAACAGGCACGCCTATTTTGAAGCACAGGAGAGAATCAACAACTCTACTCACACGAGTCTCAACCTGAGGGTTCACCCCGCAAAATCAGGCTGAACCTCAGAACTCAGTGGTGAGAAGCAACGCGCCAGCAGCGCGCGCCACCCCTGCTTTGGCACAAAGGACATTGGCAACAATAATAATAATAAGTACCTTTTATATTAAAATGTGACTTAAACTGCCTATGCAATGAAACATTCAGTTGTAAAATAACTGTTTTGTTTGAAAGAACTCTTGAAACTATAAAGACTAACCATTTACAACTTTTTCATATCTCACTTCACTCTTGAGATATTAAGATTTGTTTAATATGTAAATGATATCACAATGCATAATGACTTATTGAAAAATTCTGCATATCTTTACCATTATCACATGGAATTGTTTGATGCTTTGCATATTTGATGTCATTGGATACATCCACGCACATGCACCTGCATTTCAAGTGATTTCATTACATAATCTCAAGGATATATAAGCGTTTTCAATAAGTTATTATGCAGTGTGATGTCATAAGTATGATCATTTACATGTTAAACAAGAAGTTCAAATGGAGAAGTTCAAATGGTTAGTCTTTATAGTTTCAAGAGTTCTTTTAAACAAGAGTTATTTTACAACTAAAATGCACGTAAGCGTATTAGAAATAACAAGGATTCTTCTGCAAAATGACCCGTGACATTATGTGCTCGGTAAAGCGATCAGTTTTGGCGGAAATAAATTGAACGTTTTATTTTAATTTAGCATTATTTTCGTAATCGCTTTTACAACCAGATCTGGGCAGAAATACCTTTACAACGTTTACCAGCACACGACGCCACGGTCGTATTCCAAATTGCAGCCCAAGATCTATTTTATATGGTTTATCCAACTTTGTTCTATTTACAAATCAAATATACAAAAAGGTTGAAAAAGGATGGTGTACTGCCGGTATAGTGTGTAAGTAGTCTAACGTTTCGAACGAAGGCCTTTCGTCAGAGAGTGAAACGTAAGTGAAATAATAACTTAGTGAGACTTTTATAGAAAAAATAATCGCGTAAGAAAAAAATAAGCCAATCAGGTGCGAGAAACAATAACCAATAATATTTAGATGTAAAAATAGGAAAGTCATTTGCTATTTTTACCGACAATCAGCAAATAATAGACCATATAAAGAATGCTAATGAGTGGGAGGTGAAATAAAGAAATACCCATGGGGATTAAGTGAGACAAAGATCAATTGAATGAAAATATTTCATTGAGACCATGGGGAGACCTTTGCTCGAAACGTTAGACAACTTACAAGCTATTTCGGCAGTACATCAACCTTTTTGTATATTTGATTTCTACACTGACTACGCAGCACAACACGTTTTATTACTCATTTGTTCGATTTACTTACATACATCCACCCAAGCTTGGCATCACACTTTTTACACGAAACATCACGGACCATGTGTCTTCCTGTTAACTACACAATTGTAAAAGTTGTCAATTACAATGAAATAGTGTATGGTTCACAAGTATTTTCTCAAAGATAAAAACATATTATTATTATTATTATTATTATTATCATTATCATTATTATTATTATTATTATTATGGACGATCATGGACGTTTATTTATTATTATGGACGTTTTACGTGGCGACACGATTCCGTTCTTAATTTCATTGCAACCTCTCTTAAATCCGTACAACACTCTATTAACCTTTATGCTGACCTACCTGGCTTCATCAGTCCATCTGTTATCACCGGAGATAGGTTGCGCCCTGATCTTCTGGTAACAATCGAAAACAAATACATCTACATACTCGAACTGACTGTTGGTTTTGAATCTAATCTTCTTACTAATGCAACCCGTAAGAGACAAAAATATCTAGAACTTATTAACGAACAGCACAAAAATTATGAAAAAGTGAAATTTGTAAATTTATCTATCAGTTCGCTTGGAGTTTTTAATCAGTCATCCGTAGACTTTATTGAAATGCTGAAAGACCTGAAATTTGACGAACGATGTAGAAAGTACTATACTCAGAAAATTATGAACACTTGCATAAGGACATCTTACTATATATTTTGCAAACGTAACAAAGAATGGGATGACCCGACTTTAATGTCATACTAATATTTCATATTACTAAGTGTTAATTCAAGTAGACATTGGTAAACTACCTGTAAAAGAGAGGTTTATCACTGTAGTATACGTCAATCATAAATGAATAAAGTTTCCATTATTATTATTATTATTTTGTCATATAGTCACAGTGTAAATAGACACTGGAAACTCCTCTGTCGGGCAGCAACCAGCTGCCTTACAGTAGATCGTGAGCGTTCTTCTGAGGATTCGGGCTGATCCCAGTAACACTGTCTTCTTCACATAACATTAACATGACTAAAACTTTCCTTAAAATCCTAGCTGATCCCAGTAAACATGCCCTCTGCAACAATTCTAACAAGTTTGACATCTCGATTACCCCAAGCCATTTCTCCAAGCCCTTTGGTAGGGTACCCAACGCACCAATTATGATGGGTACGACTTTTACGGTTTTACACTTCCAAATACGTGTAATCTCCCGTTTCAGATCCTGGTAATTTTCAATTTTCTCCTTTTCCTTGCTGTTTACTCTAGTGTCGAAAGGGCAGGCGATATCCAAAATCAGGCATGTTCTATCTTCTTTGTTCAGCACAACAATATCTGGTTTGTTATGCTCAAGATGGTGGTCGGTCTGGATCCTAAAGTCCCATAACAATTTCATTTTGTCTGACTCGAGCAGTGGTTCTGGTTCATGATTATACCATTTGGTCTCCCTTTCAAAGTCGTATCGCTCGCAGAACTGCCAGTGGATTATTTGCGCAACCTTATCATGTCTCCACAGCCGGTATTGCTTCTGGGCCAGCATCTTACATTCCGCTACAATAACTTCTTATTAACCGAGAGCGCGGTCATTACGGGAAAATATCAGACCGAGGTCTTGACAGTACGGACCGAGCCCGTAGGGCGAGGTTCGTACATAAAAGACCGAGGTCTGATATTTTCCAGTAATGACCAAGCGGTCGAGGTTAATAAGAGGTTTATTATATGGCATGGATTTTTTTAAACAACATATTTTACATACGTTTTGAGTGACAGAATCGTCATTTTCAATCTTGTTCTTGTTCTTCTATTGCTTTCATGATAGTAAGACTCTCATTTAGATTGTTCATCGTCCGACTCGTACATGATTTAGTGCTTAATTTACTAAATTCGTTCAATTTTTGCTGCTTTTCAAAGTTTCCTATCGTTGTTCGCTCCTTTGTAAACAAAATGGCTGACAAAATCCGTAATCCGGACCGGTCCAATACGGGAAATAACGGACCGGCACGTGACGTGTCTCAGCCAATCAGAGCACGCAATTTCACCGGAAGTAGCTTGTGCCATATAATAATATGGCTTATTGACTCCTCTCCCACCCCACACATCCTGCACGCAGAAGATATATTTTGCTTATCGATCCGATACTTTATGCTATTTGTCCTTAGGGCTTGATCTTGCGCCGCCATTATCAATCCTTCTGTCTCTTTTTTTAACCTTCCTCTTTTGAGCCACTCCCATGATGTTTTATCTCTTACTGCTTCAGTATTCTTGAAGAACTGTCCGTGTGGGGGTTTATCCAGATATCCTTGCTTCCATGATCGCTGTCTTATCTTTACCCTCATCTTTCTCTCGTATAACTTTTTCCCGATGAACTGCTTTGAGCATCTTTTCCTTACTACTTTTAATATATGCATTCAAACTGTTGATCTCAATTGTCACACAGTTCTCAATACTGATCATCCCTCTTCCGCCCTCAGATCGTCTCCAGTATAACCTGTCTACATCCGCTTGTGGGTGTAAGGAGCGGTAAATTGTAAGTAGTTTTCTCGTTTTTCGGTCCATGATCGTCTTTTGTCCAATTGATAATACCGGAACCATACCGCACGATAGAGACAGCTCTAGTGTTGATCGCTTTAATAATATTCCCTCCATTCAGTTTGGACTTCAGAATTTTCCTCACACGACGGAAATCTTCCTTTTGGACTATTTGCTTCATCTCAGTGTGTTTAATATCGTCTACTTCAAGAACCCCGAGGTACTTATAGCCATCATCATCACCATTCAGTGCTCTGATCACCTTGTTATCTGGCATATTTATTCCTTCACAACTAACGAGTTTTCCCCTTTTCATGACCAGGGTTGCACACTTTGATATCCCGAATTCCATTCTCAAGTCTTCACTAACAACTCTAACTGACTGCACAAGTAAGTCCACCTGGTTCTCATTTTTGCCATAGATCTTGAGATCGTCCATGAATAACAAATGGTTGATAACTCCATTTCCCTTTCCTAGATATTATTATTATTATTATTATTATTACTATTATTATTGTTATTATTATTATGACAAACTTCACCAAAAATATTGCGTAAAAAGAATGACGACGATTGCAATCAGAACAACATATTATATATTCTGCTGCCGTAACAAGAAATGGACAAATCCCGACTTACTTACAGTACATTTTAATGTTGTGCTGTATACTGTTATGTGTTTTTATAGTTATATGTATTGATATTATCGATTCAAGTAGCCGATTGTAAATTACCTTAAAAAGCGAGATTTACAATTGTATATGTAAAATCTAAATTTAAGTTTAATAAAGTTTCCATTATTAGTGCACTTCCAACAAACAAACACAACTCCATATGCTATCTAACTGTCCTGTATCCGTAGCTGAAGGCCGATATACCTGGCGACATGACTCTACTTTATACAGTACATTGCTTCAATATTTATGTCAACTAAAGAATTATGGATTCAATATTTATGGTGATCTTGATGGTTATTGCAAGACTAGTGAACTTTTTCACTCCTTCCGTCCCGACATCGTGTTGGTAAAAGATGACACCATCTACATTTTAGAATTGATGTGCTGCTTTGAAACCAATACCGAAAAGAGTACAAACTTTAAAATGAATAAGTACATAGATATTAAGAATGATTGCACGAGAAGATTTAGACATTGTAAAAATATTTTTATTGAAATAACGTCACTTGGTCCAGTCACAACTCATATCGAAAACTTGAACAGTATTTAACTATTTTTAAAGAAACTGATATTAACTATAAGAGGATGACGCGAAGTGCATGAGAGCTTCATTTTATATATCTATATACGCCGTAATAAACACTGGACATATCCGCCTTTGTTAAAGTTTTATTAGCAACGTTTTATTGTTTTATTTAGTTAGTGAAGTTTTATTGTAAATATAGTATAACTTCTTAAATATGTTGCCTGTTTATCTCTGGGATTGCCCTACGTTTACGTATGGAGAGAAACACAGAGTTGATTTATTCTTAAGATTATTTTGTAATATTGCTTCAATAAAGTTTCCATTATTATTATTATGAGACGCAAATTTAAAATACCTGCTTTTTCACAGATCTATTCGTCCATACCAAAACTTGTGATGATCCCAAGACATGGCAATATGTCACGGGACTTTAAATAAATTATGCAATACATCTTACTCTTTCCCGATTAAAGATCATTTCGACTATACCATAGGATTCTACCAAAAAAGAACTTTCCTAGCATGTTTACATAACCGCTTTGTTAAGTCCGCTTAACCGACGAAGATCATAGAAAATCAAAGGATAATATAACATTACATCAGAAATGTGATAGGTCTTATGCGGAGCAACTCATTCCGGTGTAACAGGACCAGATACCCCATCTAGATCCCCCCGTGCATATGATACTAGGACCACATTAAATTCGTCCGTTTTTAAACCTCATGCTAATATTCGTCGAATGCCGCGACCGTTTTTAATGCATGGCGCTACGGCTGATTTCACTTATGATACAAAGCTTTTAAATCCTTTCGAATCGTCTAAATGAAGTTTCTTAATTTGATGAACGCATCAAAACTGTTTTGCCTTGCACTACAAATTTCCTTTACGATGTTTTACGAAGTTCGTCAAACAATTTTGAAAGGGAGCATGTGGTCCTGAAGGGGGCATGTGGTCCTGAAGGGGGCATGTGGTCCTGAAGGGGGCATCTGATCGTAGTAGCAGGGGCAATCTGGAGGAGGGCACTGGTCGTAGTACCAGGGGCAATCAAGAGGAGGGCATCTGGTCGTAGTAGCAGGGGCAATCTGGAGGAGGGCATCTGGTCGTAGTACCAGGGGCAATCTAGAGGAGCGCATCTGGTCGTAGTACCAGGGGCAATCTAGAGGAGGGCATCTGGTCGTAGTACCAGGGGCAATCTAGAGGAGGGCATCTGGTCGTAGTACCAGGGGCAATCTAGAGGAGGGCATCTGGTCGTACAGCAGTAGCAGGGGCAATCTAGAGGAGGGCATGTGGTCGTAGTACCAGGGGCAATCTAGAGGAGGGCATCTGGTCGCAGTAGCAGGGGCAATCTAGAGGAGGGCATCTGGTCTTACAGTAGTAGCAGGGGCAATCTAGAGGAGGCCATCTGGTCGCAGTAGCTGGGGCAATCTAGAGGAGGGCATCTGGTCTTACAGTAGTAGCAGGGGAAATCTAGAGGAGGCCATCTGGTCGCAGTAGCAGGGGCAATCTAGAGGAGGGCATCTGGTCTTACAGTAGTAGCAGGGGCAATGTAGAGGGCATGTGGTCGTAGTACCAGGGGCAATCTAGAGGAGGGCATCTAGTCCTGTTAAACCGACATCAAATATCCAAATATAACAACCCAAGTCGGATCGAATCTTTGACACAAGAAATCAAACAACAAGGTCCGACCTACATACTGTATAAATGCAGGAGGCCGAAACGGAAATACACCAAAAATGTATACATACAACAAAAAATCTCGATTTAAGACGCCATATGGACAGTGTTCTCCTTCGTCGAACGCAATAAACAAATCCCAGAACTGTTTACAGTACACTCAAATTGTTACCCCGATATATCTTAATTGTGATCAGATTCCCGATATTTATAACTGAGGGAAGTGATATCGAGTGAAACACAAAACAGCGTAAACACCATACAAACTAATATAAAAGAAGTGGTGCAGCTCAAACTTTTCGCAAAAAATCTCTACATCCCAGATGGTGAAGTCATCCAAAGCTTAATTATAGCTTTTTATTATAACAATATTTATACACGTTAAACTTGTCCAGCTATATAGAAAACTGCTATCATACAAGGACCTGTATCATAACTACCTGTACTATCCTATACCTACTATCCTATTGTACCTACTATCCTATACCTACTATCCTATTGTATACCTACTATCCTATACCTACTATCCTATACCTACCATCCTATACCTACTGTACCATCCTATTGTACCTACTATCCTATACCTACTATCCTATACCTACTATCCTACATGTATACCTACTATCCTATACCTACTATCCTATGCCTACTATCCTATATATACTATCCTATGCCTACTATCCTATACCTACTATCCTATGCCTACTATCCTATATCTACTATCCTATACCTACTATCCTATACCTACTATCCTATACCTACTATCCTATACCTACTATCCTATACCTACTGTACTATCCTATTGTACCTACTATCCTATACCTACTATCCTATACCTACTATCCTACATGTATACCTACTATCCTATACCTACTATCCTATGCCTACTATCCTATACCTACTATCCTATACCTACTATCCTATACCTACTATCCTATACCTACTATCCTATACCTACTATCCTATACCTACTATCCTATACCTACTGTACTATCCTATTGTATACCTACTATCCTATACCTACTATCCTATACCTACTGTACTATCCTATTGTACCTACTATCCTATACCTACTATCCTATACCTACTATCCTATACCTACTATCCTATACCTACTATCCTATACCTACTGTACTATCATATACCTACTATCCTATACCTACTATCCTATACCTACTATCCTATACCTACTGTACTATCATATACCTACTATCCTATACCTACTATCCTATACCTACTATCCTATACCTATACTATCCTATACCTACTATCCTATACCTACTATCCTATACCTACTATCCTATACCTACTATCCTATACCTACTATCCTCAGCTGGTTATAATTATAATAATTATAATTCTTGCAGATATACATGTAATGTAGTAACAAATCAGTTCATACTGTATAGCTGAATGTTTCCAGATACAAGATTGTTACAAAAGCAAGATGAGAATGTCTTGAATATGACATGAAATTTCTTATTGCTTCATTTGAAAGAGCACCAAAAAGTAGGACGATATGCAATTTACCGTTCCTTGATATCTTTTTAGTTTATCTAGTTTTCTAGTTAAAGATTTAAAGATGTCAAAATCAAGGGAAAATAGCTGATTCAGCACAAATTATGACGTCATATGGTTATAGCATGTTAGTTTTGGTGAATGTTTAAATTAATTAAAGCTCAGTTACTATATGTCAGAAAGAAATCAACCTTTGCATACAGATAGTGCAAGATGAAACACAGTTGATGTCACGAATTTTGTTGTCAAAATAACACTGTTGTATCCAGGCCCCTTGCACGGATTTTATGAAACACACTGTATTTATCACTGGGGTATTATTTTTCAAATTATTATAGAATAAATGTATTTTAGGCATGCACAGGTATGATAAGTAAACGTCTGATATTATTTTATCCTTATCAAGACAGAGTATGAAGGTGTTTTATAAAATCCGTTCAAGGGGCCTGGGTACAACAGTGTTACCTTGACAACAAAATTAGTGACATCAACTGTGTTTCATCTTGCACTATTTGTGTGCAAAGGTTCATTTGATTCTGACATATAGTAACTGAGCTTTAATTGTAACTGCAGCTATATCACCAAACTAACATGCAAACACGTCATAATTTGTGCGTGAATTAGTAATTTTGTGCCATATTTTCTCTTGATTTTGAATATTTAAATCTTTAACTCTGGAACTAGAAAATATATCAAGGAACGGTAAACAGCATATCGTCCTACTTTTTGATGCTCTTTCAAATGAAGCAATACAAAATTTCATGTCATATACACTTTAAGTATCATAATTTTCATTTGAGTTATTATATACTTACTCACAATATTAAATAAAACAATACATACCATTACCCGGTCTTGAACATCACTAAAAGTTATGTTTACCCTGAAAAGAAGAAAATATCACTCAGGTTAGTACATTACTACACAGATGACAGGTTATTAAAATCATTTCTATATACGTACAGTGTATTGGTATTGTTTATATTGTTTAAATAGTAGAGAGATTTCCTCGTGTTTCTTTCAAACTGAAAATTTCCTCACCAACCTTTGATTAATTATTATAGTAAACTATTATATAATTATAATTATACTTATAACAGTGAACTGGGGGAATGGGAACAGGTTTTGATCACTGTATTCAATATATAACTGGCAGGCTGACTATGCAACAATAAGTGGCGGACATTGGGGACGTGGCGAACTTCTCACGTCACGGCTTCTGGTCACTATACGGTCAACTTGCACGTCCATAATCAGTTAAGTTAAAACATAATTCAGCAACAACTGTACAGAAAATGTTAAAAACAAGTATTTACCAACTGACCAAATTTCGTTTCTAACTAAATAATGGCATTAAGGGGGTTCGGACGTATTCCATTGCTAGACAACCTGTTGCTAAGGACAGGTCATTAAGCGCCCAATATACTTCGTGAGTGGGCAATAAATTCAAGGTGGAATATCCAGCCATGATCTTCGTCGTCAAAGGTAAAGACATAAATGTTTATTAAGTAGAGAAATTTCTTGCCAAATGGGATTAGTCAAGAGGGTCGAAGAAATCACTGATCATTCTGATATGCGATTACTTAAGTGTAAACCAGTAAAGATACAGTTAAGAGACGGTGTTAAACCTTTCAGTGTTACCACTCCTAGACGGATACCCTTTCCTGTATTACCACCAGTCGAAGCTGAGTTACAAAGAATGAAAGATGAGGGGGTTATAGAAGAAGTAATAGAGCCAACTGAGTGGTGTTCGTCTATTGTCCCGGTTTTGAACAAAAACGGTAGCATCAGAATTTGTGTCGATTTGAAGAAATTGAACGAGGCAGTTAGAAGAGAAAGATACGTGCTGCCGAATCTCGAAGATATCGCTCCTTCATTAGAGGGGTCGAAACTATTTTCCAAGCTAGACGCCGCTGGCCGATTTTGGCAAATTCCCATGGATCCTGAGAGTTCCAAGTTAACCACATTCATTACCCCGTTTGGCTGGTTTTGTTTTCGGCGCCTACCGTTTGGTATTTCTTCAGCGCCTGAGATATTTCAAAGATTGATGAGCGACCTCCTTCGGGAAAAGGAAGGTACGAAGGTCATAATGGATGACATACTCATTTACGGGAAGTCCAAAGTAGAGCATGATGAGCGGTTAGAATCGGTCCTTGATACAGTGAAAGAGTCGGGACTAAAGCTTAATAAGAAGAAGTATGAAGTACAGAAAGAACAAATAGAGTTCTTTGGTCATCAAATTAGTAAGGATGGTATTAGCCCAGATCCCGAAAAAGTAAAATTAATAACAAAGCTTTCGCCTCCGAGTAACGTGAAAGAATTGCGTCGATTTTTGGGCATGGTTAATTACCTGGGGAAGTTCTTACCAGATCTTTCATCGGTTCTCCAGCCTTTGAACGATCTACTCAAAGTAAGTTCTGCTTGGGTTTGGGATCGTGCCCAAGAACAGGCGTTTGAGAACGTGAAACAAATGATGTCTACAACTCCAGTTTTAGCGTTCTACGACCCCAACCGGTGTACCGCAGCCTCGTACCCAGGCGCTTGTTTTGCTTTGCGCGACTTGCGGGGGCGTCGCGTCCTCACCAGAAGCCCCCGCGCGCTCAGCCCCCGCAAGTCGCGCAAAGCAAAACAAGCGCCTGGATACGAGGCTGGGTGTACCGTCGTTAGTGCAGACGCGAGTAGCTACGTGATAGGTGGTGTTTTGTTACAAGAAAATGAGGATAAATCTTTACGTCCAGTGGCATTCTGTTGGCGGTCGCTTACATCTTCAGAGAAAAATTACGCGCAAATGAGAACGAGTGTCTCGCGGGTGTATGGGTTTGCGAAAAATTCTATCGCTATCTGTCGGGTCTACAATCGTTTCGGCTACGGACAGATCACAAACCGCTGGTACCCTTAATTGATCAACCAACACAGAGTTTGGACAAGGTTCCCATTCGATATCAGCGTCTCCTATTGCGTCTAAGAAGATTCAACGCCATAGCAGAGTACATCCCTGGAAAAGATATCATCCTCGGCGTCCTCGCAGATGCACTTTCACGAAGTCCCTTAGAAAGCGAGACAAACGACGGTCTCGACGAAGAAGTGGGAATTTTGTGAATATGATAGAGGCAGCCAGAACAGCTTCGGAAAGAAAGCTTCAAGCGATAAAGCAAGCAACGCAACAGGACCATGTCCACCAAGCTGTTAGCACGTTAGTCCAGAATGGTTGGCCAAAGTATCAACCGCAAGTTCCGGAGGAAGCCCGTGTTTTCTTTCCGTATCGTAACGAGCTGTCCCAGGTCGATGGTAAGATAGTCTAGCGAGACAGAATCGTAGTTCCAGAGACATCGAAGGAAGAAATTCTACAAAGAATCCACGATGGTCATCTGGGAGTTATAAAGTGCCTGGAACGAGCTAAATCTTCAGTAGGTGGCCCGGTATTACGAAAGAGATCGAGAAGAAAGTGGATCTGTGTCACATTTGCCAAATCAACCGTCCTTCACAAAGAAAGGAACCTTTGAAGACATCGCCATTGCCAGATCGACCATGGCAGAAAGTCGCTGTAGATGCGTTGGAGATGGAGAGGAAGAAATATTTGGTTGTCACCGATTACTATTCCTGGTATCTGGAGATTGTGTACCTCCCCGGTTTGACTTTCAGAACAGTGGTGGCAAAGTTGAAGAGCATGTTTGCTAGATGGGGAATTCCGGAAATTCTTATCAGTGACAATGGTCCTCCATTTTCAGCAACTGCGTTTAAGTCCTTTAGCGAAGAGTACGGATTCACTCATGTTAGACGTTAGTCTAGACGTTAGTCTAGACGTTAGTCTAGACCACATCTCCCGCAAGCAAACGGCGAAGCCGAAAGTGCGGTGAAGATTGCCAAAAGAATCTTGAAACAAGAAGATCCATTTCTGGCATTAATAGTCTACCGAGCAACTCCTATTTTTGCAACAGGAGTAAGTCCAAGCCAATTAATGATGAATCGACGGATTCGCACGACAATACCAATGTTAAGCAGAAAATTAGAACCGGAATGGCCAGATCTTTCCTCTGTTCGAAGATCAGATGAGCATGCGAAAGAAAGGTATAGGAACTCGTACAATAAACACCAAGGAGTCAGATCTTTGCCTGAATTACAGATGGGAGATAAAGTTCGACTTAAACATGATGGCGAGAAGAAGTGGGGACCACCGGCAATAGTTCAAAGTCCTGCATCTTCGCCTAGATCATACATGGTGGAAACACCCGAAAGCAAAGTCCTGAGAAGAAATAGACGACATCTTCAAGCTACACCCAACGTAGGTTCAGATTCAGTGACGACAAGTCTTAGACAATCCAGAGCAGCAAAGCCAGAAAAGGAGTCCAGAACCAAGTCTGCAGCAGAGTTAGTGGTGAGATCATCGAGCGGCCGTATTATACGTAAACCGAGCAGATACCTGTATATCGAAGAATGTTGACATTTTACTCTTACTTAGCCTTAATGACCTACTAGTAGACAAAGAACATTGCCATTATACTATGCATAACCATTATTGTAACTCGTATTTTTCTTGTTAGATAATAATGTTAATTTGTTGAAATTAGGAACTTTGAACTTCAATGTTGAAAAAAAAGTTGGAAAAAAATTAGTTAGAAATCCACATTCTCAAAGAAAAGAGGGAGATGTGTAAATAATTAGCATGATTATTTATTCAGTCAGAACAATTATTCAAATTATCTGTGTAGTATATAAGGGTAAAACGCGTGATAATAAAGTACTGATTATGAAAAATATTATGAAACAAATACTTGGAGGGTGAGTGTCGTATTATACTATGTGAGTGTGAGCTTAGCCTCACTGAGTTGTCAGTCGTACTTACTGGGGTTGAGGGGCTACTCTTTGAGGGTGAGTGTGAGTGCGCTTTTAGAATGCAGGCGATAGTCTGATGATTTTATCATAAAATCGAAATGTCACTTTTCAATAATCTCGTCTTGTTATTGACTCATATCTTGAGTTCTCAGGATGTCTTTAACTCTTTATTTTTCGGAATGTTTCATTATACAGGTATATTATTTGAAGAGCATTGGACAAAATGACAGACACGATTAATATTGTAACTGTCAAATCTCTAGAAATGGAATATTTTTGCAGACAATGTCAGTGACCGGCCGCTAATATGCAGGCTTGCAGTATTGAAAAAAATTACCCAAGTGTCGGTACCCAAGTGTTAAAATTTGAATTGATTTCATTTGCTATTCATTGGGATGTATCTACAATAAATTGGTTCTAATGAATTCACAGTTTATACAGATACAAATTGTGAATTTGTAATAAGCAACTCGATTCAATTCACCCAAAATAGATGTACAACTAGTAATTTCTATGAGAAAGTGAAGTGCTGCGACACTGCATACTGTAGCACTTATTGTAGATCGTAAGTAAAGGGGAAATCGTAAATGTAATGTGACAATATGAATAAGCGACAGCGTAAATTTCTTGTTATTGGTCTTTAGTCGTCTGTTCTATATTTATTGTTATGTTGTTGGGCTCTTTCTCAGTTTCTCATTTGATTGTTTTGCCTCGTTGGGTGATAATTGTGCCTCGTTGGGCTTTACCTCATTTAAGGTAGATCAGTATTTGTCACCACGAAGGGTGTATTTTTGCTTGTTTGTGCCTGGTTAGGCCAATAGTTTGATGTTGTTGGTTGAACTTTCTCCATCGCCAAACGAGCTCTATCGCGCAGATAGCTAAGCGACAATGTGTCTAAATCTGGTATAAATTGATTCTCAAGAGTGTAATTGATTCTCAAGTACATAAGATCAGTCCTTCTGTAAGGATTTGATCGATTGTGTCAGTCCGCCATTGCGGAATGGGCAGCGATTGAGCGTGCAATAGCGCTGAAAAACTAATGCAAGAACACTGCCTTCCCCTTGAAACGTCACTAAAACGTTCATGACCTTGATGAATACTTCCAGCAACAAATAAACTGAGATTTGACATATTTTTGAAGAGCAATACGTTCCTCTCTCGAAAGTGCTCCGAGTCGTGAGCAGATCTGAACGCATATTGGGTACCGAAGGTCAGTAGTACCAAGGCCCGAAAATCATCGTGACAAAGTGACATCACAGAATAAATACTCAACAAGTATTTTATCATTTATAGACCCGGAACGAGGGGAATTCGACGAAATATTACCCCGAGGGATATATCCCGAGGGGTAATATTTCGACGAATTCCCCGAGCGGAGGGTCTATAAATGATATATTATACCGAAACAATCTTGAATGCTGTCTTGAAACGTCTAGAAACGTCTTGTTGTTCCTCCATTGTTTACAGGCTCGTCTTGGTTTACGCGCGAGTACTGGGTACGAGCGGGGTATTCGAACTCGAATTACCCGCTGATTACGTCATCAGCGGGGAATTCGAACTCGAATTACACGCTGATGACGTCATCAGCAGGGAATTCGAGGTTAAAGCGGGAAATTCGAGTTTAAATTGACTGGTAGAAATCTAGCTCTTTGATTGGACAATTTATAGTTGAGGTATAATATATTTATTTATTTATTGTTGAGTATTTATTCTCTGGTGACATCCTGAATTGTCGATTTTAGCCAGCATCTGTTCGCACAAGAAGACTGACATCCACGATTAGTAAGCAAACACAGTATAAATTCAAAGATCTTTTTATAAAAAAAACATTCTGTTATAGGAATTTATTTTGTATGAAATCTTGTCAAATTTTAAAGGAGTTATATCATCGTTTCCTCTAACATTTATTTTGTTTGCAAATTTTATAATATATTGATGTAAAACTTACACTTTATTGAAAAGGAAAGCTCGTCCAGTTGCACCAGTAAACCTCTAAGATAATATAACATAAATACAGTATATACAATTATACATTTTATACATAAATACTAACAATATCAACAAGAAAATAAACAATTAATTCACACCTACACTGCACTGTACTTCAATGACAACATTGCATTTAATATAATATTATACACCCCCTCCCCTATTGAGGAGTTGATTCTCAAGCCTCTTAGGATAAGTAAATATTTGTACATTAAGTCTAATCTTTGCACAACCTAATCTACCACAAGGGTATATCCCTAATATGGTAATAATTACTGACTCTCATCAAATTCCATTGTTCCTCTCTGCATAATTATATCAACCAAATTTCCTGTATTTTGAGCATATATTTTTAGGTAATTTTGCAACATGTGAAGTTGAAATTTTAAGCAGAAGTAAAGAATCAATTATGATAACAGTATTATCACATGCATGTTAACTTCAATAAACACTACAAGTAATATCAACTACTTCAAGCAATATTCTACTTCAAGAAAGATTTTATACAATGCAGATGCTTGATAAATGGCAGCACAAGTGGTCCAAGCTTGTGTTTATATTGGAATTTATTCGATTTGTCAAAATTAGAGGATATTTTCATCTATTATTTGCAGTTTATTGTTACAATATATACAATATAATGTGTATTTAAATCTATCATAAGGTGTATGTGTCTTTCATTGTAAGTTTGGTGAGATTTAGGACAGTTGCAGTGTAGCCTACGTGGCAGGCGTTTCGTTTGGGGGGGCGCGGAGAGTTGCAGTGCGACATTAATAATTCAATATATTATGGCCACATTGTTTATATCAAACATTATACCTATGAATACTCAACAAAATAAACATTTATAAACCTTGTTGTTCCACTTACATGTTTATTGTGTCGTAAAATATTCTTCCTTGTGAAACTTGGAACGGGTTCGAAGTATAATGCGGCAGAATGGCGCCAAGTTTCACAAGGAAGAACATTACGACACAATAAACATGTAAGTGGAACAACAAGGTTTATAAATGTTTATTTTGTTGAGTATTCATAGGTACTGTATAATGTTTGATATAAACAATGCGGCCATAATATATTGAATTATTAATGTCGCCATCTGTCGCACTGCAACTTGCCGCGCCCCCAATTCCGCCCCCCCCCCCAAACGTAACGCCTGCCACGCAGGCTACACTGCAACTGTCCTAAATCTCACCAAACTTACAATGAAAGACACATACACCTTATGGTAGATTTAAATACACATTATATTGTATATATTGTAACAATAAACTGCAAATAATAGATGAAAATATCCTCTAATTTTTACAAATCGAATAAATTCCAATATAAACACAAATTGGCGCACGAGCTTGGGCCACCCTGTGAAGCAGTAAAATGAATTTCCTAAATTGCTGCCCCTGCAATACATCACATTCACAAGAAGGCAAAATCACTACCATGGCTGTTTAAATACATGCAATAAGTAGTGTCGAGAAGGCAAAATGTAGTGGTCAGGAAGCACAAACACTTCAATAATTTGCTGGTGCTGTACAGCAGTCTAATATTGGTCATGAAGCAAAATTAGTTCAAAATCATCTCAGTATCGCAGCAAGGTAATGGTTAGGAAGCACAAATACATGCAGTTCAAAATCGTATTGGTAGAGCAGCCCAATAGTGACCAGGAAGCACAGACAGTTGAAAATCATATTGGTAGAGCAGCAAACAGTGGTCAGGATTGGACAAAATCAGTTAATAAATGGCTTAAATAATGTTAAATATTAAATATGTTAAATAATGGCTTAATGAAAAAATCTTCTTGATTAATTGGCACTTTATTTGGGCTGACAAAGGGAAACAGAATGATCTTTAGTCGTAGGAATTACTGTTGTCTTGAGATAGTCCATACTGTATATGTAATGAAGCACATCAAAAAAGGTGTATTTGCTCAATTTGAATATCGTCCCATTTGCTTCTCTTGGCAAAATGGTGCAGTTGAACATGAAAGCACGGGAATCAACCTATTCTTGAGGGTTAATATCATCTGGACTTTGCTGGCTCTTAGAAGTTAGAAATTGGATAGTATGATTCAATGGGAAGTTTGATAACACTCAATAGTGAAAGAAGACATACAAATGAGGAAAATTGAGAGTTATGGGCATTATTGTAAACTAATGCAACAACAGCCTTTGATCGATCTTCTCTTGTCAAATGATTCATTACATTTTCCGACAAACACATACTGTAAATGGATCTATACATGTAGATTCTCTATGTAAAAAGATTTCTTAGAGACTTGGCATTCTCAGACACATTTACACCACCTTCCCTTTCAAGCCCGTATTGCTTTTTATAACTGTTTATGATTCTGTCATTAATGAACTACTGCTGTGTGGTTTGGGGAAACACATCCCAACAAAATCTGGATAGGATACATCGTCTCCAAAAAGGAGCTGCAAGATTAATACTTGACACTGATAGCAAAGCACCATCATTTTTACAGATGGGCCTCCCAATTTGATAGAATTAAATAATTTTGTGTGCAGTGACTATAGTTATAAAGATTTTAATAATATAGTTCCCTTTTATATCACCAACTTAATCAGACCTTTTAACTCTGTTCATAGTGTAAATATGAGGGGCTCTGCTAATAAAAATCTGAAACTTCCGAAAGTAATGTCAAAGGCTGGGTAGCGCACGTTTGCCTTTTTACGCTTTCAACATCGAGATTTAGAAATGCCTCTTCTCTGTCATCATTCCAAAACAATTATTTAAAGATGGCTTTTTCAAATTTGAAGGAAAAACTATCACAAGAACAAACTTTAGATAAGATATAAATCTATTTAAAAATTTTAAATAGCTTATAATAATAGTATCCTATTTAGTAGTATATATAGTTAATTTTTATTAATATTTATTTTTCTTATTATATATTATTTACCACTGTTTTAGGGCCTAGATGAAAATTACTGATGTAACTCTAGTTACCCTGTTTAAATAAAGTTAAAAAAAAGTAACAAAGGCATTTGCTTCATCTGTAAATGCAATTATTACACTGTTGCTCAACCAATGGGTGGGAAGTATAATAGAGAGTATGCATTACATATACAGCTTAATGCTTGTAAGGCAGCAGAGGTATATATACTGTATGGCTAGGGACTCGCTACCAACAGAGAGCAATAGAAGAAGCATTGTAGTAGGTCAAAGGATAGAGCAAAGCACACAAGGCCTTGTGTGCTGCACTGGTTGACACATTTGCAATGCTCAAATTCAAACTTCACGTACATAACAGTATTGACATTGTAAATGTCATACTTGCAAAACGAAACTTATTTATAATATATTATGACACACATAATGTGTGGTTTGCTACGTAGGCAGTGTAGAATTACAAATCGAATTAAAATCAAATAAATCAAATATATAACTCAAATATTAATACTCTCTAATCAATTTGACCATTTAATCAATTTGGGCAGTAAACCAACCTTTTAGAGTGTTCGATTTGTTTTACACAGATTCATCATTTGCATATTATGTAATTATATATATATATATATATATATATATATATAATTATTATGCATGAGTATGATCATTCACAGATTGATCTTACTGGCTGCAAGGGAAATGCAACTTTGCAAAATTACATTAAATGAACATACATGCAGATCATCCTTCTTCTTCCCAACTTCTCATGTAATAAAATGCTCACAGCACCGTTTAAGGGCGATTAGTCTATCTGACTCTTCCTCTGGAGAATAACTTTACATCCAATGTATTCAACAGTTGTTGCAAAACATTAATGGAAGCCATTGTGGCACAGACAGTAAAGCACAAATGTAGCACACTACATGTAAATATCACATCATCCAAGAGCTGTGAGTATATGACGTTGGCTACAGTCATGAAAATCTGGTGTTTGGATTGGTCTGCTACCCTCACGTACTATATTTAGCATTTTCCCTACAGTTGTACAGCAGCGGCTATAGGTATTTCTCTTTTATAACTGTAGCCAACATCACACCTGCAACACAGCAAGTGCACATTTAGCATGATGCTATGTAGCTAGACATTATATGCAGGCAAGCACTAGCCAAGAGCAATACAGGATCTTGGGGAGGTAAGTAT
Source organism: Chrysogorgia sp. JL179-B06 (assembly GCA_035772405.1). Lineage (NCBI taxonomy): Eukaryota > Metazoa > Cnidaria > Anthozoa > Scleralcyonacea > Chrysogorgiidae > Chrysogorgia > Chrysogorgia sp. JL179-B06. The sequence goes on along the minus strand of JAYKKM010000182.1, from coordinate 405,212 downwards.
GGGTGTGGGTACAGGAGCATGCCCAATCACAGGTGAGCAATCAATGGTAATCGAATATATGTCGTGCGCAAAATGGCTTAGAATGATACCACAGAACTTTGGAAAAGCTGTTGGAAAAGTTATTGCAATTTACATTTTTTGTGTGTCTGTTACAAATTCATTTGTGCTGGTCATTCTGACAGGTACAGTGAAAATAATTATTTCCAAGCTACCCTCTAGATCCGCCCCTGGTAATATCTATTAATGCGGATGCACCAAGCCGTGTAAACCCGGGCGCTCGCAAATGTTTAGAGTTTTAAGGTTTCAGGAGCATACATGTTCACAGAACTATACATGTTATCATTGACTAGGACAAGCTAGAAAATGTCTACCCCCAAGGAATTCCAAGGCTCAATACGACCCCTGAAGAATTCCAAGGTCCTCGATTGGGGGGGAGGGGGGGGGGGGGGGGTGCAGACATTAATGGAATAGCCCATTGAAAATGGGAATCTCCTTGTCCAATATAAACCCCTGCCTGCTAAATTGTAGAATAACCGTCCACTTTCGCTATTTGTATCTGTTGACAGTTAGTAAAAGGGTCAAATTACGGAAAGTTCATCATATACAATCGCTTCGTTCTATTTTAAAACCCCATTTAATTTGATAACTACCAACAGGTACACACCATATAAACCTTCGACATTATATTTAAAGAGATTTTAGAGCAACCTGGTTTGTATTTCTGCCTTAAAATGCGGTTTCAAAAGTGGACGGGTATTCTATAATAATATAATTGCTCCCAAAAGTATTGTGGGCAGTGTAGAAATACAATTCGATAACTCTAAAAGGTTGGTGTACACTCGAAATAGTGTGTAACGTTTCCAAATGTCAGAAGATTGAAGGGCCTTCGCTTCGCTCAAAACGTTAGACGGGACACACTATAATCCGCAGTACACCATCCTTTTTACGTACCATAGAAATAAGTTGAGATTTGTTGGTAAGAACTGTGTCACATTTGGCACAGGAATAGAGCCTTGAACCACCAGGATGTTCCAAGAAAGTCCGACCCATTTCTTAACAAAGCAAGTGATCGACAATGCCTTTAATATACACAAATACCAGAGACCCTTTCGGAGATCGTCGGAGATATGTCGGAGTAGCACGCGATCAGATATTGAGCCCGCCAACACCTCTAACGCAGCGGTAACATGTCTGTTTCGGATAAGTACGTTATGTTGGTTGCATATAGTGCAGGTTAGTGGTTTTATATAAGTTTGTGTCATATAATAATAATAATAATAATATTTTCCTTTCTGCCCTAACACCTGAACAGTCTGCTCAGTTCTAATACAATATATATATATATATATGCTAGGCATGCAACAGTCACATAAAATTGTATCAAACCTACAACACAGTATCAACAAAGCAATATACAGTATATGCAGTCATTCAAATTGACATTGAAAAGGATAAGGTATAGTCATGAGACTAGTGATGACGATTGTAATAATTATGAAATTCTTATTCTAACAACCCTAACATCGGGTGTAGGTAACCCCGGGCAATGGCCCTACCTATGGCCCTATCTATGGCCCACCTGTTTTCCCTTCAATTTTGTTGGTTTTATGTTTTCCACGTTTTCCATGAAGATATTGGGGTTGTTAGAATACATTTCACCATAAAAATCTAGTTACCAACCCAGAAACTAGCGTTCCTAATAGCAGAGCAAGGATTGGATTGGGCCATGCTCGTTTTACTTCCGCGTGAACTTTCCAGTGAAAATGGTCCATATTTACCTCTAGTACGTATTCCATATAAGGAAGTGGCCTACGAACAAATACAAGGTATTGACGAAAAAATACATTGGATTGACGAGCAAATATACATTGCATTGACGCGCAAATACATTGCCCTCGTACCAGCCCACTGGATGCGATATACTGGGTCTCTTCCTTAAATTAACTATTATCCTTAATTTACAAATCGCTCTGAATTAAGGATAATGGTTAATCTAATGTTAGAACCCAACACAACAAAAAAACGCCCCTCCTAGCCATCCACTGATCCACTCCCCTACTTGGCGTGCTAAACTTATGATTAGTATTGCTTAATTTGATCAACAAAAATACCAACTTTGGTATGTAAGATATACAAACATAATACTAACTATACAGTTACATGACATACATATATATATATATAACATTAATTCCCTTTATCCATACTATTTTAAGTTATTTTAAACAGTGTTAAAACATCGAAGCAGTACTGGACATAAGGTACTTAAACAGGTCTTGTGGATTAAACGATTTGAATGTGTTCTTTATTTTACATAGATTTTCAATAAAAACTTTTCTAAGATCGGTGAACTTTGTGTTTGTACACGATGTTAGAAAGTGTTGTTCATTTCCGACCTTATTTATCGTGTTGGTCTAACAGTCTAGTATGGACAGAGTTTGCCTTAATTTCGATAATTGTAACCTACACCAAACCAACAAAGTTCCTAAACCTAACCCCGCCACCTAACGAGTTTTCTAAGGCTTGGGTTAGGATCTTTGTTGTTTTGGGGTTGGTTACAATTATCGAAATTAAGGCAAACTCTGTCCCAGTCCTCTCCACATTTCGACTCTGCGATTAGGAATGCTATGAGGTAACGTATAATACCATGAGGTAACGAGATTTTTATGGTGAAATGTATTGTAACAACCCTAATATCTTCTTGGAAAACGTGGAAAACATAAATCCAACAAATATTGAAGGGAAAACAGGTGGGCCATAGGTAGGGCCATAGGTAGGACCAAGACAAACGCTGTTTGATCATTCCACTCTAATTTGGAACTTATTTTAATTCCAAGATCCTTCTCGATAATTGTATAGGGGGTAACTTATATTCACCAAGACTGTATGAGGTTGAAAGAGGCGTGATTTTCCTACTAATAGAAAGTACTTTGCATTTGTTCAAGTTAAACTTCAAACGAACTTCGTTTGACCAGGACATAATACTATTTAGATCCTCTTGCAATGAGATCGTGTCATCAGGAGTTTCTACCTTCCTAAAACATTTGGTATCATCTTCTACGCAGAAAATTACAAACAGATTCGTATCTCTCACATTTTACATCAAAGGCGTAACCAAAATAAAGATCGTTGCAAACGGTCACTTCCACCACAATACATGACTTCATCATCACCGGATCAATGACTAAAATATCTGGTTTCGATGACGAAACAATGACAACTGTTCGTGAAATTCCTGGAAAACGGTTTCCAACAACTTGTTTGAATAAACGCGACTACGGGGACAACTCTGTTTGATTTCATCGGCTATTTTGTCTGCTATTCGATTGTGACGACGATTGAATTATGAAATTCTTTGCATCCGTTCATCAAGTGTGCCATACTTAAATTTGCGATCAAAGCCCGATTAAATTTGCATCCTACCAACTTTACAATTTTCATTTGGAATCGTAAACATGATCCAATGTGTCCATTTTGTCGACAACATACCGAGAGTATGATACTCTCGGTATGTTGTCGACAAAATGGACGGCATTGGATCATGTTCACGATTCAAAAATGAAAATTGTAAAGTTGGTAGGATACAAATTCAATCGGGCTTTGATCGCAAATTTAACTAAATCATCATCGGTTTTCCAATTATAAAGAATAGAATGTGACGATTTTAAATTAATATCCTTTAGGCAAAGAAAGGGTCCCTGAATGGAAAGAGATTTCGTTTTTCAAGATCACGTTCCACCGTTAATTTGAAAAGAACCTTCTGTAATGCACAGTTGTCATCGTAGTAATTATCATCAATCTTGATTACTGCTCTATCTTCGACAAACACAACATCAACATTCAATTTTCTAGCATAACGAAGCATATGTCGGGCCAATCAGACTGGCAGCCAAAGGACGTATGGCAATTCAAATAACCGTCTTGTTTGAGCTCATATCCAAGAAAATTAAAACTACTAACAGTTTTATCAACCTTCCTCTTCTTCATATCAATAAATAAGTGATTCTCTCGCAACATTACGGAACTGTTCTACTGGGTGGTTCAACATCTTTACCATAAACGCTAATCTCGTTGTTCTACGACCATGTTCTCTTGGTAGGTAAATCACCAACTGAGTAGTTGTGTCTTACAATTACAAACCATATAGTTGACTATATATTTTGCAAGAATATAGCATCCATATGCTCTAATTGCCCTTCACTTGCACTTGCTTTCAACGATAGCGGAAGATCGAATTTAGAGATTTTATGTAATAGTTCTTCATACTTTTCAAGAATTTCACGAATTACACATCATTGCCGTGAAGATCTCACCTGATAATGACAAAGATTTTCCCAAATATTTGTACGTTGTATTTCTTCCATATAAGACTGTAAGTTTGTGATTTTGAACAGACCTCAGGCTTTTCATCATACTTTCCTTACCAGTTGTTTCCAGATCTTCTTGCATATAAAACTGCACATTTGCTGGGTTTCACCTCTAGACCTGCTCTGTTCATCAATGGTTCTCCAGCATCAAACATTCTCTGAGTAATTTCGACTTTAAATTGTTTAGGACTGCTATATCGTCAGCGCATGATAAGCCAGTAGTGGTATCGGGTTTATGTTCCGCTCATTTTCAATGTTCAGACTGATCAATGCTGCAGTTATCATAGGTTTACCAACTCTGTCAATCACTAGGATGAATATTGCAGCGCTTAATGGCTCACCAGTCTTAGTACCTCTGACGATGTAAAATTCTTTGCTCAAGCGAAACTCGCAAATGATTCTGAAAGATGAGAACCTAATACAAGTCTTCTATTAAGCAACAGTACATTTGAGGGATTTCAAACTCCATAAGCGTTTCAAAGATAAATTCATGTTTAATACTTCCAAAGGCATCTCATGCGAAATCAATAAACACAACGTTCAACATGGTACTGAGATGTTTAAAATCATCAATCACGGTTTTCAAAATGTAAATCAATTCTTGCCTGTCACGTTTACGAAGGAAGGCACGTTGCCAAAAGGCAATAATATTGGAAAAGTATGGAGTTATTCTGTTGCAAACTGCTTTCGAGAAGATTTTATAGCTAGTCGGTAGGAGTGAAATATCTCGCAGGGTCGATAGATTAACATTTGAAAAGTTCGATTTCGGAATAAGTAGAATAATACATTTTTTCCACAGCGATGATATGCGTTGATTAACCAACATAACGTTTAATACTGTACAGAGTGTCCCAAAAAGGCTATACCTTTTCAAATTCAAATGAGCGTGTTAATTCAAACAACCTATTGTGTTTAATATCCCATGTGTATATAAAACTGTGTGTTTTTACGCATTCGTAGTTCAAAAGCGATAATGAATTTCAAAGAACTACAATAGGTTGCTTGAATTAACATGCTAATTTGAATTTGAAAAGGTAGCCTTTTTTTTGGGACACCCTGTATATTCACAAAAGCATTCCCGTGCTTTTGAAATATTTCTTTCAAATCTTCATAAAAGACCCCATCCGAGCCACAGCTCTTTCCATTACTCATTATGGCAATTGTCAACAACCTTCTCAATAGCGAAGCGCACAGTTACTATTTTATATAGACCAAAACTCAGACAAACAAACCAAATCTGACTCCCAAATGAACCATTTCCTTGTTTAGGACATGAATTTAATTATAGACTCAGACAAACATTGATAAATACAACGCTATTTCGTCGAGACTAAAGAAATCACTAGACTGGACGGAATCAATCGCTTTAGTACGATCAAAAAATCGATTTTCGTCTGCTGTAAAATCATCACTAAAGCCTGGTTTCCAATTGGTCGCTACGATCGCAACGGTGTCATAGTGTCGATCTATCTTGTCTTTTGTCTGCTGTACAGGGCCTTTTTTAAGGATTTTACCGTGGGGGGGGGGGGGGGGCATTTTCCTAAAAGGGACCTTCCTAGCCAAAATATATGTTTACTGTTTCTGAGGTAGGCTTTTTCGTTTATATATATATATATTATATATATATTATATATATATATATATATTATATATATATATATATATATATATATATATATATATATATATATATATATATATATATATATATATATATATATATATATTCTACAGTTCATGATCAGTGGCGGATCAGGAACATTTTTAATTTTGCAAAGCCCAGAAGTGCTTTTACGGCGATTTCTGATAAGAATTTTTGCGAAATTAAGGCACCACGCCATTGCTAAAAATGCACGATTACATAGGGCATCAAGATTATGAAACACTTTAATATATAAACTCAGAAGTAGTACGGAACCAATATAAAGTATAAAAACCAATATAGTAGCCTTTAGGCATCTTCATAAGCTGCCAAAACATTGTGCTTATAATCGGTCATATAATATTGCGTTTATCATATTATGGTAAAAAACAGAAAACACTTGTTTGCGGGATTTTAAATGGAGGACGCGCGCCACGTACAGGTAGGTCAACATAATAATTTCAGTAAGTCTATAAGTTGTTAATTAAGGGCTAAAACTTACTTTCCATTTGTTTAATTTTTATTCCTTGCTTATTGGTTGATTAAATTTAAGAAAAAGGGACTTTTCCTGGGGGGGGGGGGGGGAGGCAAAAATTGATTAGAGTGGGGGGGCCCCCCAGCTTAATAGTTAAAAAAGGCCCTGCTGCTGAATGCAAAGCAGTCTTTATACAGATTGCAGAGATAGATAGACACTCTATTACATCGTCCACTATGACACCGTTGGGTCGTGGCGACCAAATTGAAACCAGGCTTTATGATGTATTTTTCCGACGCTTGATAATATGCCTCGTTGCGTTCAGTAGAGATAGATATGTTGACGTTAACCGGCCATTCTCCATCGTTCTTAATTATTGCAATCGCGCCTTTTTACGTTTAACCAACCAAAGATCAATCAATTTGCCCCTAGTAACAACATTGTTCGCAATGTTATTTGGTGATTTAAGAGTAAACAACGGTCTAATCGTTTGCTTTATGTACTCGGCCAACTGTTTGTGAATATGGTCAATCTGACAGATCTCATTTTCACAGCTGTAATTATCATCCCTTGGGAACGTTCTCAAAATTCGACAAACATATTTTTGGAAGTTAACGCTCCAACGCCCACCAGAGCGTTTCTTGCATAAAAATGTGTTGTTCTGATAAAAAATTCCAACTAAAACTCTACGAAGATTAAACCAAAGCTCTACATTACCGCGTGGCATACAAAATCCCCATGGTTAATCCTTCTCGATGATATCTCTGCTCTAAACTGCTTCCCATTCTCGTGTGTTTAATAATAGCGAAAATCATAATCGAAATATCCATCCAACTTCGTTCCAACAAAATATATCTTTCGAGTTCGAACAGTCAATTTGAACACTCGTTTTAACTTTTCTATCATAAGCTTGACACAACTCTATTAAACTGACAGCATTAACGACGGCAGTTACGACGGATTATACTACAATCACATCATTTTAAACGGAGCACCGTCAGGCACAACCGTTCGCCATGACGGATAATAATAATAATAATAATAATAATAATAATAATAATATTTTTCTCTCTGAACTAGAACCCAAGCATAAATTACATCAGCTTAGTTACAAATTCTAATTAATTACATCTACATGTAAGCTTCATTATTAGTTGTTCAAGACAGAAATTTTGTAACTCTATCATGGCGCCAAATATACTGTAGTTTGACCCAATAATAGCTGAGATTGAAAAGTCACGGATAACGCCTTTGAAAACATCCTTGTCTCTTGAAAATGCTTTTAAGTTTGACCATACATCTTTATGAACTGTTCCAAGAGAACCAAAACATAGTACAAACAGTCAGGGGCGAAACTCAAGCAGGGTGTGGGGGTGTCACGCGACAATATTGTTCCCAGAGCCTGCGCATGCAGGCTCTGGGAACGAGATTGGCTCAGTGAACTGTTCACTGGATTGGCTATATATATATATATATATATATATATATATATATATATATATATATATATATATATATATATATATATAAAAAGTAGAGTGCTGCGTAGACAGTGTTTTGAATATATAGCAAAGTGAAAAGGTGGTAAACTGCCAAGAATTTAGTGACGAGATACTGACGTTTCGAGCGGAGCCCTTCATCAGAGTAAGACGAGATAAAATAAAATAAATAGGGCTTATATAATGCCAAAAGGGTGTCACAGGTAGAAAGTAGCCAATCAAATGCACGGGAAATAAACTAACTAATAATTAATGAGATGGGAAAAGTTAAATCATTTGCTATTTTTAAAGTCAATCAATAAGCAGACTGAGGGGGTGGGAAAAATGACAGGTCCAATATTCAAGGGGATTAGGCGATAATAATAGAAGCAAAGACTTGAAAAGCAATGAAAGTGCATAAGCTAATAATAAAAAGTTCCAAGCAAACTAAAATAATAAAAAACTTTTAGGAAGTTAAATAAAAGAAAAACGTTCGTTAAGACCAAGAGGATGTGTGGTGCCAAGTTTAAAAATGAGACGCTTTTCTTGTCGCTTGCGGTTATCGTTGCCACCGGAAATGGGAAGGATGGCACAGTCCTTTTAGAGCAGTTCATCAACTTTGTTGATGATTTTCATCCTGCTCTGAAGTTCACGTGGGAAATCAGCGAGACCTCTGTGTCGTTCCTTGATATTTTAATTTCGATTAATGGTGATTCGCTGAAAACGTCGGTCTCGTACAAGCTTACTGACTCCCATAGTTATCTTCTATTTTCATCCTCTCATCCCAACCACACTAAGCAATCCATCCCTTACTCTCAATTCTTGCGTCTTCGCCGCTTATGTAGCGACGACCAAGATTTTCAAGTCAAATCAATGGAAATGAGATCTTTTTTTGTCCAACGTGGTTACCCTACCAACCTTTTAGACCTCGCCGTTCAGAAAGCTTTTCTCGTCCCCCGTTTAGACGCCCTTGAACCATCTTTGGAACGAGTTTCAAACAATAAAATTCCTTTAGTTCTAACATTTCATCCTTTCAATTTTAAAGTTAAAAATATTATTAATCGGAATTTTCACATTTTACAAAATGATCCTGAGACGTCAGCCATTTTCACCGACAACCCTTTGGTATCTTTTCGCCGTAATAAAAACATTCGTGACTCCTTAGTACATAGTGCCCTTAAACAAAATACCTCGGCACCAGCGGGAACATTTTCTTGCGGCCGTTCCCGCTGTAACACATGCGCTTTTCTCAATCCCACTACAGTTATTACTGCCCCCAAATTCGACCACACAATCCGTCATGCTTTTTCATGCACGTCCACCAACATAATTTATTGCATTTCTTGCGATAAATGCCCTAAAATCTACATCGGTGAAACTGGGCGACGTCTTTCAGACAGGTTTGCTGAACATCTTCGTTCCGTGAGGATCAATGATGGTGACAAACCTGTAGCCCGCCATTTCAACAGCTCCAACCATTTGGTTTCAGACATGAAAGTCTGTGCCATCCTTCCCATTTCCGGTGGCAACGATAACCGCAAGCGACAAGAAAAGCGTCTCATTTTTAAACTTGGCACCACACATCCTCTTGGTCTTAACGAACGTTTTTCTTTTATTTAACTTCCTAAAAGTTTTTTATTATTTTAGTTTGCTTGGAACTTTTTATTATTAGCTTATGCACTTTCATTGCTTTTCAAGTCTTTGCTTCTATTATTATCGCCTAATCCCCTTGAATATTGGACCTGTCATTTTTCCCACCCCCTCAGTCTGCTTATTGATTGACTTTAAAAATAGCAAATGATTTAACTTTTCCCATCTCATTAATTATTAGTTAGTTTATTTCCCGTGCATTTGATTGGCTACTTTCTACCTGTGACACCCTTTTGGCATTATATAAGCCCTATTTATTTTATTTTATCTCGTCTTACTCTGATGAAGGGCTCCGCTCGAAACGTCAGTATCTCGTCACTAAATTCTTGGCAGTTTACCACCTTTTCACTTTGCTATATATATATATATATATATATATAAGATTGGTTCCCAGACCCTTCTGTAGTACTAGGCGCGAAAAATGGCGGCACTTGGTAAGAGGCAGCATGTAAGCTTGGATTCATTTGAAATATGCTCGGCGTAGAATTGATGGAAAAAGTTTGCTCAAATTGCTGCAAATTGTCTTTCCGAGCTTCTAGATTTCAAAATTTTCCCGGGGGAGGACCCCCGCACCTTCACCATCACTGATTACCTGATTGTCGACTTTAGCCTCCCGACTTTAAATGTGTTCCTACTCCTCTGCATCCAGAAAAATAATGCATGACGATTATACTTTTATCAGTTTTATGCACGATCAATGATCAATTCTTAGTCCGTGCACGCAGCAGTTTTGCTGCTGTTTTTAGGAAACCGGAAACGCGCGGGCTGTATGCCTATTTTCGTGGTCTTGCTATAAATTAATGTCTATTTTTAACTCTATGTATTGCCAATTGCCAGTTTGCCATCACATACCAGACTGACAATTGAAATTTAGTTCAAATGCATGTAGATTGAGGCAGGCCTCCGTTTATACGTTTCGGTAAATTTTACCTACGGAGCTGCAGGGCACCAAAGATTTTAGCAGGGCAATTTTACCGTACACCCCCCCAACGAAAAAGAGGTAGTTTTCGCCCCTGACCATTGTTACATATAATATTGAAAGCCTTCTTTCGTTTATTTATCCACAGATCAGATAAACCGCAAGTTTTTCTTTACATATACGCGATGTTGAATCCTATCATTTTATCTTGACCTTTCAAAGTAAAGTATGGACGAATTGTATTATATAAAAGAGTTTCTTTTGTAAAAACTCTATTGACGATGTATTAATGTCTTTGTCTATATGTTGATCTCGAGGGAAAGATTTGACAACTCGACAGCAGTATACTTTAAGAAATTTGCATTCCATGGTTGATTACTAAGGCTTTCTCTTAAGGCGGAACTCCTTTCGCATGAGAAAATACTTGACACGATTTTAGCAACCTTTATCCACAAATTGATGTTTCCTCTGCACACAAAATCGCCGTGATTTATACTTCTACTCGCAATACGTTTTCTAAACAACAATTCTGCTTCTTCAAACTGACGCCATTCATCAGTGTACAACCTTTTAAGACACGGGCTAAAATCACGTACAAGATGGCCGAGTTTAACTCCCGTGTAGACAATCTTTCCAGGAGCAAGAGCTTGCTTGTGTATGGCTTTGATTCTTGAAACATTAAACGTGGTCATATACACTCGGTAGTTCAACTAAACTTCACAAACAAACTTAGATGCAAGCATTAACGACGACAGCTACGACGGACTATTAACAAAAAACAACGCTTCACAGCGGAGCGTGCTTACGCACGTCCACCTTCTACGCCAGCCATAATAATAATTAACGACGGCAGTTACATATAAGGAACGACAAATAATAACAATAAAAGACGTATTAGGAGCATTATACAATAGTCTCAATGCTCTTACAACTATATATACTTAATTTTACATATAACTAAACTAATCACAGTTCGTCACATCTGGAAAACAGCTGGTTTTTACCGTTTTTACGAAGGGTATACACGTTGGGGTAATATAATAGGCACGTATGTTATGTATTGAGATTTTAGACTTTGTAATTCCAAATCTGTTTTCAGAATTGAAAACGGTTATAAATTGATAATATATGAGCGGTCTCCTGATTTCCGACTAATTAAATTTCTAAACCGTACATAAAAAGTACATAAACCGTTTTTACGAAGGGTATGCATAAAATCTACGTGCAATTTGTGCGCGGAGGCTCCTTGAAGCAGATCCGCCCCAGTACTTTCATTATTTTACACGGCCAATTTGCCTACAATTTATATAATTTGTTTCCAAATAGTCTAAGTGGATATTTTATACATATAAAAACAAATCTTAAATTTCAAGGTCTTATAATATATACTGCTTCAAGAAAAATGCGTTGCGTGTTCAAAGTTGCGGTATAAATCCAGACAATCAATAGTAAGTAAGGTCCATTTCCCATCTTTTCAAACGAAGGCCATTGCTCGTGGCTTTCGAGTTTCGTAATATATGTATAGCGCAAAATAAAGAAAAAGTGGAATGGCTAAAGAAAAGCAAAGTGAAGCTGATGTAAAACTGCTCCTCGATTTATATTCTGGAATTGTGTAACCATAGTTAATTTAGAATAATGAAAATCGTTTATATGAGTTAATACACAAGTTTGCGCACGAAGCACGTGGTGGTCGTGGACTCCAAATGCTTTTGTCTTCTTGTAGATTGTGAATTTCGTTGTTGTTCGGAGCTCGTAATCTCTTACAAGAGCGCTTCTTCTGTTGTGTCGACGTAGCCATAAAATTTTTTTCATCAATAATATGGTGTAGGTTCGAGTAGGTTCGACGTTCTCTTCCATCCATATATTAACTATGTTCCATCTTAGCGCATATTCAAATCAGGCGCCCGGCCTGATTTGAATATGACCGTGTAAAATAATGAAAGTACTGTGGCGGATCTGCTTCAAGGTATCTGAAATCAACATGGTCTCTCACATGAGATTCACGATTATCCTTAATTGTCAAATACGTCAGGATTCACGAAAATCGTGAATCTTAGGAGTGGCGCATGCGTATAATAGTCAATTACTATCCCACATGCTTAGTATCTCTCACTAGTCTATTAATCTAGCATGCCAAGAGGGGAGTGGATGGTTGGGGGCCAGGGTCCAGACAATTTTGGCGGTAGGTTACGGTTAGGGTCTTTGTTGTGTTGGGGTTGGGTTCTAACATTGAATTCACGATTATCCTTAATTCTGAGTGATTTCAAAATTAAGGATAATCGTGAATCTCAGGTGAGAGGATAACCTGCTGAAATAGCCTCCACCGGAGAAACGGCTGGCGAGGGGTTATTGTAGCACGTATTTCTACAGAATTCTGTCAATTTCTTCGATCCAAAAAATGGACGATTTCAAAATTTTCGGTTTAGTTCCGAGCGTGCATGCCGGGTTTTTTGCCCTTGCCGGGTTTTCTTCCGCCCATATGTTTTCTGTTGTTTTCGTGCCTTGAAATATGATCCAAGTATGTCATATATTGATCCACGGTTGATCCAAGCATTTGTCTTCCATTTGACTGTTGTGTGAAATGAATTCCTTTCCCTTTCTTGCTTTATGGCTGTTGATTTTTTACGTGTTAAATTATCCGGCATCAACAGCCCATCTTGAGCAGTATGGTCAAAAACAGAGAAGTTCATGGCCCGTTCGGAAGCTGCATTCTGCTACAAAAGCCAACAATATTCTTTCTTGGGGCGAATTAAGGCTTACTCTGCTTGGATTGAAACAAGACAAGGTAATAGTAAACAGTACTGTAAAGCTAAACTTAAAGTGAAACTTTATCATAGCCTCGTTGCTGGCAATAGTTATTTAGTTCAGTTTGGGTATACATTTTAGATCTTCCGCCTATTAGTAATTACAGTCAAAATACACCAGTGGCGGATTATATTATTAGAATACATTTTTATTAGCATTAGTATTACTTTAATTTTTTATGCAGCAATGGTAGACAGTACGCGGTGCTATGGTCCTTCATTAACTAGAAATAAATAAATAAATGCTTCCACATAGTTAGCTCCGACCTCATTTGTCATTCATAGAAATTGTTATTATGGGAAGACCATGGCCTCGTCTGATCCCTTTCCGCTTTTTGCAAAAGGCCGACTGCAGGAAATATCATTTCCGAGACTCAAAATTTCAGAATTTTCCAGGGCCCAAAATGTCCTGGAACCCCCTTAGATGGTTCTTGCGTCTTCTGTACTTGAATATCGTTACCGATTTCGCCAATGATGGAGTGACTAGTGCCCAAATTATCTCTGGATATTGCACTGTTATCAATATATTCAAGGAGGGTAATTATTATACCCATTGGCAAACTTTCGATTTCTTCGCGGAACATCCCTGGCGCCCGAAGTTAGATGCCCAGTTACATAACTTACCTTTCTTTCTTTAATATCCATGGAAGATTTTATTTCTTTAGCTACACAGTACCCGATACGAAGCAAACGTTTCTGCGTAACGATTACCCTCCAAGACTGGTAAAGATTACACACCGGCGGCAAAAGCCCGCATACATTTATTTCACGTAATTCTTAGTTTCATGTTCATCTAAACTAAACACGCTATCCATAGGATAATACAGTCAATATTTCCACGTTAATATCTTACAAAAGGTACCTTAGTTTTATCACGAAATGAGGTTTGCTTTACCGAACACTGATATATGGTAACATGATCCACCATAACATTAGCGCGCGTTGATAGATAGATAGATAGATATTTTAATAGATTTTTCCCTAAAAGGGCTTTTCAGAAACTATTTACAGATTTTAGAACTATATTTACAGTTTCAGTGTAAAAGACAAATTAAATTAAGTGCGTTTTAGAAGCTATCTTAAACTACAAAGTTTAATTATATAATAGTAATGCATTAAATATTTTCTTTGGCGAGCAAATGTTCCTTAAGTTAAGTGCTGTCTTAAATGTTTTGAGTGAAGAGCTATCTTTCAGGCCCTTGTCTAAATTGTTCCATATGTTGACAGCTCTATAGGCAAACGAACGTTGCAGACCAGCTGCGGTTTTAAACAATGGAATATGTAGAGTCGTATTTACAAGTCGTATTTACATTTATCAACTTGTCACAGAGGTAGTCGGGTGCGAGGTTATTTACACATTTGTAGGTCACAACAGCGTCTCTGACTGTAGTACAGCAGTTTGTCGACTGGTAGCCAATTTAGTTGCCGTAGAAGCGGACTTACGTGGTTATATTTTCTGGATTTCGTGATAATCTTGCATGCAAAGTTCTGGATCAACTGAAGTTTCTTTACATTGGAAGCAGACGTATTCGACCATATTATTATTAGACGTATTAGACGTGGAACAATAAAGCATCTTGCTAATAACTATAATGATGTAATAATGTTTACTATTTATATAGCGCGAATTAGCATATGTATATGATCAAATGCGCTTTACAACATCGACAATTTATTCTGTTATATTCAGTACCTACAGTAGTGTACCCAGTACCCCAATCAATTAACCTTAACTATTTATTTTTTACAGTTTTTATCATCATTAGTTTTCCTAACTATTTATCCTAACCCGCCCTGTCAACTTCCCTGTGGAGGAACCCGGAGACGGCAGAGTGTTGACCAACTCTTTCCACGTGCGATCAAATGTCCGGACCCCATGATTGCTCATAATGATTGCTCATAGAGTTTTTGTGTCGAAGCTGTTTTTAGCACGATTAATCTGGCATAATTTGTTTATACAGGAAGAGACAAGTTGCGAGATATGATTGTCATAATTTAGGTTGCCCAAAAATGGAACAAATATGTTAGTTGTAGGTAATCTGCTCATCAGCTGCCTGGTTCCAGTTATGAGGTGCAATACTCTCACCACTATTACTCTGCATCTATTTGAACGACCTGCCCTGTGTATCTCGCGACTCTAACCTTGAATCATACGTTGATGACTCGAAAGTTCTCCTGCCCTTTCCCTTGTGTGAGATAGATGAAGCAATTAAAAATCTAGAGGAAGACCTACATACAGTATAGAGTCGCAATTTGGTGCTGTGAAAACCAATACCTTGAGGCCGTGGGTAATTGGCGGCAGTGGGTCTGATAGAGTGAAGACTAGTTGATTCGACTGAAAACGATCTGACAAATAGCTTTTAGACCATTTCACTGTTTCTGGAGAAGCGCCAACATTCGATAGTTTGTGTAGTAATCTGCGATGGTTGATACTATCGATATAACTATAGAGATCTATTAATAACAGCAAAGCGGTGAGTTTCTTTTTGTCCATAGCCTCTAAAATCAAAATGTTCAGGGTCTCGGTGGAGTGGAGCTTAAGATAAGCACTGAATTGTTCGAGTACAATCTTTTCGCAAATCTTGGACGCTACGGCAAGAAGAGATATCGGGCGGTTATTTGACGCTGTTTCATGCAGGTCTCCCTCTTTGACTATGGGAATCACTTCCGCTTCGTTCATGTGGAAGTGCGTAGAGAGCAGTTCATTATTTCTGTTAAAGGTCCAGGATAACAGGGAGACAGTCTTTGATGATCCGGGCGCTTATATTGCATCTGGTCCAGGGGACTTGTTCAATGGCAGAGATGAAATAACTTGGCGTTGCCGATCAAGTTTATAATAGTGTTAAGAAAAACGAAACTTTTAATTTCGTACTTCATTATTATGAAATAGTTTAGGTAACAAGTATTATATTTTACATCCATTCTTATGTAAATGGCAAATTATAAAATGATAGTGGAATCAAATACAAACGTGGAACATGTTTAAGATTACAAATTACATCTGATTTCATATAAAGTTTATTTATACTCATGTAGTCATGTATACTCACATGCCTCAGAAGCACAAGCGTTCATCTGCCAGAAGAAAATACTACTTAAGAAAAATTGCTGATCAACCGTGACAAAGGTGATGTGCTAAAGGTAACAAGTAGTTCCTAATTGCACCATTCCAACACTTTCAAACTGTGATTAAAGTACCAATTACTGCGCAGTTTGACTGATATAAAATCGGCGGTAAAATGCGTAATATTTACTCGCACCACATTGAAACGGCAGGGGTAAATATTACGCACATAACTTGGGACCATTTGCGCAAAGATATTTGAAACCAAAGTTAGACAGGTTGAAGGTCAAATACCAAAGCCCCATAATACGTCAGAAGTGTTTACATATTGCGTCTGCGCTTCGAAACTTGATATCCGGTAAAAAATGGTAGCCGTCAAAACCGTCGAATATTCTAGTATCTACGCGCGCTCTACATATGGTATAAAAGCTTAGAAATATAAAGGAGAGATTGAACTATATAATGGAAGACTTTAAAAATGTGCCCTATGAACGAATACCAAAATGAGGTGATGAGGTGCGTAATATTTACCCGCAATCCGTGCTTGCGTAACAATTACCCTCCCTGACTATATCGGTTTCTTCATAGGTCAGTATACTAATCTGCCACTGAAATACACAGACCTTCCCACAATATTTCCGACAATTCAACGTCTACATGAGTTCTTTCTGTTGCCACTACTGACATCTGGGTGTTTTTATATGATAATTTATGATAATTTAGGTAATTTGTCTTTGTTTACTCTGTTGCATGATGTGATAATGAATGAGAAATATGCAAAGCTCTGCAGACTTGTTTAAGCAAAGCATTCATCTTCATAAATACATCCATGATTATCTCATAAATATCTTGGGCCATTTTCGCAGACCTTTCACCGTGGAGGCAAAATGCCCTGGGTACGAGGTTGTACTGAACTGAGATCAAATGTCTTTGCGAAAAGACTAAAATAAAGAAATGCATAATTCTATCTTCTTGGATTTTAATGTACAAGCAAGGGTATCTCCCAAATAGATATCAACAAATAAATTTAAATCAAGAATGGGTGAGGTTATCAACATTAATTTCTCACAGTTCAGTACTATTGCTGGACTTTTCCTTATCAATGCCTTCCCCTTGGGGGAGGGCAGGCAATCCCAGGGGATTTTGACATTTTTAGTGGCAACTGATCAAATTCCCCACCTTGGGACACCCGAAGTTGAGAAAACAACCATATTTTGTGAAAACGACTATCTCATATTTTCGAATGAAATCACAGTTCATCATCTAGATAACAATTGTCAAAAAAATAAAACATTTCTTTTAGCTCATATTTTCCACCATCTTTGAGCTTGCTGTTTAATCATACTTCAACTTTTCCAAAATTGCGGTTATCCAAGATTTGGGTCCCAAAACAATATATTTTGTCAAATCCCATGGGGTTTGCCCACCCTTCCCCCTATAATTTGATAATCAATATAAATTACTACCAGTAAATCGATTTCAATGAATAATCACAATGTAATCATCCATGTGTCTGTCAGTGACTCGAAAAAAACAACACATGAGCATTTATTTTCTTCATCATTGCAATCAGCTGTTTTTAATTTCTATCACACCTTCGGTTTAGGATCCTCAAGCCTAAAATGGTAGGGGTGAGCTGATAAAAAGAAATTAATCGCTAGGAGCCGATTATCCCCAACATTCAGGATGATCGGTTATTGGCCGATGCCATCAACATATATTGGCCTAAATCGGCGGTCCCGATCATTATCATTCTCGCTTTTCTACTTGTGATATTTTCTTTTGTTTGTCAAGAAAAACACCAACTTGTTTATAAGATGGATACTCTTCCACAATGAAACTGTCAGATTTAATTACATATTTCGTGTTATAGGTGAAACATTTTTTTGTTTGTGACTTCGGTCATTCGTACTTCATAACTTAAACTCTGTCATGCAGTTGGCTACCGACACATCATCTTTGCCAGTTTGCCCAATAACATACAATATCTTCTGGAACAAGAACGTTGCAAGTCTATTTTCATGCTGGAAATTTAGAATGTAGTTGTTTTTTCTTTCTAAAATTATGCGATTGTACTGTAGTTGAACGCATTTTAAAAGTCAGAGATTGCATTGATTCCCCAGCACATCCGACCCAGGCGACCCTTTGAACCAACACAAACATGAAGCCTAAAAGTTAACATCACATTTGCATTGGTGACAGTGTTAGTCTGCTTGTGGATGGTAACGCACTCGTCAATGCGAAGGGAGTTTGGCCCCAAATTCAACTGTTAAGAATTACTGGTGACCTGCAATATTGGTAACCACCGATAAATCGGCCGATCTAATATAAATAATATAAATAAGGCCTTTGACTCGGTGCCACTGCCACATGACATCGTCTGCAACAAGATTAAACATTTGAATATTAATCCATATATTATTAATTGGATAATTAGCTTTCTAACTGACATGAGGCACTGTGACTGAATTTTTAACTATAAACAAAGGGGTACCACAGGACCATTTTAGGTCCCATAATATTCTCTGTAATGGTAAACGACATTAAGGTTTTGGATCCTGTTAGTAATTTATTAGTAAAATATGCAGACGATCTTACTCTTAGTTCCTATTAGAGATAGCGGTACTGATAATTCTAGCAGTGAGGTAATGAACATCATGAAATGGGCAGATGAGAATCGAATGGTACTTAACCTTGGAAAAACCTGGGAAATGGTCCTGAAGGGAAATACCTCAAAACCCCTTCCTGATGCCGTTTGTGGGACTAAGCGTAGGGATTGGCTTAAGCTACTAGGTGTTACGTTTCAAGATAACCCGTGTAATTGGGATATACATTTTAAATACCTTATTAATAAGGCTAGTTCTAGACTTCATATTTTAAGAGTATGTAAATTTTATGGCTATACTACAGACAATACATTTATTGTTTAATAGCTTAATTATGTCAGTATTTTATGTTAGTATTGAGGTATGGGGCTGTGCTTATACCTGTAAATATCTAGGACAAATAGATCGTTTCCTTCGTCGTGCACATAAGTTTGGATATACTCGCGAACTAATTACTATTGCTGACGTTATTAATCAACGTGACTGTCAATTATGGAATCACTAAAATTATCAACAATAATTTTAATCCGCTTAATAAACTTCCTCCACCCCAGAGAGTTAGGAGACTGAGAGAGCGCAAACATAAATTTATTCTCCCTAAGGTTACCACAGACAGATTTAAACGAGTCTTTGTAAATAGATAGATGCCTTTTTAATTTTAGTTGACATTTTACGTACTTTTATTATTAGATTAGGCATATATTAGTGTTTTACAATACATTGTAAATAAGTTTCTTATTGTAATCACATCGTAAATAAGTTTAATAAGTTTCTCATTTTTAATCATTGTAAAGCTCCTACGTCTGTCTTTTCCAATGGTAAGAAAGTCATAACCCGAAGAGATACTAGACTAAGTCGTAAAAAAGAACTTGGAAGATATTTAAGTGCAATTAATTGGTACATTATACAACACGAAAATAACTGTGAAGGAAAAGAAAAACTATTTGGAACTATCGTCAAAACCGGCATGGATCTGTTAATGCCTCTTAAGGAGGATAAACTTCATTGTAACAACCCCCCATGGCTCACAGTAGAGTTTAAAGACATCATTAAACATCGCCAAAGAGCTTTTGTCAATAATAACACTACCCGAAACCAAGTCAATCGAGAAAGAAAAATATTGAGAAGCAAGTATTTTTCACTAAAAGTAAACCATCTTAGACACACCAAACCGTTTTCCTGGTGGAACGAAGTGAAACGAATATCTGGCATGCAGCCTGCTTCTAATTCAGAAAATCTCCTCTCTCAAATACATGTTAACCATATTGATACAGGAAATCCCTTGTCTGTTGCTAACAAAATAAATACAGCTTTTTTAGAACCCACGCAGGAATACCAACCACTAACCAATAACCTGGCTTCTGTTGATTACAACGATCCTGACAATGAAATTTTCGAACTTACTGAACATACAACTTGCAATATTCTTCAAAAAACTGAACCCCCGCAAAGCAGGTGGCCCGGACGAAATCCCAAACTGGTTACTCAAAGAATATGCAGAAATCCTATCTCAACCTATTTGTTCTATCCTCAATAGCTCATACAAAGAGCAGAAATTACCACCTGCCTGGAAATTCGCAAATGTTGTCCCCATTCCTAAGACGAAACCTGTTACAGACATAAATAAAAATCTTCGACCAATTTCCTTAACACCTACCATCTCAAAAGTTGCTGAAGAATTCATTGTTATCAAGTATATTGCACCAGCTGTCATTAAAGAGATCGACCCTAACCAATACGGCGCCATAGTAATAATTTACTTAATGTCGATGGACGCAGGGAGTGGTTGCCCAAATCTCCCGAGCCAAAGGCTCATGTATAAAGCGCTCGACCAAATATAAAACATAGGACTACAATATCATCTAAAATAAAATAACTAAAAATTATAAATATGTAAGAAAAAAATTATTAAAATCCAGTAAGTCTAAGTATGTATAAAGAAACTAAATACATTTTTTACATTTACATGCAGATTTATAAAAGTCATTATGATTAAGATAATTGCGAAATATATTATATGAGTCACTGCTCTTAATATGTATTCCAAACATGGGATACAATATATGAAAATGAGTTATGTTTTTATAAACCATCATATGCTGGTTGATCTACATTACAGACATTACTCCTTAAATTATAACGAGTATTGCGAGGTTTAAAAAAATTAGATATATACACTGGGCCTTCTTCATTCTTACATTTATACATCATTGACAATGCCTGAACAAAACGCCGATGCTTTAGGGAGTGCATTCTTGCTTTCATTAAAACAGATTCGTAATCGACAGAGCTCTTTAAATTCAACATTGTTCTAAGTCCATAATAATTTGCAGATTCCATACTCTTGCTGAGTGTTTTACCAATTCCCAACAACAGTGGGCTACAATATTCCAGATGTGGAACCACGTAAGCTTTATACATACCAAAGTCCTCAACAATTCAAGCACTAATCTCTATGATCCACCAATGGACACATGCTACGGATAGCACCGGTGCAGCAGTAAGGATTACCCTGTTTGACTATAGAAAAGCCTTCGATCTTATCGACCACCAAATCCTAGTAAAGAAGATCCAAAGTCTACCAATACCCCCGAAACATCTGTTGTTGGGTTGTCGATTTTCTGACAAACAGATACCAAAGGATAAATCTCTCCAACACTTACTCACAATGGTCCAACGTGTCCGTTCAGGCGTACCCCAAGGGACGAAGCTAGGGCCCTGGTTATTTTTGCTCATGATCAACGACCTGCGAGTTGACGACATGTGTAACTGGAAATACGTTGATGACACCACACAATCCAAAGTAGTTCTCACAAAGGCTCTCACAGTCGTACACAACATGCAGCATCTTTTGTTGAAAACTGGTTACTACTTAACAAACTTCAGTTAAACCCAGACAAATGCAAAGAACTTAGGATCGACTTTAAGCAACAAAAGGATCAGTTTGACCCTATAATAATCAACAACCAACAACTGAAGGTTGTTGACCATGTAAAGATATTAGGGTTAACAATCTCTAATACCCTACAGTGGACCACCATATCAATGAGGTTGTTAAGAAAACCAACAAACGATTATATTGTCTCACCCAACTGAAACGAGCTGGCGTTCCCATATCCGATATCGTCAACTTCTATTGTTACCTGCATAAGACCAACCCTCGAGTATGGAGCCGAAGTTTTTCACCACTCTTTGTCAAAATATTTGGAGAACGATTTGGAACGAGTTCAGAAACGATAATTGGCAATCATATTTCCAGGAGAAGAATACAACCAAAGAAGACTACAACTGTCAGGTCTAACCTCCTTATACGATCGAAGACATAATTTGTGCAAAAACTATTTCGATTGATGACATTAGATAACTCTCATAAACTAAATAATTTATTGCCTCCTAAGAATGACCAAAAGTACAATTTAATACACAAGCGTGCTTATACTCTCCCAATTATCCATACCAAGCGTTTCCAAAACACTTTTATACCATCAATGTCGAACGTTTAAGTTGCATCTAATTAGCATGTTAATACCTTGTTATATATATTTTGTAAATAAGCATTCTATTCTGATTTTTTATCATAGCTTTTGTAATCGTAATATCTACGCAATTCAGCCTTATAGGCTGCCATGTAGTTTTTATTAAATATCTATCTATCTCAAAAAAAGGAGTTATGTTCTTCAATAAAGACTTATTATAGCTAATAACAGCGTTCAGGATGGGTGGTTGTTGATAAAATCGCTTTTGAATATAACGGTCCAAGTCTTGTTGATCAGAGATATTTTCTTTGGGGAGTACGTCCCTGATCGAAGATCATCCATGATCAAAGATCATCGCTGATCCGAGGTCATCTCAGATCATCTCTTATCTCAGATCATCTCTGATGATCTTTGATCTGGAATGATCTGAGATCAGGGTTGATCTTTCAGGTCTGGGCATGGGACGCGAGCGCGCAGGCACGCGCCCCGCATCTTGAAATCGCGCGCGTAAATCTGTTTTTTCTAGACGAGGAGCGACAATTGAAGATAAAACAACTTGCCTGAGAATAACAATAACTAAACATAAAATAGCTGATTATTACTGCTAGGGAAATCTATCAGGGTCCAAATTAGCGCTCCAAAACGCATTTTTCTTTAGTGTCACAATGTAGCGTAACATCTCCCAACGTTGTGTAGCGTCTTACAACGTAGCGTAACATCTTACAACGTAGCGTAACATCTTACAACGTAGCGTAACGTCTTACAACGTAGCGTAACGTCTTATAACGTAGCATAACGTCTTACAACGTAGCGTAACGTCTTACAACGTAGTGTAACGTCTTATAACGTAGCAAAACATCTTTCCACGTAGCGTAACGTCTTACAACTTTACGTAGCGTCGTACAACGTTGCGTAGCGTCTTACAACTTTACGTAGCGTCGTATAACGTTGCGTAGCGTCTTACGACTTAGCGTAACGTTTTACAAACTAGCGTAACGCCTTATAAAACGTAGTGTTACATCATTAAGTCCTATAATTGACGTTTACATCAATTCTCAGAAAAATCACGGACCCAATGTCTATTCGGATGACTCTAAGGACCGCAAAGTGGCCAAACTATAAATTGTCAAAATTTGATATTTACCTGGTTTATCACGGTTAGCCTGCGAACAGACCTGTCGCGGTGAGCATTCTTTGACAGTTTAACCATAGCCACAATACAATAGTTGGCAACCGAATACATTTAAATAATTGCATAAAATTCTAACACATTGTAGTTAAATAAATCGCACTTTTAAACTGGATTTTTATACAGCGCGCCAAGCGTAATGACGTGCGCGACCGCTCACGTTAAATTTTGAACGTGCCAGGCCTGATCTTTGATCAGGCATGATCTGTGATCAAGGATGATCTGTGATAAGGAATGATCTCTGATCTGGACTATGATCTGAGATCATGGATCAGGAAACATGTTAAATACACTACAGTACCTAATGTTTTGAGGATTCGTTATGTTGCTGCCCTTCTATTATTATTATTATTAGGTCGGCCTCAGCCGGGCTATTGTACGAATCCTCCAGTTAACTCGATCCATCATACATCCTACTAACTCGTTTGTGTCCTCCACTCCAGTATCTCTTTTCAGTATGTCCACGTATGTTCTCTTCTGTCTCCCACGTTTTCGATGTCCTTGATTTGGTTCCCATAGTATTAGACCACTGGCCGGTAACTCTGGGTGTCGATAACAGTGCCCAGCTAGTCGCATCCTCCTATATGCAACCTTGTCCCCAATCCTTGGTAGCTCTCCATACAGTTCAACATTTGTCATATGCTGTTTCCAGCTGATTCCCAGAAACTGTTCTAAGCATGCGCGTATAACAACCATTAAGAGACTTCTCTAATTCTGGGGACAGCGTCCAAGCTTCACACCCATAAAGAAGCACCGATTCCACAGTAGCCGTGAAAAAGCTCAGCTTGACCTTGCGAGACATGTGGGACTTCCATATGCGGTTCATGTTGTTTAGGGCCTTCCACGCCAATGCCTTCCGTATCTTGATGTCTGCTTCAGTGGATTCAATCCATGATCCCAGGTACTTGAAATCAATGACTTCCTTAATCACCTTTCCTGAGGTTGTAATCAATGGATCATGTTCTGGGATATTGTAGGTCATAACTTCTGCCTTCTTGACATTTATACCTAATCCTATTTTGCTGCATTCATTTTCCACCCGTATAAGTAGTTCCTGAGCCTGCTTTATTTGGTTACACAACAGGCAGATATCATCAGCAAAATCAAAATCTGTTTGAGTTACAGCCGGGATCCTCCTGGATTTCCTTGGAGTAATAGTGAACCCAAGTTCAGCTTCTTGCCCTGATGTAGCTTGTCGAAGCGCATAGTCCAAGACAATAACAAAGAGGAATGGTGCAAGGGTGTCTCCTTGCAGAACTCCAGCAACAATATCAAACTCTTGTGTTTCCCCATCTGGTGTCACAACTTTGGCTTTTGTATTAGTGTACGTACTCTCTATGGCACGAAGCAGATTCGACGGGATACCATAGGCCTTGAGTATATTTATCATCTTGCCTCGATGTACTGAATCAAATGCTTTCTTGAAGTCAATGAATGTTAAAACAGCAGGAAGATGGTTCTTCTTTGCCTCCTCTATTATGCGCCTGACAGCCAGGATTTGGGTAACTGTCGTTCTCTTGGGTCGAAATCCATTTTGATTAAACCGTAGTTTAGGGTCGATGGCACTCCTGATTCTATTCAGTATCATGCGGTTATATAACTTCACTATGATACATGTCAAGAAGATTCCTCTGTAGTTGTCTGTGTTGGATAGATTTCCAGACTTAGGAACTGGAATGATGTTAGATAGAGACCATTGTTTGGGTTTTCCATTTCTCATCAAGGCTAGGTTGCATATCTTTAGGATTATGTCATCAAACTCACAGTTCTTATACACCTCAGGAGGAATGTTATCTGGCCCTGCACTTTTACCTTGTTTCAATGACGTCTTGACTTTGCCATATTCAGCTGCAGTAAGTATTCATATCCTTCTGCACCAAGAGAACATGTCCTACGCCTGTCATCTATGCGGAAAGAACTTCACGATACAAAAGCAATTTAAAACGTCATACAAAGAATATCCATGGGAGAATTAATCGACTCAGCCTAGCATCCGTTTACCTTCATTGTAGCTGGATGCCCCCACAGTGGTATGACCGCTTGGGTTTGGTAAGAAAGCTTTTGGAAAACGCTCAAGTAGCCATGAGTCCCCCTCCTGAACGTACAGTATCATTTGGTGTTGTGTATACAATGGCAGCCCATGTACTGTACTTGTATGATATGATCACAACTATACATATTAATACCCGGCATTGAACTCAACGAAGGAATACGCGATGACATTGCTGAAAAGGACTTTTTAGATGTCTCTGAATGCAACCTTATCGTGTTTCATGATCTTATGGCCCAGTCATGAGGAGATAAACGCATAGCCGACCTATTCACAAAAGTGAGTCATCATCGAAATCTGTTAGCCTGCGAAGCAGGCGTTCAGGGATTGGGGGAGGGGGCCGCACGAAAGACCCATGTTTTTTGGATTTCTACGTCCACCAGAGGACGCTAAATTCTGATTGGCTATCTCAACGCATTAGTATTCAGGGTTTCCTGTCAGGAAATAAACATTTAAAAATGGCGACTTTAGAAAAACCGTGTTGGTAGATTATTTTCTTTCGAAAGCTTTAACCGATCTTCAGTTCGTTGCTGGTCGTAGCTTTAAATTAAAACAGAAACAAAAAGTTGTTACGAGGGAGCTGCTGGCAGGAAAAGATGTTTTAATGGTATTACCAACGGGATTTGGCAAGAGTTTGATTTTGGATTTGGTAGAGTTACCAGATATTGGTGCGAGCGCGTGATTATCAGTCGGCAGGGGAAGCAGCTATATATTATTGTGATTTCTACCTTGTCCTTGTCTTCAGGTGTTTCAACAATGCTCTCTGCAGGGCCTTCGGAGAATTCCTTCGACGTTTCAGAATAAAGAGACTTACGGCTAAACGTATATAAGTGATGGTTTCTACGTTATCTTGCATATGAAATTTCTTGGCCAAAATGTGTTATATCTCGCATGTGTTAATACTAATTTCGTAAAGTTATAAAGTTCAAAAGCATTTCTTATTTTTATTTCTGCCGCAAGACCTACAAACCAGCTCGGAGAAAGTTTTCACTAATGCAAAGCCGATTGATTCACAAGCCTCAGCCAGAATCAACTCTGTGCTTCCATGTCTACACGATCGCTTGAATAAATTTTCAAAATAAATCTTGTTACAACCAGATGCAGCCAAGATTTTTACGGAGTTTCAGACACGGATATTTCATGATTCGGCCCGAAGTGAAATGTTTTAATCATTGAGGAAAGCCCGCTAGTTGCTGATTGGTTGTTTTTGACAGTTCTTCATGTGGGCGGAAATAAAAAAACATGGGTCTTTCGTGCAGGCGTTCCCTCCCCCCTCCCCATTTCGCCTTTCCGCTTTCCCCCTCCCCCTAACGCCGCCACGCAGGCTAAAATCTGTCTGTGATCTATATTGTTCAAATTATATTTCATCAAGGCAAAGAAACAAGAAATATCATCCTCAATGCTCATTACTGTATATCGTACTCTTCAAATCTCCGCAGGACAAGCAACAAATCTCAGTTTTAGCGCGACAAATTAAGTCTGGCCAGAAATTAAGAAATTATGAAAAGTTACGAGGAAGCGACGAGTCGTCCTCATGGTTATCTCATACTTGATCTAAAAAACAACTGCCTACTGTATAACAAACATCGATCAACTTTCAAAAAGACTTGGTCTTCTGAAACATATTTCCCCTTATTTGAAGAAAAAGCAGAGGGAAATCTACTATAATAGTGTAATAAAGCCAAAGCTTACTGTATGTATGGAAGTGCTGTGTGGTCCGGGTGTAGTAAAGAAAACCTTGATAGGATTTTAAAACTTCAAAAAAGAGCGGCCAGGATAATCTTAAGTGCAGAAAAGACAACGCCCTCTACAATCCTCTTCAACGTTTTAAATTGGATTCCCTTTACTGCTGAGTCATTCATTAGGAGAAGCGCCATTGTCTATAAACGTGTAAATGACTCCGATAACTGCCCCAAATACATTGATTCTCTCTTGATGATGAACTCTGATATTCATAGCCGAACGACACGTTTTGGAATGACTAATGTCTTCGATATAATCGCATTACAGAAGGTGGAAGAACGTTCGCAGTAAGGACTGCTAAAGACTGGAATATAGTATTGATATTATAACATCAGAAAGGCCGATAGTTAAAAAAAAAATATGTTTAAAACATTTTTAAGTGCCCAGAAAATATCACCGCTTTGAGATGTTTTCTAAGATTCTTAAACTTTTAAACTCTTGTATTTATATATAATTTATTATGTATCTAGTATTTAATTTTAAATAACTTTAGTCTTGTATTTTAAATTTCTTGTAATCTTTCCGAGGGCCGCGGAGTTATCAGTTATTTTACTGTCTAGTGTTACCCTCTTGAAATAAAGCCTTTATCTTATCTTATATCTTATCCTCCGGCGGTTGAACATTCAGAGCGACACTGACATACAGGTGACACCGATGTGGACGAAAGTGATATAGATGAAAGTGAAGGAGAATATGTAGATGATACTAATGTGGACGAAAGTGATATAGATGAAGCTACAGAGAGAGAAAATCCAGATGACACTGTGGTCGAAAGCGATTCAGGTGTAAAAGCCCCAGGAATGAGCCTCAAAACCCAAGAATAATTAGATTATCCAAAAACCGCTATTACATGAGAAGCAGACCTTATTGAAATCAGAATGGTTCGGTTGGAATAACTAATGAATTTAGGATTGTGAAGGTCGAAGAGGTTAGGGTTATGGGTCTATGTGACGCGTTCTTAACGCCAATTACTTTTGTGCATCGCACTGTTTATTTTGTGATACGCTAATTACGCTTTTTGTTCTGTTTGTTACACCCATTGTTCCGTTCGTAATAATTATGAAGCAGCATCCCTTTGTACTCTATATGGGGGGTTACCTACTACTAGCGCCCGATAGTACGAAGTCCGGATAAGCCACTATCTGGTGGATAACAGCTATCCGTTGTAATTACTAAACACTATATATGGTTTGAATGTATCCGTCGGATAGAATCTATCCACCGGATAAGGAACACTTTCGGTGTAAATGGCGAACTCTTTCTGAGGACAGGAACATCAAAGGATACGACACCGAGTTGGAATTCTATTTTGTTACTTATTCTGTGATATGGGAGGAGGGGTTATCTTTAATGTCAACTAACAATCATAATTATATTGTTAATACTTTAGATGCTATGGGCTGATCAACAAAAGATTCGAGACTACAAGAAACGATCAGTTTACAAGAAACGATCAGTTTATTTCAACGACCCAGACTGGAGTGGTCAGGAGTATTTGGTAAAAGTGCATTTCTATTTTTGTGTGTCAATGTTCGTTTTTTCTAGCACAGCTCACAAAAACTGCAGTAAATGATTAAAATGCCTACGAAAAAAGTCCAACTCTATTTTTCATGACCTACTTTGCTAGTTCATCATGCGGTCGATATTAGGGACCATTCATTATTTATTCCCGGGAGGGGGCTGGCAAGATTTATCCATAGCTTAAAGGCTCTCTGCGGCGATATTGGAGCATGCGCAGAACGAAACAGTTTTGAAAAAACCACTGATCTCAAAAATAGGACTGGATCGAGCTTCTGTTGTTACAAAAATGAAGCCAACAGCGGCCATATTGGAGTGACCACCTAAGGAGTACTGTGGCATCACAGACATGTTGGGGAGGATTCTGACATTTGCTATTTAACTTTAGCAAAGGAAACATACTCGCTGGACAGTTATTAAATGTCAGAATTCTGCCTTTCCTCTCCGATTCACCACTGTATTCGTAATGAGGTCACTCCAATATGGCCGCCGTTTGCTATAATTATCCAGTAAGAGAAGCCTAATATGAGACGTCAAATTAGGTTTAAGATTTTATGCATTTAATGTCAACACAGAAAATATATTGGCCAGACACTAAACCTATTTTGCGAGCGTCGCATTTCGATTTGCTTGCAAACTCGGAGCTTTTGATGATCTCTCGTCAATTTGCATTATGCAAATATACAGGCTTCAAAATAAGCTCGTCAGATACAATAGAAAGCTCAATCCAGTCCTATTTTTGAGATCAGTGGAAAAAACTCATGATTTTTTTCAAATAAAACAAAATGGCGTCTTATGCTTAGGAGAATTATTTTGCAGTGGCAACCTCTACGCTTCCCATCCTGTTGTTTTAGAGACAAAGTGCACCTGGACTTGCATTTACACCCTGCATATCACAACATTCGTATAAATGCCAAGCATAAAAAGACAATATAACAATATAAAGTTTACGAGAACAGAAATATCTCGGAAAGCACTAAAGGCCATACGGTGAATCACCTTGAGCCCACAATCTTAGTATAATAATAGCGGTTTTTGTACTTAAGATTACTTAAGATCGCTTGATGTATGTTTTGCGGAAAACGCGAAGTAATGGCGGGTGGTTTCAAATTTCCAAACAACTTGCATTAAAAAATAAATAAAAAAAATAATTTACTATGAAGGTGCAGTATTCTCAACTACTTCTCAAAAAGATAACCCTTGTCTACGCTCCTAGAACAACAAAATCAGGAAAGTATTTCACTACAGTTCACTACAGTCAGGGCCGTACTCAGAAAATTTTACAGGGGGGTGTAAGCTCACTTCAACCGACTGACGCACTAGCTTGTACCGACTACATCCTATCGATCGAAGCTTGTTAAAACAGCGCCCTGAAGTATCAGCACGTTGTCGGCGAACCAACTAGGGGTCTGTGCCCCCAGGAAAATGTTTGATTTTGTAAAGCCCAGAAGTGCTTTTCCGGCGATTTCTGATAAGAATTTTTGCGAAATTAGGGCACCACGCCGTTGCTAAAAATGCACGATTACAAAGGGGCATCAAGATTAGGAAACACTTTAATATAAACTCAGAAGTAGTACAGAACCAATATATACACTTTAGCCTTTAGGCATCTGAAAACGTCCATCGTTTTATATTGGAACCCATGTTAAAATATCTGAGTGCATGCAAACTGGCTTTTGCAATGAAAATTGGATAAGCTACCAAAACAAATCGGTCATTTATCACTCCGACTTCTTCGTCTTGACATGGTAAAAAACAGAAAACACTTGTTTGCGGAATTTTAAAGGTTGGCGCGCGCAGCGTGCGTGGATCCGCCACTACAAAATATTGTCTTTCCGTTGAGTGCCTACTAAAATGACCCTGGTCAGCTGGTGAAATGGTTAAACGTTGTGAGTCTTACATTTAGTAGTTTTAAATTAATTTAAACTGATAAGTGCTAAACGTTAATGATTCTACTTGTCCGTGTTAAATCGAACACGTCTAAAATATAATTTCTGCCGACTAAAATAGAACTACTGCCGACTGAAACTCGTATAAAGATTTTTGGGGGGTGTCACACCCCCCTACACTACCCCCCCCCCCCCCCCCCCCGTAGTTCACACGAAACTGAATCTTTTCCCAGCCGAATACGGAATAGATCATTCTCGTTTCCTAGGCATACAGTACCTAAATAAATATAGCGTTGAAAATGTTGTTGATAAATATAGCGTTGAAATGTAGGAGTAAATCGTCTTTACCGAAGACTCGAAGCTAAGGTACATGTAGTTCTTGGCGACTGTAAATAATTGGCAGCCGCCGGCCGGTCACAGTTTTGAAAGAACTATATATGACTGGCAGTCAGTAATCGTAACAATAATTCTAACGTAAACCCCAATCATAACCCAAATGCTAACCTTAACCCTAACCATTAAAAAATAAAACAAAAAGTAATGAAAGAAAAAAATTAAAAGAAAGTCACAAAAAGATGTGCGTTGCGGGATTCGAACCCGTCAGTTTCAGCATTGCAACAAGGGAAACTAACCACTACACTAAGACAGCTGGGTCAACAATAAGCAAAATAAAAATATATTTAAAGTCGTAAGCGACCCGTCATCTAAACACTAGTATGCTATTATAAACTGCCAGTCATATAGTTTTTCCAAAACCGTGACAGGCTGCTGGTTATATAGTCCATAAATAATTGCACTGATCAAGGCAAAAGCTTTCAATACCATTAGTATTTTTTAAAAATAGTATTATTATTAACCATATATGATATCTTACCCAAAATGTCAAATGGTTATTATTAAATTATGGTTATTATAAAATTAGACTTCCACAGCACAAGATGTTTCCATTTT
Source organism: Chrysogorgia sp. JL179-B06 (assembly GCA_035772405.1). Classification (NCBI taxonomy): domain Eukaryota; kingdom Metazoa; phylum Cnidaria; class Anthozoa; order Scleralcyonacea; family Chrysogorgiidae; genus Chrysogorgia; species Chrysogorgia sp. JL179-B06. Next base: position 373,391 of record JAYKKM010000182.1, on the reverse strand, counting down.
CGGACAGTATGCTCTTTCGTTTTAATACTGACTTAGCATATTCCATCATGCTCCAGCGGAATACTAGTAAAAAATCCGCTGACAATATTAGGCGACCGCAGGCTCAAGATAATTCACGGTATGGCCTTTAGTGCTTTCCAAATATCTCACCTCTTCCGCATATTCTGCTGATGTTGTACCACCAGATTCTTGAATCTCCAGATTCTCGTCGTCCATCTCAGTATCTTCCGAAATGCTTTCCGCCATTTTGCAAAATAACTGCACTTTTGCGCCCGCGGTTTACGCAAAGCGGTATATATCACGTGGGTCGCTGCAGAGAGCCTTTAAACAAAATGTTATGAACCCCCGAATACAAAATGAAAATCCACTGCCCCCCTTACACATAACTTTAAAAAATACAGCCCCCTTCCTCCATGTAACATATAACTATCATGATCAGAACAAACCCTCATGCTAATAAACTAAAACTGAAGAGTATTATTTCAAAGGCTTCAATGGGAATAACAATTTTTAGAAATATTGACTCTTAGTGTAGTATACTGCAATCTAGTGGGAAAATGTATGAATTCAGTATATAATAACAAGATGTCAATCAACTGAACACCTCAGATAGTTATGTGCGCTGAAGAACAAAAATGTCCTGACCATATATATTAATTGATATATTAAAATGTGTATTTGGTAAATAGATAATTAAGTCGAAGCAATGAAACAAAAACTCAAGTTTTTTAAGTAATATTCTGTATGAAACATTTGTATAATGGCTCACTACATCATGCACATGGACTTTGTCAGCGGTATGTGGTATTAATTATGTGAACATAAAATGTCAATTTCATTGATGGGTTGACATTAACCAACAATATAAATATAAAATAGATAGACGCACTCTTAAACCTATAATTTTTTGGTGCCCCCCTTCTATCTGAAAAAATATTTGATGACCCCCCCTCTTTCTTGCCAGCCCCCTCCCGGGCATAAATAATGAATGGTCCCTTATGGTGTTATCGGTTTTTCAATCACGGCACGGGAAAGTGCTTTTATCGACGTTCAAACATCACTATTTTTATAGCAAAAATTTGGACCGAAGCTGTAGTCTAGTGACGTCACATGTTAGAATCGTCGATAATATCGATATGTTTTTTGTCGCGCTTGAATTCTTAGCTGTGGAAATATTACTGATGTTTGAGTTAGAGTCCAACTTCCTCCTCAGAAAGCGAGATCAATATTTTTTTCAATTCTACAATCTATATGCCGACTCTACGTGTGACGTCAAAGAGGCCGTGATTTGACCGCGCGATGAGCTGGGATAAAATTGGTTGTAATTTTTCCACTTTTAAATAAAAGCACTTTCCTTTGTCGTGATTGAAAAAACCGATACCACCATAAGATTCAGCGCATCAACAAGTACCATGGTCATTAAAACAGACTAGAATTTTTCGTTTCATTTTAAGGTGAAGTAAGACGAGCAACAAATTGTCGCCATGAACTTGTCTCGCCACAATATTGTGCGTAGTTTTAAGGTCTGATGTTGCAAGTATAGTGTACATTATTAGAAGTACTATTGCAGACGACGTCAACGTCCTTTAATTAGATCGAATAAGAAATAAAAATACTTAATACGTACAAGAACCCAGGGGCTGATTACATGGAGAATTTAGCTGAAAAAAATGTTCAATTATATGAGCGATTAAGATCACTGAAATTAAAATCTACAGGGAAAGCACGCAGGAAATCCTATTAGTTTTCGCTTCACGCCTGCGTAATGAACGTTTACACGCTAAACTCAGCCCGGGCTGAAAATGTCGAGCGATTACATGGGACCATTACAGCCTGGATTCGCAAACAAATCACTTTGATCACGTTGCGATTACATGTCTGTCGCAAAAACCTCGACCAATGCGCTGGATTTGGTCAGAGATCCTACGTGTATATTACATAAGCAAGCGAGACTGTGAATTTCTGATTATTTATTTAAATTTCAACATTGATTATACAAGTTCCATATTCATCGAACATAGAGAGTGCTCTAAACAGTCTCCTTACGACTCTCCCTAGTTATGTTTACAATCATATCTTTTATTACAATAAACAGTGTTTCATCGTTCCCAAATCATTAATTAATAATATACTTACGTCACTTTGTATTACGATACTCTTAGTTTTACAACATTGTCGAAAATTTTACCCTGGACTGAAATTTTCGACTGAAATTTTAGCCCAGTTGCAACTCCCCGGGATTATGAAGTTATTGACCGATCGAATGGAAGATCTTTATGGCAAAATTATCCTGCCCGCGCGGTCTTTCAGTAGTGCGAAAAGACCAAGGGCAGGATAATTTTGCCGTTAAGACCGACCAAACGAGATTAATAAGGTTGTTTTTTATCAACCTCGTACCCAGGGCATTTTTCCTCCACCGCGGTAGGTCGGCGAAAATGGCCCAGGGATCGGTACCCTAGTCCCAGAGGTTCTACGCCGTGGAGAAGCGTGAAAATAATATTATCTCAAGATTCTTTGTCAAAGACTTAAAGCAGGATAAAATTAGAAAATGGACAAAGCGCTTTTGGATGACATTTTATCGGTCGTTCATGCAGGATGTTTTCCTGAAATTAAACGAGGCTCTTTTGGCATACATAAATCGACGGGATGCATTCGCAATTCTACCAACTGGCCATGGAAAATCATTGATTTTTCAGATCGTGCCAGACATTTGTAGGGAATCCCATTCTTGTTGTCGTATGTCCATTAAACTCCTTGGTTGATTCACACATTCGACAGTTACGAGCTAAATGAATCACTGCTGCTAGTCTGACTGGGGCAAGGGCAGTCTTTTCCATAATCGCAGAATTGAAGAGATTTGTTGTCGATTGTTAATTGTTTACTTGGGAAATTGTCTAATTAGATCCGATCAACTTTCGAAATGTTTTTTGATTGGTTAAGTTTTAATTAGATTAACGCAACACGAAAGTGAGATTGGTTGCCCGTGCCACCAGAGGTTCTCTCGCCGCTTTCGGGTTTCTTTTTTTGTGTGGGGGGCGGGGGGCGGGGAGCGGCGGCGTAGAACCTCTGGGACCAGGGTATGGGATCGGCTGGTCCATTCTATAGTGCGATTGTCTTGTCATAAAACCAATTAATTCAGCCGATTATAATTTATTCATCTAAATCTGAATGCTGTCTTCAAATTTTACAGCAAATTAGAAGTGATAGCTTTCGCTAAATTGGATACATGCTTCTTCATACCTTTTGTAAGAGATAACCATGAATGTATGGTGGATTATTAAGCTTGTTAGCTGCTTTTATGCCGACGAATGCTGACATGAACAACTCTGAACAGCATTGAATATTTCTCAATTATTCAGGTCAAGAAAGTGGACAAAGGAAATGGAACAAAGACCACAAAAATTATCATATCTAAACACATTCTGGGTGTCATGTGACCAGCCGATCCCAGGGCCATTTTCTTCCGCCGTGAAGGCAAAATGCCCTGGTAACGAGGTTGTTTTTTTATACGACAGTGGCTCTTTAAATCTCTCGCATTTTCTCAATTTGTTCACAATTTTTTGAAACTTTTCAGTTGTGTTGTAATGACTGGTCTTTATCGGTTCGTAAAGACCGCTCAGGAACCAATCATATTGCAGAAAAGTTGCGTTAAGACGGCTCACGAACCAAGCAGCCATATACATGTAATAATAGTGATTAAATAACCCCGAAAGCCGAGCGAGGATTTGTGGAAGTCCCGAGGTCCGATATCCGAGGACCATAGTTAATGAGGTCCATTTGTAAACGAGGGACATTTGTTAATGAGGGACATATATGTTAATGAGGGACATTTGTTAATGAGAGATTTGTTAATGAGGGACATTTGCTAATGAGGGAAATTTGTTAATGAGGGACTTTTGTTAATGAGGGACATTTGTTAATGAGGGACATTTGTAAATGAGGGACGATTTTTAATGAGGGACATTTGTTATATGAGGGACATTTGTTCATGAGGGACATTTGTTAATGAGGGACATTTGTTAATATATATGAGGGACATTTGTTAATGAGGGACATTTGTTAATGAGAGACATTTGGTAATGAGGGACATTTGTTAATGAGCGACATTGTTAATGAGCGACAATTGTCAATGAGGGACAATTGTTAATGAGGGACAATTGTTAATGAGGGACATTTGTTAATGAGGGACAATTGTTAATGAGGGACAATTGTTAATGAGGGACATTTGTTAATGAGGGACAATTGTTAATGAGGGACATTTGTTAATGAGGGACATTTGTTAATGAGCGACAATTTATTGTTAACGAGGGACATTTGTTAATGAGCGACATTTGTTAATGAGGGAGATTTGTTAATGAAGGTATTGACGATATCTTAATCCTATTAGAGGAAGCCCCATGTATTATAATTATAAGCCCTGTTGTTTCTTTGGGGCTTCCTCGTCACTTTTGTTTAACCGACAAATGTTAAATAAATGTTGTTAACACCGTCGATTAGAAAAATTCTCCAACGCATGCAGATTTTCCTCAACAAGATATTTTGTGTGGGGCAGCCTGACCCCATCAGTACGCCACAATGGAGAAAAATTACAGCATCCCTAGTTTATAGAATGACTTTCTAACGGTGAACCAAGTTTTCTTAACCAAGAAGGTCTTGTTGAATTTCTCATTTTTGTTCCACCTTATTTTAAGTTTTGGTAATAATTCCTCTTTCTTTATTTTTCTGGTTTTATTAATCTCACACTTTTCTCCCAGACGTCGTTTTTCATCATATGAACGACGTTTTAGACCTGTCGCGATACATGGTCACAGTGGAAAGTTTAAAGGACATTGGCAAAAAAAATTTGTTTAATATGAAAGAACTCGTGAAATGATAGAGTAACACCTTTTTACGCAGCCCCATAGGTGCCATACTTTTAAAGCGCTATATTTTTCTTAAATTCCGACTTTTTTTCTTAAATTCCGACTTTTTTCTTAATTTCCGACTTTTTTCTTAAATTCCGACTAGTATAATTTATGCAATTCCTCGATTTGATAAATGACAAAATGGCGGATAGCGGATTTGTCGGAAGCGTGGATCTTATAAATTATTCATGTATCTTGTGTTCGTTTTTGCTACATGATCCCAAAGACAGATATTCTGTTAGTGGAAGAAGCTCTTTTAACATTGTTGATGCTATAATGAGTTTACCATGGGATATAGAGATAACCTCGCCTCTGTAGAGAAAATGCCTCGCGCGTTTGAAGAAGAAGATAAACTTGGAACTGGCGCACAACAAATGTATTTTCCAAGTTTATCTTCTTCAAACGCGCAAGGCATTTTCGGCATACATATGCTTTCTCGGTTATCTCTATATCCCATGGTAAACTCATTATAGCATCAACAATGTTAAAAGAGCTTCTTGCACTAACAGAATATCTGTCTTTGGGATCATGTAGTACCAACGAACACAACACACATGAATAATTTATAAGATCCACGCTTCCGACAAATCCGCTATCCGCCATTTTGTCATTTGTCGGAATTTAAGAAAAAAGTCGGAATTTAAGAAAAAAGTCGGAATTTAAGAAAAAAAGTCGGAATTTAAGAAAAATATAGCGCTTTAATAGTATGGCACCTATGAGGCTCCGTAATTAGAAATCTATGGTGAGTCTTGAAGGACATTGGCAACAAAAATTTGGTTTGTCTAATATTAAAGAACTCGTAAAATGATAGAGTAACACCATTTACAACTTTCCCGTATTTTACTTCGTTTTTGAAATATTTCAGTTTGTTTGATATGTAAATGAGTTGGTCTCTGACGTCATGTGCTGGGTAGAGAATTTTGACTCATTAAAAATGTCTTATATCTCAGTGATTGCTAAGTTTATAATGTTCATTATCACGAGAAGTTATTATACGCACATTTTCAAGTAAATTTGTGGAACAAACGTGAAGATGGAACTAATATTCTAGTGTGTAAAATTCTCTAACCATTCGTTTACATAATAAACAAACTGAAATATTTCAAAAACGAAGTAAAATACGGGAAAGTTGTAAATGGTGTTACTCTATCATTTTACGAGTTCTTTAATATTAGATAAACCAAATTTTTGTTGCCAATGTCCTTCAAGACTCACCATAGATTTCTAATTGATTTTCAACTTCTAATTCAACTCTGACATTTTCTCTTCATTCTTGTTATTCAGAAAACTGGCAGCAATATAGGTCACAATGTCGAGGCTGTTTGGGAAAAAGGTTTTACCGGAAAGAATATCACTGTAGCCGTTATTGACGATGGTTTGAAATATACCCATGAAGAATTCAAAAGGCGTTATGTAAGTTTGTAATAAATTATTTATATGTGTATAAGTACCAGTTTACCTATCGAGTTGTAGAGTAAAAATGGTAAAAGATTCTTAATACCTCTGTTCAATTTTTCTCCAAAATTTACATCCTTTTTTAAACTTCTCACACTGGACAAAAATATTTGTACAATTTTTTCGTCTACAATTCTCTCCAATCAGTGGCGTGCTGGCAGGGGGCCCAGGGGGGCCGCCCCCCTGTGAAGATTTTTAGAGGGCGCCAAAAGCTTGAAGAGGGCACCAAAAACGGCACGTAATTACGCAAAAATGTCATATCAGAATTTGAAGAGTTGAAGAGAGAAACAATACTAGTTAAAACAAGGTTTTTAGATTGTATAAAAGAGTCTCGGAGACAACTCTCTCTTCAGCATTAAGAGTGGCCGAGGACCGAGTCGTTGACGGCTTTTTGTCGAGATATTTGAAGACGAACTTGCCAGGCAATAAAACGCCTCGTGGCCTCAAAATGCAGGAAATACCGTTTCAGATACCCAAAATTCAAAAAATTTCTGGGGAGTCATACCCACCTAAAAATATGTCGTCACTAACCTATTTTGCCGCCAAACAAACAGTGGCGTAGCCAATGATCCACAATACCGTTCTCGCGAAAAGTTGAAATCCGTTGAGAAACTTGTGGGGATGTTTGTTTCATGATCAAGTGAGTTGACATGTAATGTGATTAACAAATTAATCGCAGTGCAATTTTCTTCACTTTTTTCATGTCGCCATTGCACTTCCGTTTGAAAGAACGTCGACTTCGTGGACTGTCCTCACTTACCACCTTTTCACGGTCATTTTAATATCGATATGACACATTTAATTATCTGAAAACTCGCCTCAAAGTGTACTAAAATAGTGTTTCAGAGACCCTAGGAATCCACCATTTTCCGGTCCCCCCCTACAATACTTGTACCTCTTCGATCTAATCATGTCACCCCCCCCCCCCCCCCCCCCCCCCCCATGACACAATCCTGGCTACGCCACTGCTAAACAAATCCTAGCGGCGCCACTGACGATGGGACGCCAAATTTGCTGTTGGCCTCTCCTGACGAACAGAGGCCAGCACGCCACTGTCTCCAATAAGTTAACGTATTTAAAACTAAAAAAAAAACTAAAACTTTTTTCTATTTACATAATTTAGATAGCAGATTTGAGTTATGATTACATTGATAATGACAAGTCACCAGATCCATCTCCTACGGGGTAAGATTAGACGTCAGATTTGTTTTAATTTTGCTGGACATTGTTGTGTACAAACACCTCTCTTAAACGGAAGCGGACACTATCTTGGGTCCCAATGAGCAGAATAACCTCTCTTAAGCGGACACATGGAGTTCAAAATTAACGTATTCTTTAACAGTAACATCCAACACTTACGATTTTACACGACATGCCGACATTAGGCGACATAGCCTAATTAATGTTGTTGTTTTTTGATGAAGAGTAAAACTTGGTCGCCATAGCTACAGTTTTTTCTAATTGAGTACATCAAATTTTTCTTTTTTAACTTGTTCTTCAGTTAGTTTTGACAAGGAAATTCTCACAAGGAAATTCAACACCATAACCAGCGCCTCTGTTGATCCGTTTGTCCTTGATGACAATCGTTGCTATGTTATAGTCGGGCGCTTTAAAAACTTTAGTCACAGTGCCATTAGTTTGGGTGCTATACGCGAGCCTCGTAAGCAAACACTTCGTGATTCTTTCTTTATAATTAATAATTTAACTTATCTAATTAATATGTATTTCATCATGTTTTTAGTTAATGTTTCTGTAATATAGTTGATTAGCATATTATAGTCTTATTAATTAGTCATGAGCCATTAGCTGTATAATTAAGCCTCAGTTTGTTGAACTGTTCAGTTCTATGTCTATGTATTAAAAGTATATTACAATTGGCGACGAGTATGGGATCCAGCTCATGTAGATAACGTGGAGAGCTTTGGACATGGCAACCATAGGCCAGGTGGGAGAATTTGTAGAAGGCCGAGAAGACTTCAATGTTATATCGAGTGAATACAACAATATTCCGAAGCCAACGAGATAGCCGAAGGAAAACAAGTGGCTGTTTTGCTAACGGTTATTGGACCCACAACCTAGTCTGTTGAAGAGTTTACTTGCACCGCAGAGTCCGAGTTCGAAGAATTTTGAGACCTTGGTGCAGAACACTCTAAAGAATCACTTCAGCCCAAAACCGTCGGTGATTGCCGAGCGATTTAAATTCCATTGTCGGTCCCAAAGAGAGGGTGAGTCTGTTGGTCAGTTTATTGTAGTACTAAAGAAGTTAGACGCTACATGTGATTTCGGAACAATCTTAGACGAATCGTTAAGAGATCGGTTCGTATGTGGTTTATGGGACGGGGCAGTAAAGAAGAAGATACTTGCCATTGCCGATTTTAACTTTACTAAAGCAAATAAAGTCGCCCGAGCCATGGAAATTGCTGAGAAAAGTACTCATGAATTTAAACCGCCTTCACCTTCGAGTGTGAAAAAGATCTCCCAGGAGACAGAGCGTGGGGGAAAGCACAAATCAAGTAATCATCGAGTAAAAAGCACAAATCAAGTAGCCCTCAAGGGAAGGCTACGCAAACAACGTGTTTTGGATGCTGGGGCATTCACTCGCCAAACGTATGTAAATTTAAAGAAGCGAAGTGTTATCTGTGTTCAACGAAAGGACACATTGCTAAGGTTTGTCGATCGAAGAAAGGGGAGTAAGGAGTTACTTAAAACCCAGATGTCGCACGATACTAGTCGGCTGAGGACGATTCGGTCGAAGAAGAACTCGGACTGCATGGTGTTTATTCTAAGGCGAGAGAAAATAAATTCAAAGCCAAAATACAGCTCGATCAAGAGTATGTTGATATGGAAATGGCCACTGGCGTGGCGGTGTCCATTATTCCAGAGGGTCTTTACGTAGAAAAATTAAATCAGAATCCACTGGTTAAGTCGAAAGTGATTTTGAAAACCTATTCGAGACAGAAGCTCCAAGTGTTGGGGGAAGTTAAGGTACCAGTTCACTATCACGGTCAGAGTGTCAACCTTTGTTGTAAAAGAGAACAATCCTGCACCTTTGTCGAGATTGGTTGGAGAAATTAAAGATGGATTGGTCAAGAATTTTCGCGGTAAGCACCGAGTCAGCCCCAGAGTCCACAGCCGAGTTGGTTGAGAAATACCTGCTGCTATTTTCAGAAGGTTATGGTTCTATCAAGAACTTTAAAAGCCTAAATACATTTACGAGAGAATGCCCAGCCTTAATTTTGTAAAGCCAGACCAGTGCCTTAATTATTCCTTAAAGGGAGCGGTAGAAAAGAAACTGAATCGATTATAAAATGAGGGTATTATAAAATGAGGGTATTGATCATAGCGAATGGGCAACGTACCGCAATTGTAGTGGTCCCGAAAGCTGACAAATCGGTACGTCTGTCAGCATTCCTTACCCAGCGCCGAAGATATCTTCGCTACGTTAGCAGGAGGGACGGTGTTTACTAAATTAGATTTATCCAACGCGTATCAACAATTACAGTTAGACGGGTGTTGACGATTAATAGCCATCGAAGACTGTATCGCTTCACACGATTCCCATTCGGAGTATCGTCCGCGCCGGCAATTTTTCAAGCGGTCTTAGAACACATCCACGGAGCTTAGAGCGAGTCCGTTGCCGTTTGGATGACATTTTAGTGCATGAAAGGTCGGTTTCTCCACATCAGTATACAGTACAACTCCTAGACGAGGTGTTGAAGAGACTAGACCAACAGGGAATCAAATTGAAGAAATCCAAATGTGTGTGTTTTACAGTCTAAGGTTGATTATCTAGGTCATAGTGTCGATGAGCAGTGTATTCATCACTTACCGGAGAAAGTAGAAGCAATCTACTACGAAATGCACCTATTCCACGAGATGTTATCCAGCTAAAATCATACCTAGGATTATTGATTTATTACGCCAAATTCATCCCAAATATGTCCACCGTTCTAATAGTATTGCAAAATAATTCCCCATGGGTATGGACGGCGGAATGCGAGAAAGCCTTTGGGAAAAGTCGAGAGATTATGTTAGGAAGTCATCTATTGGTGCATTATGACACTAACAAACCCCTGAAGTTAGCCACTGATGCATCTTCGTTTGGGGTGGGAGCCGTGATTTATCATAGTTTAGAAGACGGGAGTGAACGCATCTCGAACTTTGAGTGCTATAGCGAGAAGAATTATTCTCAATTACATAAAAAAGCTTTAGCTATTATTTTTGGTGTCAAGAAATGTCACCAATATTTGTATGGGTGTAAATTTACGTTGGAAACTGATCATCAGTCTCTGGTGACGATTTTTGTCCTAAAGTGGGGGTCCCAACGTTAGCCGCGGCACGACTGCAGCGTTGGGCAATAATTGTATCGGCTTCTCAGTATGAAATTGTGTATCGGCGATCCGATAAACAATGCCGAGGTGCAAACCATCGTCAACAACGGCATCGTTATTGACGATGACGATGCATTTTCATAAGCAAATCTATTTGCAAATTTATTGCAAGAGTAGTTGTGCAAAGTTGAAAATGCACATATGTATACGTGTGCAAAGTTGTTTGTCATGTTTGCAACAAATTTGGAATCTGTGGCAAATTTATTGCAAATTTTGTTACAAATTTGCAAATGTGCAAATATGAAGCAAATTTAATCTATTACAAATTTGAAATACAACCCATACAAATGTTTGCAAAGTTAGTAAACTAAATTTGCAACAAATTTGCGAGCGTGCAAATTTGTTGCAAATCCAATTTTTCATCCCGTGTTTCGAAATTTCGCAAAGACTTTGGGAGGTGCATATAACTAATTAATAGTTGAAAGATACATGTACCTCTCAAATGTCATTTATAATAAGATTGAAGACAGTTGGTCAATTCTTGTAACTCACTAATATTTCGAGTTAGTGTTTTAGAAGAGGTCGAAATTGAGGCTATTCCGCAGCTCCGTGTACAGTACAGACCATTAATTTTATGATTTTGGTATTCCGTTTGTGTAGTAGAAAAATCTATCGTACGGAATATCGGCAATACAAGATTTTGTTCTGGTATGAAATAAACAGATTTTTAAATTCTAATCAATAAATATTGATGGTGCTGTTTCGTGTATATTTTGATATTTTCTTGATTGTTAAAGTTTTTGTTAATATAGAGTCACAGTTCTGTATATCTATATTTTCAAAATGTATACTTAAATGGAGTAAATATAAATAAATAAACAAATAGAAATGTTTTATGTTCGTTTACTAATCTTGGAATAGTGGATCTTCCGACGGAATAACAGATTTCAAAATGTATATAGTAGAAAAAAATCTAAATTTCGACCCTTGTTTTAGAAATGCAAAACTGTTGGTGTACTACTGCAATACGGAGTACGCGGTGTAACGTTTCGAACGAAGGCTCTTCGTCAGAAAACAGAGTGAACTTATTATATGACAATAATCATGTGACAGAAAATTAGCCAATCAGATGCGAAAAACAACAACACATTGGACGCACAAGCTGTTGCAAGTTGTCAACAGGCGTGAACAATGCTGTTCATAACAGGCGTGAACAATGTTGTGCTGCACCCTGTGAACAACGTTGTCAACAATGTTGTTCACGCCTGTTCGAACAACATTGTTCACGGATGATGAATCAACAGGCGTGAACAATGTTGTTCTAACAATGCGTATCAAGCATGATAACAATCCTGTTTGATGTTGTGCCAACACACATGAACAAGGTTGTCAGAACAGCTCCTATCATGCATGATATCAATTTGTTTTATCATGTTAAATTTTCTTGTTTTACGGGATTTTTTCGTACATCATGACCTATGTATATTATCGTCAATTTCTCCAAGACAAAACTACACAATATCTCGTCCAAAACATTTATTAAAAAACACACAAGCAAGGCTACAATACAAGCTTTAAAACGTTTCTGCACTCGTACGACGCATTTGTGATGGTTTTCTTTGCTTATCGGACTAGTCTTCACTTCAGTGGATCAACTTTCTCCGATCTTGTAGAACACCTGTATGCATATATAGTCAAATCAGGAACCTGAAAGTGAAACAAACAAACATGCTTGTCATATCATATTGTTTATCACAACTTGATTAAGCCTTGTCAGCGCTGCACCCTTTATAAATAAAGTCTTTTAAGTTAAATACTTATGAATTCTAGTTTTACTTCTTCGTGTTATAATACAACTATAAACAATATTAATAGTGATCATGGTCGTGATGGACGCTTCCCCCCGTCGCATGAAAACAAAAAGATACAAAAACGGCCCTTGCTCGTTTTTGCTTTTAGACAGAACAAGGCGGGTAAATAAGATTTACATCATTGACAATAATGCTTGAAAATTTATCCCACTTTCCTAACCGGAAAACGAACCCAAGGTGTCTGGTTTAACGGCCCTCTTGACCACTGAACTATTTGCGAAAAAACTGTCAGGACAGCCTCGGTCAGAAATTTGCGACGACCATCAAGAAATTGTCAAAAATTTTCCGATTATTACAACCGGGAGACATCGTATATCTTCACTTTATTGTTGCGAACGAATTTTTTTGTTATTCAAGCTTGAATGAATGTATATGTTTTCATTAATCAAATTCCTCCGCTAGTACAGTACTTGCAGACGGTATAGTTCAGTATTCAAGTATTTGACTGCGAGGAATTTTCCCGTTTCGAGCAGGACGTAAAACATTTTGAGGGTGCATGTAACACATATTCAGTGTGAAAATTAAAAAAGCGCATACATTTTGCCCATATCATATAGTTATAAATACATTATCATCTTGTACAAAAAAGATCTTGAGTTGACATATACCTTAAGGCTTTACTGTTGAAGTTTCCATGGGAAAGGACAAGATTCACTTGCAAGCCGTCGACTAAAATCAAAAGTAATATCATAAGAAACTTTTAGTCTTTCAATTGGTGAGAATGCTTAATATTCACTCTGAAAAAATATATCGTGCAGAACTTTGTCCCGGGGCTTTGTCACTTCGTTGACCGTCTGGCTTTTGTGGCATCAGCATCATGTAGTTATATCTTTATCTTGCCGTTTTTCGTGGTAAACCTTTTTCAGCTGTCAAAAATGGCATGTGGTAAAACGCGGACTGGACTGGACTCGTAAAACACGGACTGGACTCGATTAGTAAAACACGGACTGGACTAAATTAGTAAAACACGGACTGGACTCGATTAGTAAAACACGGACTGGACTGTACAAAATGAATTCACTGCTCGTACAAAATGAATTCACGGATATAATAAATTCACCCATATAACAAAGCGATCCGCTTTCACAGTGGTGGAAAAAGTGGTGGCAAAAAAGATAAAATGTCGAGTCTGTCGATTCAACGTCTCGTTTTGTGAAGGAAGCGGCACTGTTGAACATTTACAAAGGGCCACAGAAACATAATCCAGTTCTTGGGATTTTGTGACGAACCACATTCCATTATGATGGAGTATGATTGCTTCAATTTCCAACCGTTCGGCGTTGAGAAAAATGTGAGCACTCTGGGAGACTTTATTCATTTTGTCAATGCTGATTTTGACTTCACCTCGTTCGCAGACGTGCTCCCTACATGCGCCAAGGATATTACCATGGGTCTGCAATATCTTCACGAGAATGAACATCGCTCACCGAGACCTAAAGCCGGGAAACATTTTAGTTTCCAACCAGCATTACAGCAGCCGTTCTGTTGGTGAAGATGAGTTTGCCAAAGCATATGACAAATGCCCAATTGTCTGTAAGCTGACTGACTTAGGCTTAAGTCGGTCTCTCGACCTACAAACAAAGTCATTTTTTATGTCCAAGACGGAATCAGTCAGCCGTGGTACTCCGGCACATCCAAGCAAGCCAAGAAGATTTGAAAAAGCCGACATTTGGTCGTTGGGTTTGGTGATGTATATAATGATTAACCCAAATCTCCGTAGCCCTTATCGAGCCGAACTGGAACGACTAGGTACGTAATGTCTATAATGATAAATAATTATTCGATAATGCTTTTTATATCAAGAATTATCAAGGTCGAAGTCTGTATTATCTGCCTAGTAATACAGAGGGCAAATTTTAATTATTCGTATGTGATTGACTATAAATGAGGAACAGAGGATTTTTTTCTAATTAACTTAAAGGGCAACTGCCACCTAAAATGACATAGCTATTTTATTGTGTTATCTGATTCTATTTGTCAAACTGATTACTGTGATATAAATTTTATCTTTCTGCGACGATTACTTCTCGAGATACTAAGCGTTAAACTTTGGAATTGTGACGTCACAAGTGTGTCATTTTTAAGATAAAAGCAAAGAAAAACCGAGTTTATTATTAATATTTTATTTTGTGCCATATAAATTTGTTCGCTAGGGAGTGGAAAAGTTTTCCGGTACTTAGTTGCAGATCATCCAATGATTTTCACTACTGTTTCTATTTTGCAGACACCCGAGATTTTAGAAAAACATAAATTGCCAGTCTGTTCATTGCACTGATCTCAAAAATAGGACTGGATAGAGCATCTAGTGTTAATGATTTGAAGCCGGAAATAGCTAGCGGCGGCCATCTTGGAGTGACCACTTTCTGTGACTACGCTATATAGTTTTACTTAGGCGAAGCCGAGTTTTTGCGTATTTAAGCAATTATCTGTTCACAAATCGAACTCATCCCAAATATCCTAAGAAGTAGAAAGTATTCAAAGGTATTTGGACTCAAAATATTGTAAGTTTAGGCGGAAAATGTCTGGAAAATGATTCCTACAGCTCCATGTTTTGAAGTCCTGCAAAGTGCAAACCGCAAAGGTTTTAAGGACTCACTGTGGTAAGCACTTCGTTGTTTCTCTTAATTTTTGTGGTTACTCAACTTATTTATCCAAATATACTATTAATATATTTAGTGCACAGGTTGTCGAATGGTACTGTATATAATTATCTAAAATACTAAATAAGGTTCGGTCTGGTTGTACATTATTGTTTAATGAATTATTGTTGCCTTTGATTGCTTAGCTTCCAGTAAGAGGTACATTAATGTTGTTTTCACTTATTTATTTAAAGTCAAAATTTATGTCACTATTTTTATTCATCTTTTTGTTATCAACAATAATTAAGGCCATTTGCCATAAAAGATTAAATGAATTTAATTTGGAGGTTTACCACCTTTTTGTGAAACAAGTGTGCTCTCCTAGTTAATTTAGAACATTCTTTTCTTCAAAATTTTCCTCAAAAATACAGTTAATTATACTGTACTGTCTGTACAGTATAATTGAGAACATGTCAAGCTTCTATTCATATAATGGATTTGGAAAATCTTTACCCCAGGTTGATAATAGTTTCCTTCATACTAATGTTGCTAGAAAAGTACTGGATCAGATAAACCAGCCATTTCTCCCAAGCTAAATGCTGCTGTTTTTATTAAATTTCTAGACCTTCTAAACATGATGGGTACCTGAGAAAAACAAGACAAGACCAATACTAGCTTAAATCAGATAAAGTTTATGTGAACTCATGCACATAAATGTTAATGACTTATCACTATCAATACATTGTCACAAGGGATTGGGACACCATGAACTTGTTGGCCAAGTCTATTTGTAGCTGTATGGTCTATAAATTCACCACCATTTACAAACTAGAAATGGTACCATTTTTAATATTACCAATAAACCTGTTTGATAAAACATGTGCTAGGTAATGAACACCAAAGCGACAGAATTATCCCATGGGTTTAGACAAGCACAAATGGGAACCATAAAAGGAACACGAATGCAGCATGTCATCACATTGAATCCTAATAAAATTAGTCCTGGTGAGGAACTGTACATTGACGTACTGAAACTTAAAAGTAGTAGCTGTTTGGTGCCTGGTTCATTGAGTTTGTCTTCCTCCTTTTTCTTGAGGTTGCCTTTTTCATAACATAATTGTCAGTATATTGCCAAAATAAATTTACCTGCCAATTGCAAATATATGTACAAAAATTAAGAGAAAGAACAAAAGCGCTACCACAGTGAGTCCTTAAAACCTTTGTCCAGATACAGTAAATAAATCCTGAGTGATCCAAACCACTGACAATTCAACGACCAAGCTTCTTACTTGGCGGTTTGCACTTTGCAGGACTTCAAAACATGGAGCTGTGGGAATCATTTTCCAGACGTTTTCCGCCTAACCTTACAATATTTTTAGTCCAAATACCTTTGAATACTTTCTACTTCTTAGGATATTTGGGATGAGTTCGATTTGTGAACATATAATTGCTTAAATACGCGAAAACTCGGCTTCGCCTAAGTAAAACTATATAGCGTAGTCACAGAAAGTGGTCACTCCAAGATGGCCGCCGCTAGCTATTTCCGGCTTCAATTTTCGTGACTCCGAAACAATAGGTTGCTCTATCCAGTCCTATTTTTGAGATCAGTGGTTCATTGCAATTAACACACTTGTGACGCCATAACTCTAAATTTAACGCTTAATATCTCGAGAAGTAATCGTCGCAGAAAGATAAAATTTATATAGTCATTCACATACGAATAATTAGAATTTGCCCTCTGTATTACTAGGCAGATAATACAGACTTCGACCTTGATAATTCTTGATATAAAAAGCATTATTTATCATATAGACATTACGTACCTAGTCGTTCCAGTTCGGCTCGATAAGGGCTACGGAGATTTGGGTTAACCATTATATACATCACCAAACCCAACGACCAAATGTCGGCTTTTTTCAAATCTTCTTGGCTTGCTTGGATGAGTCGCGCCAAATGAATTTATGGTGCCATATATGCCGGAGTACCTCGGCTGACTGATTCCGTCTTGGACATCAAAAATGACTTTGTTTGCAGGTCGAGAGACCGACTTAAGCCAAAGTCAGCCAGCTTACAGACAATTGGGCATTTGTCATATGCTTTGGCAAACTCATCTTCACCAACAGAACGGCTGCTGTAATACTGGTTGGAAACTAAAATGTTTCCCGGCTTTAGGTCTCGGTGAGCGATGTTCATTCTCGTGAAGATATTGCAGACCCAGTCTGCGAACGAAGTGAAGTCAAAATCAGCATTGACAAAATGAATAAAGTCTCCCAGAGTGCTCACATTTTTCTCAACGCCGAACGGTCGGAAATTGAAGCAAGCATACTCCATCATGATGGAATGTGGTTCGTCACAAAATCCCAAGAACTGGATTATGTTTCTGTGGCTCTTTGTAATGTTCAACAGTGCCGCTTCCTTCACAAAACGAGACGTTGAATCGACAGACTCGACATTTATCTTTTTTGCCACCACTTTTTCCGCTTTACCGTCGTATTTTCCAAGGTAAACCGAGCCAAACGAACCACAACCCAACTTTTTTTCTTTCTGGAACAGTTTCCATTCAAATTTAGGCAGGTTTGGATCTTTTTTCGGCTTCCTTATAAGCGTTGGAATCTTAAAACTTGCTGCCATTCTGATCACGTAGAACCTTCCTTAGTTCCTTTTTGGCGCGAATTTGTAGCTCCACTTCCGGTTTGAACGAAGGTCGCTGGGGGGGGGGGGGGGGAGTGAAAGCGGATCGCTTTGTTATATGGGTGAATTTATTATATCCGTGAATTCATTTTGTACGAGCAGTGAATTCATTTTGTACAGTCCAGTCCGTGTTTTACTAATTTAGTCCAGTCCGTGTTTTACTAATCGAGTCCAGTCCGAGTTTTACTAATCGAGTCCAGTCCTTGTTTTACTAATTTAGTCCAGTCCGTGTTTTACTAATCGAGTCCGTGTTTTACTAATTTAGTCCAGTCCGTGTTTTACTAATCGAGTCCAGTCCGTGTTTTACGAGTCCAGTCCAGTCCGCGTTTTACCACATGCCGTCAAAAATACATTCAACGAGAGATCGTCAGAGACGCTGCGGGTCTGTCCTCCACTGGATGGCTTCCTCAACGAACTTTAACGGCTTTTGCCATGATTTTTGAATAGTAAACAAAGATTGTAATTAGTTGATCATAAGCTATCCCAATTCTTATTGGTTAATCATGAACGAAAAGTTCAGGCCAATATCCTGTTTAACCTGTTTTTCATTTGAACAAGTGGTTCACGCATGTTGGAACAACGTAAAACAACTTGTTGACACATGATATAACAACGTTGTTCACAAATGATATAACATGTTGTTCAAGCATGATGAAGTAACAAGGCCGAACAACCATGTTACAAAAATAGTGAACATGGTTGTACTATCAATGATGTTTTTCCCTGTTCCAACAACCGTGAACAACCATTGTTGGCTGAACAATGCTGAACAATGGTGTTGGAACAATGATGAACAACATTGTTCGTTCAACAAGGTTGTTCACGCATGATAGCCGCTAGCCTGCGTAGCGGCTCTCGAAGGGGGGGAACGCGCGCGCGTTTTCGCTCTTCTCGCCTCCCCCCCCCCCCTCCCCTTCGAGAGCCGCTACGCCAGGCAAGATAGCCGCCTTGTTACAGTATTGTTCAGCCAACAACATTGCAACAACTTGTGCGATTTTTATCTGTGTAGTGGGGACACGAGCCCGCGGGGCGAATGCATTCACGCGATTTCATTAGATTATCGATACTTACTGTTCATGATGACGTATACGACGGCGTGATCTTTCCATGTTTTTCATACAGTTGTAGAAACACGATTTTTAGCCAATCACCTCGTCAGTTTCAAAATGTTATTTTATAATAAGAAATATGTAATTAAATTAATTTTCAATTACTAGCGAAAAACGAACAATATGAAATGATTCAAGACAAAGCGAATACAAATAATTTATTTAGCTTCGCCTCTAAAAACTACATAGAAGAAGCAGGGTCACCACAATAGTTAAACACCAATTACAGTGGGGCCCTTACAAAAATAAATAACTAATAACAGCAAGTTATGGGTTCAAATGACAGCCATTTTGAGTTTTGTTACCATGGTAACATTAATCGCACTCTCCGGAGTAATAATATATAACATATATAATATATAACAATTAATATATAACTATTAGTTTTAACTATTTTATTTGTTATTTGTTATTTGTGATTTGTGAGATCACATGATTTTACGTAATCAACATTCAACAGAATATTAAAAAGAACAATATATGAACTACGTGCTACGCTCTTGCAAGTAGAGGCCAAAATGTGCTTAACAAAAAGCGATTTCGCTGTCACATCAAGTCAGATGGTTAACATAAACGAGCAACTGTTGAAAGATCCAGACAGAACTGGCTTTTGCTTGTTAATGTTAGTACAAAACCGGATTCAATTGTCCAGCTCAAAGGACCCTTTCTGCAGAATAACAAAATCACAAAATCGACCAATCACGACACCAGAAACTCTATAGTCACCTGTCAACTTCTACTAAAACTCCATTATTACTTTAATACTTTTTTACCTTATTTGCTCGATCCTTCATCGGATTTGCCAGGTTAATCTTTCACCATTACGCATTATATAGATATTAAGCCAGTGAAGTGCGCAAATCTCGTTTTCGTTAAAACCGATAAGCCTAATTATTATTATTATTATTATTATTATTACTGGATTTATACCTACATACAATAAAACAAGTTAAATTACTATGTAGTTTACAACTATATTATATATTAAAATTACAATTATTTACTATCCTAATCGTTCTTTATAGTATTAAAAATGTTAATAGCATGTAAAAGTGGACTATTTCTAAATCTATTAGTTTCTACTAAAAAAGTTATAAAAACAGTTTTTTGTTCGCTCTAGTGTTTCTTTCCGTTACCTCAGATCTTTTTGGAGGAAGCAAATGATTAAGCTTGTGATCTTCTTCGGCCATATCAGATATTAACTTTAAACAGTGGTTTAATACATGTTCGTAATCTTGTCCTGGATAAATTATACGGAATGCTCGTTTTTGAATTCTTTCGATGTTGCATCGTTGTTTAGCTGTTTAGACCCCCAGATCATAAAACATCACCATATTCTAAAACCGGCCTGATTATTGAGTTATAAAACGCCAACAGGTCCTTTGTGGGGGCTCCGTAATTCTTTAAAGTTCAATCGATTTTTAAAAGTTCAATCTGATACAAACAAGTTCATCGATTTTTCCAGCGATAGATCGAGGATTCAGTAAAAGTATGTCGGGTAGATTGATAAGATTGCTAACAGGATCTACTAAGTTCAGCTTTATGCAATTTAATGGATTGTGGGTTCTACGATCAGCCAAAGTACAACGACCATACCTTTTACGAGATATGATTCTCACTTGTATTCGATGTTTATTTCTTCCAGCACGCTTGCCCCTGTACTTTCGTATTCCAAGAAGACCAATTATTTCCCATACTTCATTTGGCAAACGGTTATAACGTTTAAAATTTAATAAAACGTCACTTGAGAATTCAACACGGAGCAATAAAATGCCGTGGCAGCCATGACACGCCATGTGTTACATGTCTTAGGATCACGAAAAATATGTACCATCGTCACGGTATTAAATATTTCCTGTCTGGCCCAGTCAAAGTCGGTCGTATAAGACTGACGAAGTCGTGAATCGAAAAACACGGCTCACGGTAACGCAACATTAAAATTGAAAATCGACAAACGCCAGGCACATGAGATCCACTCACACGCAAAGTTTGATTTCATAAAAAACTCTGCGATTGGTGGCATTTTGAATTTTCATGACGGCTACGCGGACGTGCAAGATGGGTTTTTTCTACAAAAATGAAAGTTTTTCAACCTGATTTATTATAATTAATGCTAAAATTCATATTAAGATAATGTGTCTTGTTTGGGAAATTTAAAAGCATTAGTAAAAGCGGATTTATTGGGCTTTCAGAAAATGTATAGCTTTCTCAACAGTTATTTCCGGAGATATCAATAGAACAAAGAGGTGGTTCAATTTTCGATGTTTGTCAGGAAAGAGTTAAGCACTCAGTTACGTCACATTTGGAAATTTTACGCGTCTTGAAGAAGAGAATTTTAATTTGTAAAACGATGGATCATACCAATTTTTCATAAACTCTATACCGCTGCTTGTTTATTATTATAAATAATTCGTGATTTTATATAACGACCTTTTAAATGGCTCGACGTTGGTTTGTATTAGGAGACTGTTACATGAAAGGTTCATATTTTTTTCTCCAGGCATGGTACAAGATGCGCTGGTGTTATAGCAGCAGATGCTGACAATGGTATTTGTGGCGTTGGTGTGGCATACGAAGCAAACATTGCAGGTTTGTGTTCGTTGTTAAAGTGCCTATACGGGGTTTGAGGATTTTACATATTTGTGATGTTTGGAATCTTTTGAGAAGAATTGTAAAATATCTTGTCTTGCGAAAATTTTCTCTTCATTATTCAGATTTAGTATTCACAGGAAATGACGTCAAAGCAGGGACACGCAAATACATTGCATTGAATTTAATGAAATACAATGAAAGTTTAGGAATAAAGCGAATTTTGTCTGAACAGGTGTGTTTAAAGTTCAGAGCCAAACTTTCTTTGTATGATTTCGCGTGTCCCTGCTTTGACGTCATTTCCTGTGAATAGTAAATCAACTTTCAGTGGCGGATCTAGGGTTGTTCAAAAGGGGGGGGGGGGGGGGGGGGCGTACATGAAGAATCAGCACATTGTGGTTGTCGTCGAGCGCACTAGGGGGTCTGGGGCATGATCACCCAGGAAAATTTTTAATTTTGAAAAGTCCGGCGATTTCTGATAATAATTTTTGCGAAATTAGGGTACCACGCCGTTGCTAAAAATGCACGATTACAAAGGGGCATCAAGATTATGAAACACTTGAATATAAACGTCGTTTTATAAAAAACGTATCTTGGAAGTGCATGCAAACCAGCTTTTGCAATGAAAATTGGATAAGCTACCAAAACATTTTTACCATGTCAAGACGAACAAGTTGAAGTGATAAACGCAATACTATATGACGGATTATAAGCACAATCATTGTGCTTATAATCGGTCATATAGTATTGCGTTTATCACTTCAACTTGTTCGTCTTGACATGGTAAAAAACAGAAAAACACTTGTTTGCGGGATTTTAAAGGGGATCGCCGCCCGCGCCCCTCCATGGATCCGCCACTGAACTTTAGCAGCGAATCTTGGTAGAACCCAAAGATTACGAATATGTAAAATCCCCAAACCCCGGAAAGCCACTTTAAGTTAAATACTATCCTATTGTCGTCGTCCTTATTGTTTTTATTTACATTTATCTCAATTTATTTTTATTTGTCATAATGGTTGTGCTACACGTCGATATGTGACATGAAGAGGTCAACTTCACTGATCTCTATAATTTGATTGCTCATACCTTATTGTGAGGAGCAAAAATTTTGAAGATACCGGCGGCCATATTGGTAGTCCAAGTCCAGCGGACTTTGTGAGCTTAAAACTTGTTCTCAATCCCATATCCATACAAAAACCAAATATATACAGTACGTCGTCACACCTTCAAACTATAGGTGGGAACATTGAAAATTGAGAAATAAATGCCATTTTTTTGTTGATAGGTACACGAAAGCAGACATTATTTGACCTATATGATCATCAAGTATTGCATGGCGTTATTATTGAATCAATCAAAAAACTTTGCGGTTTTACTTTTGATACATGTTTGAGCACGCAAGTCTGAACACACCACCACGTTTGTAATGTCGACGTTAGCAAACTTGTATACTAGTTTCTCTGAAGACGACCCAGGAACACGGGCCGAAAGCTCAAAATAATCACACATGGTGAAAACCACAAAGTTTTTTTGATTGATATTTGACCTTTTAGAGACATTTTGTTAATCACAGTCAGTTGACAGACTTAGTAATTTAATATAATTAAATATGTGTATAATGTAATATAATATAATATCTTGTATATTATAATAGCATGTATATATATTTCACATGTATATATATATATATATATATATGTCTCATTTTTAGTTCAAAAACTCATGAGTTTTTCTGGCGGCCATTTTGGTACTCTTTTGCTAATTCAGCTGGATGAGCAATCCAGTTATATATAATCAGTAGGTCCACTTACTGTCTTCTCTTTACTGTTGATTGTTTGTTGTTGTTTCTGTTCTGTAAATGTCAAGCAACAAAATATAGCATATTTTTGTATGTATACACTGTATGTGATAACATTGCTATCACGCGTGTTTGTCAGTGTTAAATTAACTTAAGTTAAGTTAGCTAACAACATAAAATGGAACGAAGATGTACGACTGTTCCACCCGATTATATTAACGATATAAGTGTCAACGTACGAGCGACAGCCGATCGTTACCTAGTAAAATCATAATCACAATAAATTCAAAATGGCGGTCTATTCACTTTTTCAACGACTTGTGCTATGATATCAATTGAAAATACATGCAATCATACATATTTTGACACGAATACAAACAACACTCAGAGTGAAAATTGTTCAGTTGTTTCAGATTCCTAACACTAGTTTCTATATTAATTTTGAAAGTCTTTCAACTCAACTTGAAAAGTCAGTCCTATTGCCAACGAATCTGCAAACGTTATTCACAAATGGCTTGCAATTTTATGTTGTAGTATGTGCACATTAAAGTGCGCCTAACCCCATTTTTTTGGTTTAGAATAAATTTAGAATGTTCTTTTACATTTTTCTGTTTTTGTTCTTAAGTTATTCAAGTTTTTGTGATATGCAAATAAGGCATGTGATGGTAAGATAAGGAAAGCAGAATTGTCGAAGAATCTATTTTCGAGTATATCTTCAAAACCAGACATGTTGTAAAAGATGGACTGATAAAACATGGACTGGAGTGGACTGGACTGATAAAACATGGACTGATAAAACATGGACTGATAAAACATGGACTGGTAAAACATGGACTGATAAAACATGGACTGATAAAACATGGACTGGTAAAACATGGACTGGTAAAACATGGAGGGTTAGGATCTTTGTTGTTTTGGGGTTAGCGATTATTTGTTAATGTATAGACATCATATATGAGATGTCTACATTAACAAATAATCGCTAACCCCAAAACAACAAAGATCCTAACCTTCCATGTTTTACCAGTCCATGTTTTATCAGTCCATGTTTTATCAGTCCATGTTTTATCAGTCCATGTTTTACCAGTCCATGTTTTGTCAGTTCATGTTTTATCTGTCCATGTTTTATCAGTCCAGTCCAGTCCATGTTTTATCAGTCCATGTTTTACAACATGCCTCAAAACCATTTATCAAACTTTCTCCAAACTTTGCATGTATTACAGACAAATCAAAAACAAAAAAGACAGTTCAAGTTATGTAATCGTCATGGTAACCGATTTGTTTCCAGACCTCTAAATTCAGGCTCAGAAAATATTTGTTTTCTGCCATATATACAGGGTGTAGCAGAGTTTACTACAGCTTCACACTTTAGTATAAGATTAGTTAAGTTTGTAGCATCTTCCTTGAATATTACCAACTCCAAAATGATCAACACTTGAGAGAAAACAAATAATTTTAGTTTTTAAATTAAGAGGTTTCAAACTAATCGGTTACCATGACGACTACGCGCATTTGGAATCCGTAGACGGTCGGTAGCATCTTTGATCATGGACGGTGGCACCCTTTATCATTGTCGGTCATCCTTGATCTTGGGACTTCGCGTGACTATTTTTTGATAATATTCTAAACCAAACCCTAAAACTAACCCTAACCTTTATCCTAACCCTATTAAAAATAAAAAAAAATAAAGTAAAAGGCTAGAATAGAGGAGGAAAAAAGAAGGAAGAGTTGAGGAAAGGTGATGAAAGGAGAAGGTGAAAAAAAACCACAAAGGAAGAGCCGGAAAGGCAGGAATGTGGGTAAAGGCAAGGGAGTAGAATAAAAGGCAAGAGGGGTAGACAAAATGACCTAAAAAGGTGGAGGGAAAGGGGAAGCAAGGTATGTGTAGAAAGAGTAAAAGAAATAGAGAAGACAAGGGGAAGCAGAAAATCGATAGGAAGATAAGAGATTGGGATTTGAAGGAAAGGCGACAGAGGAGAGAAGCTAAAAGTAGCCGGAAAGAAGTCAAATACAGTCATGATCCACGTCTTAAAAGAAAAGTCTTAAGTGCTGACTAATTAAAATTGCTTAACATATGAAAGCTTCTAATTTCCTGCGGTAATGAATTCCACAGTTTTGGTGCCGCAACCGAGAACGCTCTGTCTCGATGAATCACCGTTTTGGATTTTGGCTCAAGTAGCAGATTTCGGTCAGATGATCTCAAAGCACGAGTAGGTTTATATTTAGTTAGCAAATCAGTAATATAAACAGGCGCCTGGCCATGCAAAGCCTTGAAAGTAATTATTAGTATCTTAAAAAACAATCCTTGATCTCACCGGCAACCAGTGAAAATTACGTAGCACAGGGGAGATATGCTCCGATTTTTTAGCCCCCGTTACAAGTCCAGCAGCTGTATTTTGAATTCGCTGTAACTTGCTCAATTCAGCTTCTGGTAAGCCATATAGGATGCTATTACAGTACAGCTGTCAAGTTTTGATGTTAT
This sequence comes from Chrysogorgia sp. JL179-B06, assembly GCA_035772405.1. Taxonomy (NCBI): domain Eukaryota; kingdom Metazoa; phylum Cnidaria; class Anthozoa; order Scleralcyonacea; family Chrysogorgiidae; genus Chrysogorgia; species Chrysogorgia sp. JL179-B06. The sequence goes on along the minus strand of JAYKKM010000182.1, from coordinate 347,582 downwards.
ATGAATGCATGCACCAACTTCTCACTGTCCTTTTTTACTCAAATATTTCCTGATCTTGCCGATATTCCTGATAGCAAAAGTGGCCGATTTACAAATGTAACCGCAGTTAATTGATTAATGTTGTTATTTTTTCTAATTTTTAGCTATTCGTTTAATTAACATTAAACCTTCAAGTGATGTTGATGAAGCGAAGGCATTTTATCCGTTTCCTGGTCATAGCATTGATATATTTTCAAACAGCTGGGGACCTCCGGACAACGCAAGAGAAGTACGCGGGCCCAAAACGTTATCTCAGCGTGCTTTGAAAGAAGGCGCAACTCGGGTACGGCATAAAATGTATTTTTCTTTCAACGATGCCTATATTAGGACACAAATGTTATGTATTTTAAATGTAATTCCAAATCAGAATTGATTGATTGATTTATTATAAAAATACTTGAATGGCAATTTACAGACAAGGCAACTAAATTGAAAAACTCAAGTTACAAATTTGATTAAAATAGTAAGTCTAGCAAACAAGTGCCTACTCGATAAAATTGGTGGAGCTATCTACAACTATCCCATAATCTAACACAAGAAGGAAGGAAACTGTTCAGGAACGTATTAGTTTCTACACTTAAACAACGGGATTTTACGAGCATCCCGAAAGTTCTAGCGATGATCTACAGGTGGAGGTAACAAAGCGCGTAATTTGCTGTCTAGAGTCAAACTGTGCTTATAAAAAGTCCGGCATAAAGATTCGCTCCTTTCGAAGAGGGTCGACAATTTGAGATCGCGTAAGCCTCGCTTGTACGATAGGTGGGGATAAATTATTCGGACGGCACGCCTTTGTATGGTCTCTACGTTGTCTTTCAGCGATACAGTCAGAGAAAAATGCCATACAGGACACGCATATTCCAAGATAGGCCTAATAAAATAGCAAAACACGGAAAGAAGGTCAGCAGCAGGGACGCCGCTCCGTTTAAGCGTCCTCAAAGCGTACAAGCGGCTACTTGCGTTAGAGCATATATAGTTAATATGCGTATCCCATTTGAGGTCGGATGACAACATTACACCCAGTAATTTAACTGACTGTACGGATTCCATCGGCACTTCGTTGATGGTAAGTGGAGGTAGCACATGAGGATTCTTAAGGAAAGATACAGTGAACTCTTTGGTCTTCTTTACGTTGAGTTTCATGTTGTTGGTGGTCGACCACTGGACGATGTTATTAACTTCGCGCTGCAAAGTCGATGGTACCACAGCAGTGGTAGAAATAACTTCGTAAGTAGAGCAATCGTCCACGTATTTGTAAAGTGGAAGTGAGGTAGAGAGATCGTTAACCATGACAAGGAAAAACAACGGACCGAGTTTAGTTCCTTGAGGTACTCCGGCGTTGACATTCAGCCACGTTGATGTAAATTGGCCAACCTTCACACGCTGTTGACGGAATTGCAAGAAATTAGCGCACCAATTCAACAAGATTGGAGGAACACCAAGAAGCCTAAGCTTTTCCAGCAGGATATTATGGTCGATCCGATCGAAGGCTTTGGAAAAGTCAATTAGACAAGATCTAACGAATGTTTTGGGTGTCTCAGTTGCGAGTAGCAATTGGTGAACTAGGTGGACGAGGGCGTGGGTAGTAGATGACTTTTTAACGCTACCAAACTGGTACGGGTCAATGTGAGGCATTACGATAGTAGCCAACCATTCGAAGACGAACCCCTCCATAACCTTGCTGAGGACTGGGGTTAAGGATATAGGTCTGAGGTCGTTGTCAATAGAACGAGGTAGAGGGACTTTTCCTAAAGCTATAACATTGGGCACGTTTCCACAGCGAGGGGACGTGGCCTTGATTAATAGACGAGTTAAAAACGGGATGACTTAGCATGCACAGGAGCGAGAATTCTTTAAAACCCAGTTAGGGATCTCGTCAGGACCACTTGCCGAACGCACTTGGATGGATAAAAGAGAACGTTCAACAGCATCAGGGCTAATGATATACTCGTCAGGGGTGGTGGATATTGGGATGGGAGTATACACGAGAGGATGGATTTCGTTGTTAACGGCCACAAAGGAGTCATTAATTGCTTCGGCAAGGTCAGCTTCTTCCATTACCAATCCGTCGATTGTTATACTTGATAGTGGCGGAGGTTTTGATAAACCAGACATTAATTTGATATTGTTCCACCATTTACGTGGATTGGTGTCACGCATTTGACTGATGGTATTCCGATAGAAGGAATTGCGAGCGTGTTTACACAGACTGGTAACCTTGCTGCGGTATTGGGAGTAAAGATGACGATTGCCTGACGTCCAAGCACGCTGCCGTCTCCTGATGGCCTCTTTTATATCTGCAGTCATCCACGGTTTATCAGTAGGATGAAATTTCACGGACCGTTTTGGCAAAGCAGGTATCCATGGCGGTGGTGAGAACAGAGTGAAAGTCGTTAAATTGATCCTCACAAAGGTACGTATGGTTATAGAGGAGACCAATTAACAGATTTCAGAAATGATCCTAACGCATGACTCTTGGAAGATTTGCAGTCACGCTTCAAAATGCGAATAGATGGACGAGAAGGGGTACAATACCAGGCTGGCTGGAGGAGTACGGTCAAATGGTCAGAAAGTCCCATGGGTGGTAGTAATTGGAATTCATCATAGTATTTAGACAAGGTTGAGAATACTTGGTCAAGGTTGCATCACCCCGCGTTGGTTTTGTCACAAGTTTCTTAAGATTGAAAGATGAACTAAGATTGCTAGGTTTGAATCGATTAAAGTCCCCAAGAAGTATAATAGCAGAATTCGGGTATAACGCGAGGGCTGAATCAAGGCTATTGAATAGGTGAATTCGGAGAGAATTATCGTCGTTTTGAGGTGGGTGATATACCGTACCTAAGATAATAGAGTTAATTCCCCTTGGCAGAATGTTGGGTTTGACGATAAACCACTGGATTTCGATATCAGGATCTCTTAATTGACTATGACTCGTTGTTAAAGTGCCTATACGGGGTTTGAGGATTTTACATATTTGTGATGTTTGGAATCTTTTGAGAAGAATTGTAAAATATCTTGTCTTGCGAAAATTTTCTCTTCATTATTCAGATTTAGTATTCACAGGAAATGACGTCAAAGCAGGGACACGCAAATACATTGCATTGAATTTAATGAAATACAATGAAAGTTTAGGAATAAAGCGAATTTTGTCTGAACAGGTGTGTTTAAAGTTCAGAGCCAAACTTTCTTTGTATGATTTCGCGTGTCCCTGCTTTGACGTCATTTCCTGTGAATAGTAAATCAACTTTCAGTGGCGGATCTAGGGTTGTTCAAAAGGGGGGGGGGGGGGGGGCGTACATGAAGAATCAGCACATTGTGGTGTCGTCGAGCGCACTAGGGGGTCTGGGGGCATGATCACCCAGGAAAATTTTTAATTTTGAAAAGTCCGGCGATTTCTGATAATAATTTTTGCGAAATTAGGGTACCACGCCGTTGCTAAAAATGCACGATTACAAAGGGGCATCAAGATTATGAAACACTTGAATATAAACGTCGTTTTATAAAAAACGTATCTTGGAAGTGCATGCAAACCAGCTTTTGCAATGAAAATTGGATAAGCTACCAAAACATTTTTACCATGTCAAGACGAACAAGTTGAAGTGATAAACGCAATACTATATGACGGATTATAAGCACAATCATTGTGCTTATAATCGGTCATATAGTATTGCGTTTATCACTTCAACTTGTTCGTCTTGACATGGTAAAAAACAGAAAACACTTGTTTGCGGGATTTTAAAGGGGATCGCCGCCGCGCGCCCCTCCATGGATCCGCCACTGAACTTTAGCAGCGAATCTTGGTAGAACCCAAAGATTACGAATATGTAAAATCCCCAAACCCCGGAAAGCCACTTTAAGTTAAATACTATCCTATTGTCGTCGTCCTTATTGTTTTTATTTACATTTATCTCAATTTATTTTTATTTGTCATAATGGTTGTGCTACACGTCGATATGTGACATGAAGAGGTCAACTTCACTGATCTCTATAATTTGATTGCTCATACCTTATTGTGAGGAGCAAAAATTTTGAAGATACCGGCGGCCATATTGGTAGTCCAAGTCCAGCGGACTTTGTGAGCTTAAAACTTGTTCTCAATCCCATATCCATACAAAAACCAAATATATACAGTACGTCGTCACACCTTCAAACTATAGGTGGGAACATTGAAAATTGAGAAATAAATGCCATTTTTTGTTGATAGGTACACGAAAGCAGACATTATTTGACCTATATGATCATCAAGTATTGCATGGCGTTATTATTGAATCAATCAAAAAACTTTGCGGTTTTACTTTTGATACATGTTTGAGCACGCAAGTCTGAACACACCACCACGTTTGTAATGTCGACGTTAGCAAACTTGTATACTAGTTTCTCTGAAGACGACCAGGAACACGGGCCGAAAGCTCAAAATAATCACACATGGTGAAAACCACAAAGTTTTTTTGATTGATATTTGACCTTTTAGAGACATTTTGTTAATCACAGTCAGTTGACAGACTTAGTAATTTAATATAATTAAATATGTGTATAATGTAATATAATATAATATCTTGTATATTATAATAGCATGTATATATATTTCACATGTATATATATATATATATATATATGTCTCATTTTTAGTTCAAAAACTCATGAGTTTTTCTGGCGGCCATTTTGGTACTCTTTTGCTAATTCAGCTGGATGAGCAATCCAGTTATATATAATCAGTAGGTCCACTTACTGTCTTCTCTTTACTGTTGATTGTTTGTTGTTGTTTCTGTTCTGTAAATGTCAAGCAACAAAATATAGCATATTTTTGTATGTATACACTGTATGTGATAACATTGCTATCACGCGTGTTTGTCAGTGTTAAATTAACTTAAGTTAAGTTAGCTAACAACATAAAATGGAACGAAGATGTACGACTGTTCCACCCGATTATATTAACGATATAAGTGTCAACGTACGAGCGACAGCCGATCGTTACCTAGTAAAATCATAATCACAATAAATTCAAAATGGCGGTCTATTCACTTTTTCAACGACTTGTGCTATGATATCAATTGAAAATACATGCAATCATACATATTTTGACACGAATACAAACAACACTCAGAGTGAAAATTGTTCAGTTGTTTCAGATTCCTAACACTAGTTTCTATATTAATTTTGAAAGTCTTTCAACTCAACTTGAAAAGTCAGTCCTATTGCCAACGAATCTGCAAACGTTATTCACAAATGGCTTGCAATTTTATGTTGTAGTATGTGCACATTAAAGTGCGCCTAACCCCATTTTTTTGGTTTAGAATAAATTTAGAATGTTCTTTTACATTTTTCTGTTTTTGTTCTTAAGTTATTCAAGTTTTTGTGATATGCAAATAAGGCATGTGATGGTAAGATAAGGAAAGCAGAATTGTCGAAGAATCTATTTTCGAGTATATCTTCAAAACCAGACATGTTGTAAAAGATGGACTGATAAAACATGGACTGGAGTGGACTGGACTGATAAAACATGGACTGATAAAACATGGACTGATAAAAACATGGACTGGTAAAACATGGACTGATAAAACATGGACTGATAAAACATGGACTGGTAAAACATGGACTGGTAAAACATGGAGGGTTAGGATCTTTGTTGTTTTGGGGTTAGCGATTATTTGTTAATGTATAGACATCATATATGAGATGTTACATTAACAAATAATCGCTAACCCCAAAACAACAAAGATCCTAACCTTCCATGTTTTACCAGTCCATGTTTTATCAGTCCATGTTTTATCAGTCCATGTTTTATCAGTCCATGTTTTACCAGTCCATGTTTTGTCAGTTCATGTTTTATCTGTCCATGTTTTATCAGTCCAGTCCAGTCCATGTTTTATCAGTCCATGTTTTACAACATGCCTCAAAACCATTTATCAAACTTTCTCCAAACTTTGCATGTATTACAGACAAAATCAAAAAACAAAAAAGACAGTTCAAGTTATGTAATCGTCATGGTAACCGATTTGTTTCCAGACCTCTAAATTCAGGCTCAGAAAATATTTGTTTTCTGCCATATATACAGGGTGTAGCAGAGTTTACTACAGCTTCACACTTTAGTATAAGATTAGTTAAGTTTGTAGCATCTTCCTTGAATATTACCAACTCCAAAATGATCAACACTTGAGAGAAAACAAATAATTTTAGTTTTTAAATTAAGAGGTTTCAAACTAATCGGTTACCATGACGACTACGCGCATTTGGAATCCGTAGACGGTCGGTAGCATCTTTGATCATGGACGGTGGCACCCTTTATCATTGTCGGTCATCCTTGATCTTGGGACTTCGCGTGACTATTTTTTGATAATATTCTAAACCAAACCCTAAAACTAACCCTAACCTTTATCCTAACCCTATTAAAAATAAAAAAAAATAAAGTAAAAGGCTAGAATAGAGGAGGAAAAAAGAAGGAAGAGTTGAGGAAAGGTGATGAAAGGAGAAGGTGAAAAAAAACCACAAAGGAAGAGCCGGAAAGGCAGGAATGTGGGTAAAGGCAAGGGAGTAGAATAAAAGGCAAGAGGGGTAGACAAAATGACCTAAAAAGGTGGAGGGAAAGGGGAAGCAAGGTATGTGTAGAAAGAGTAAAAGAAATAGAGAAGACAAGGGGAAGCAGAAAATCGATAGGAAGATAAGAGATTGGGATTTGAAGGAAAGGCGACAGAGGAGAGAAGCTAAAAGTAGCCGGAAAGAAGTCAAATACAGTCATGATCCACGTCTTAAAAGAAAAGTCTTAAGTGCTGACTAATTAAAATTGCTTAACATATGAAAGCTTCTAATTTCCTGCGGTAATGAATTCCACAGTTTTGGTGCCGCAACCGAGAACGCTCTGTCTCGATGAATCACCGTTTTGGATTTTGGCTCAAGTAGCAGATTTCGGTCAGATGATCTCAAAGCACGAGTAGGTTTATATTTAGTTAGCAAATCAGTAATATAAACAGGCGCCTGGCCATGCAAAGCCTTGAAAGTAATTATTAGTATCTTAAAAACAATCCTTGATCTCACCGGCAACCAGTGAAAATTACGTAGCACAGGGGAGATATGCTCCGATTTTTTAGCCCCCGTTACAAGTCCAGCAGCTGTATTTTGAATTCGCTGTAACTTGCTCAATTCAGCTTCTGGTAAGCCATATAGGATGCTATTACAGTACAGCTGTCAAGTTTTGATGTTATATGAATGCATGCACCAACTTCTCACTGTCCTTTTTACTCAAATATTTCCTGATCTTGCCGATATTCCTGATAGCAAAAGTGGCCGATTTACAAATGTAACCGCAGTTAATTGATTAATGTTGTTATTTTTTCTAATTTTTTAGCTATTCGTTTAATTAACATTAAACCTTCAAGTGATGTTGATGAAGCGAAGGCATTTTATCCGTTTCCTGGTCATAGCATTGATATATTTTCAAACAGCTGGGGACCTCCGGACAACGCAAGAGAAGTACGCGGGCCCAAAACGTTATCTCAGCGTGCTTTGAAAGAAGGCGCAACTCGGGTACGGCATAAAATGTATTTTTCTTTCAACGATGCCTATATTAGGACACAAATGTTATGTATTTTAAATGTAATTCCAAATCAGAATTGATTGATTGATTTATTATAAAAATACTTGAATGGCAATTTACAGACAAGGCAACTAAATTGAAAAACTCAAGTTACAAATTTGATTAAAATAGTAAGTCTAGCAAACAAGTGCCTACTCGATAAAAATTGGTGGAGCTATCTACAACTATCCCATAATCTAACACAAGAAGGAAGGAAAACTGTTCAGGAACGTATTAGTTCTACACTTAAACAACGGGATTTTACGAGCATCCCGAAAGTTCTAGCGATGATCTACAGGTGGAGGTAACAAAGCGCGTAATTTGCTGTCTAGAGTCAAACTGTGCTTATAAAAAGTCCGGCATAAAGATTCGCTCCTTTCGAAGAGGGTCGACAATTTGAGATCGCGTAAGCCTCGCTTGTACGATAGGTGGGGATAAATTATTCGGACGGCACGCCTTTGTATGGTCTCTACGTTGTCTTTCAGCGATACAGTCAGAGAAAAATGCCATACAGGACACGCATATTCCAAGATAGGCCTAATAAAATAGCAAAACACGGAAAGAAGGTCAGCAGCAGGGACGCCGCTCCGTTTAAGCGTCCTCAAAGCGTACAAGCGGCTACTTGCGTTAGAGCATATATAGTTAATATGCGTATCCCATTTGAGGTCGGATGACAACATTACACCCAGTAATTTAACTGACTGTACGGATTCCATCGGCACTTCGTTGATGGTAAGTGGAGGTAGCACATGAGGATTCTTAAGGAAAGATACAGTGAACTCTTTGGTCTTCTTTACGTTGAGTTTCATGTTGTTGGTGGTCGACCACTGGACGATGTTATTAACTTCGCGCTGCAAAGTCGATGGTACCACAGCAGTGGTAGAAATAACTTCGTAAGTAGAGCAATCGTCCACGTATTTGTAAAGTGGAAGTGAGGTAGAGAGATCGTTAACCATGACAAGGAAAAACAACGGACCGAGTTTAGTTCCTTGAGGTACTCCGGCGTTGACATTCAGCCACGTTGATGTAAATTGGCCAACCTTCACACGCTGTTGACGGAATTGCAAGAAATTAGCGCACCAATTCAACAAGATTGGAGGAACACCAAGAAGCCTAAGCTTTTCCAGCAGGATATTATGGTCGATCCGATCGAAGGCTTTGGAAAAGTCAATTAGACAAGATCTAACGAATGTTTTGGGTGTCTCAGTTGCGAGTAGCAATTGGTGAACTAGGTGGACGAGGGCGTGGGTAGTAGATGACTTTTTAACGCTACCAAACTGGTACGGGTCAATGTGAGGCATTACGATAGTAGCCAACCATTCGAAGACGAACCCCTCCATAACCTTGCTGAGGACTGGGGTTAAGGATATAGGTCTGAGGTCGTTGTCAATAGAACGAGGTAGAGGGACTTTTCCTAAAGCTATAACATTGGCACGTTTCCACAGCGAGGGGACGTGGCCTTGATTAATAGACGAGTTAAAAACGGGATGACTTAGCATGCACAGGAGCGAGATTCTTTAAAACCCAGTTAGGGATCTCGTCAGGACCACTTGCCGAACGCACTTGGATGGATAAAAGAGAACGTTCAACAGCATCAGGGCTAATGATATACTCGTCAGGGGTGGTGGATATTGGGATGGGAGTATACACGAGAGGATGGATTTCGTTGTTAACGGCCACAAAGGAGTCATTAATTGCTTCGGCAAGGTCAGCTTCTTCCATTACCAATCCGTCGATTGTTATACTTGATAGTGGCGGAGGTTTTGATAAACCAGACATTAATTTGATATTGTTCCACCATTTACGTGGATTGGTGTCACGCATTTGACTGATGGTATTCCGATAGAAGGAATTGCGAGCGTGTTTACACAGACTGGTAACCTTGCTGCGGTATTGGGAGTAAAGATGACGATTGCCTGACGTCCAAGCACGCTGCCGTCTCCTGATGGCCTCTTTTATATCTGCAGTCATCCACGGTTTATCAGTAGGATGAAATTTCACGGACCGTTTTGGCAAGCAGGTATCCATGGCGGTGGTGAGAACAGAGTGAAAGTCGTTAAATTGATCCTCACAAAGGTACGTATGGTATAGAGGAGACCAATTAACAGATTTCAGAAATGATCCTAACGCATGACTCTTGGAAGATTTGCAGTCACGCTTCAAAATGCGAATAGATGGACGAGAAGGGGTACAATACCAGGCTGGCTGGAGGAGTACGGTCAAATGGTCAGAAAGTCCCATGGGTGGTAGTAATTGGAATTCATCATAGTATTTAGACAAGGTTGAGAATACTTGGTCAAGGTTGCATCACCCCGCGTTGGTTTTGTCACAAGTTTCTTAAGATTGAAAGATGAACTAAGATTGCTAGGTTTGAATCGATTAAAGTCCCCAAGAAGTATAATAGCAGAATTCGGGTATAACGCGAGGGCTGAATCAAGGCTATTGAATAGGTGAATTCGGAGAGAATTATCGTCGTTTTGAGGTGGGTGATTATACCGTACCTAAGATAATAGAGTTAATTCCCCTTGGCAGAATGTTGGGTTTGACGATAAACCACTGGCTTTCGATATCAGGATCTCTTAATTGACACAATTCAACGAAGTAAAAGGCGTGAGTTAATGAAAGTACATATTCCACCGCCTCGCTGCTCATCAGGTCTGTCCCTTCGGCATATAGTGTAGCCTGGAATACTAATGAGATCATCAGTCACGCTAGAAGAAAGCCAAGACTCAGTTATCACAGCAATATCAGCCGTATTAGTAGATATTGAGGCGCAAATTTCGTCAATCTTGTCAGCCATCGATCTTACATTACTCAACAGCAATTTTGGGAACGAAGAACCAGACGATTTAGGTAAAACAGTGATGTTGTTATTGCCAGGCACAGAATACGCAGTAGATCTCCGATTCGCATGGCCACGCGAATAAGTGAAACGAGTATGATTTGATTGACTTCGATGAGTAGAAATAATCGGTTTAATTCGGTGAACATTCACAGCGTGTATACCCCCACGTCTTCCTCTGGTTCTCCGTAGGATTCCTGCAGCCTGAAGCGAGCTCCAAACCGAAGGAGAAACGGGTTTAGTTGGCCAATGTAGTTGTTGTTGATTGATAATATAGCTGTAGTTTTGCAGACCGACCTCGCCAATTTTCCACCAAGAACGAAGCCATAAAAGGACATTTCGCGAGTAGGTAATCATTGAAAGACTTGTAATAGTGAAAGGAACATACAACAACAAAAATACGCCCGAAGAGGGAGTATTTGAGGAAACAAATCGAAAAAATGAGGAGCTCGAAAATAAGCAGCCTAACGGCGCATTTACATATGAATAATCGAAACCGGTTAATAATTGAAACCGGTTAAATATTGGCCGAGATAACTTTCAAAATCTACGATCGACGAAAACACCTTTGCTATATTTGTGATCAACAAATACAGGCGTGCGATGGAGGGATCTCATGGGGACCATTTCGATTGCGAAAAATATAATATATTCTTTGAAATAATTAATATAGAAATTTTGTGAGGGGTTATTGCCTATAGTTTTGGTGATTTTGTACGTCTTAAAACTTTGAGCAGTACCGTGATTCTACATCCAATCAATTATTGAGTGACTTCTACATCAAATATCGTGTGTATGGGAGTTGGATGAAGACAAACAACTCGAAATTTTTTAATCAACCGCTTCGGCCGATCTGCGTATGGAATAAACATGGCCACATTTGTTTGTTTCTTCCTTACAAACCGAATTTGACTGCTCACATCGATGTCGAGTATAATCCTGGGCCATTTGATTCTACCTTTGGCTCAGTCAGTGATATATACAACGACAATTTACTTCAAACATATCTATGGGGAAAGTTATTCGTTCTACAGTGCCATATACATGAATCCTAATTTTATTTATTCAAGGGATGATCTTCTACGACTTCGATTCTTGACGAATACCTGCAGCCTCCAGCTCATAGCCCTCGCTTTGTAGAGTTGTTTGTGCGACCAACTTGGAGGACTATGAAATACAGAGGAACTAGAGCGGGCAAGAAAGTGAAGGAAAGACAGCGCGTCTCAAATATAAACATTCAAACCATCGTCACATCAGCGAATATGTGTTGAACCTCAATCATGTCTAAATTTCTCAAACCTTATCACTATTAAACCAATAAGAAATATTTCATCGATTCAGGGCTCATTAATACCATCTATTTTGACAACAAATGTGAGATCCCTAGGTCTAAAGTCGATGAATTGGATGTTATTGTTAATACGAATTTTGTTGAAATAGCCGCTATTACAGAAAGCTGGTTGACGAATGTAGTTCTGGACAGTGCACTTAGTATCACGAATTTCAACTTTTTCAGAAAAGATAGAACCGCCTTGATGAAGTCCTGCGGTGGTGGTGTTGGAGCATATATCCATAATTCCCACCCTACCCGAAGGTTGTTTGACTACGAGCGCTCTGACATAGAGTCAATGTGGCTTACAATTCGTCCCCATCGTCTCCCTCGTCACACATCTATCGTCCTTTTGGCGGTCGTGTACCATCCACCATCGTCTAAAGCTTAGGAGAACTTGAGTCTTCTAGATCATTTACAATCAAATGTGGATTTATTTCTCATTAAACACCCCGACGCTTTGGTTGTTATCATGGCAGATTTTAACCCCAACAGTACAAACCTTGCTAGTTCTACCATCTCCAGACGGTTGGGTATGTCACAACTAATTAAGGTTAGGACAAGAGACAGTGGAATTTTGGACTTGTGTTTTGTAAATAAACCAAAATTGTTCGAGAAGCCGAAACAATTGCCAAAAATTGGTAATAGTGACCACTATACAATTATTGTGGAACCTGTCATTAAACCTAAGACGACTACGGATAACCCAGTCATTTATAGACGCGAAATGAAAGATAGTAATATCAGAAATTTTGGCAATTGGATTACTTCAAAGACATGGGACGATGTATTTGAGCTTGAAGACTGTAGCGAAAAGTACAATTTATTTTATAAAACCATCTCCGAAGACATTTCAACCACTGCTCCTACAAGATAGCATTAATAATTCATCATTCGATGTCCCTGGTGAATTCTTGGTTACAGAAAATATGTGTTATAGGGAATTAAGGAATGTTAAGAGCAAGAAATCCCCAGGTCCTGATTCTATCCCGAATAAAATATTAAAATAATTTGCGTTAGAACTCGCACCAGCAGTGGCTGACATCTATAACTCTTCAATGCTTCAGGGCGTGATACCAAGTCACCTTAAGCAGTCTATTGTCTCTCCAATTCCAAAAATGTACACCGCCTAAAAACTATCGAGGATGATCTCCGCCCTATATCTCTGACATCTCAGATATCGAAGATCATGGAAGGGTTCACATTGAAACAGTTATTGGCACAAGTATCCAATAAGCTTGACCGCTTTCAATTTGCTACCAAAGGTCGTTCTACAACTCAAGCCCTGGTGTAGTCTGACCTCAAATGGAATGACCCAGTCTGACCTCTGATGGAATCTACACATAGAAGCTACATGCTCAAAGGCTAGTAAGCGTTTATATGCCCTGAGGTGTTTGAAACGGTGTGGCGTGTCTCCCAAGGATCTACGAACAGTATACTCCTGTTTCATACGGCCTGTCCTCGAATACGCATGCCCTGTTTGGCATTCATCGCTGACTGTATCACTGTGCGATAACTTTGAATAAATACAGCGGCGTGCCACCAAGATCATCCTACCCAGTATGTCCTATAGTGATAGACTTATGGAATTAGATCTTCCTACGTTACGAGAGAGGAGACAGGATTTATGCCGCCGTTTTTACAAATCTGTTATGCGATCTGACGACAGAATTCATGACATCTTACCAGCTCCAGTGGAGAATATGTATTTATTTAGATGCCCAAGAACATTACCTCTTATTAAATGTCGTACTAAAAGATTCCAAAACAGTTTTATCCCTTTTGCTATTAGATCATGGGACGCATCACCTTAAGTTGTATCTATTCAAGTCGAGCGTGTAATTTCTTAACTAATTAATTCCTTTTTAAACACCTCTTAACTTTTCGAGGTTTTTTAAACACAGATTATTGTAAATTGTATATAGTATTTTCTTCCAATTTGTAACCCTGAGTTTTTCAAATATTTTTATATTTGCTATTCAAGGATGTATTAAAAAATCAATTCATCATTTCTTTCACAATGTATTGGCCGCACTGGATAAAGGAAACTGTTCAGTTCGGGCCTTTTTTGCAGATTTCAGTAAAGGCTTCGACCTGGTGGATCATAATGTATTGTGTGTGGAGATGCATAATCTTGATATTCACCCTGCCCTTATTAGATGGATTAGATGTTTCTTAACTGAGCGTTCGCAGTGTGTAAGGATTAATAATATCTCATCTGAATTTCAAATTACTTAATGGTGGTATTACTCAAGGAACAAGATTAGGCCCTATATTATTTGCTATCTTGGTTAATTCATTGGTTGATACATGGAATTTTAGAGTTAAATACGTAGATGATTTGTCAGTAGCCGAAGTAATCCCAAGATGCTCACCTAGTGTTATGCCGCATATTGTGCGTGATATTTGCCAGTTTGCTAGTGAAAGAGGTATGCGCCTTAATCCTAAGAAATGTAAGGAAATATTTTTTAATACTCTACAATATCGTCTTCCTATTCAAACTCCATTAGTAATTGGCAAACGTTCTATTGAATCTGTAAAATATTTTAAACTTTTGGGTGTAAATTTTAGCAGTGGACCTATCTTGGTCTACTCACTGTATTTCCATAACCAAGAAAGCATCTAAACGACTATATATTATTCGTCAGTTAAGGAAGGCAGGTTATAGTACGATAGATCTGGTAAATATATATTGCAGCCTGCTAAGACCAATATTAGAATATGCTGTCCCAGTTTGGGCGGATCTTCCTTTGTATCTAAGTGACAGTATTGAATATATCCAGAGAAGAGCAATGCGAATCATTTTCCGTCCACATACTATGTCCTATTGCTCCAGTCTCGAGAAAGCTAAATTGGAATCTTTGTCGAAAAGAAGGACAGATATTTGCGAGAAGTTTGTAAGGGATAATAAACAAACTGGCCCTTTGAAACCCATTATGGAGTATATCACCCATTCTATCACTCATGGTTACAACCTACGTTCTGGTATCACATCTCTATGCTCTACCATCGCTAAAACAATGAGACTCTCAAATTTTATAACGTACAAATATAGTGGTTAATCAATAGTATCATTGTAATCCAACTAAACTTATCTCTTTTTAAATATTTTAACTTTTGTAAAAATCTTGTAATTCAGTTTCCTGCTATGAGATTTATTAAAAACCCATTATTATACGTATTTCTAGTATGGTGCTTTTCTGTAGCATAAAGTCTGTAGAAAAACAATAATAAACGTTATTTCATGAGGGTAACACTAATTAAAAATGCATTCTCCCTAGTGACCATCAAAAGTTGGCCGACATCGGACCACCAGAAAGGGGGAAGGTTAGAAGGCATGACTCTGTGGGACCTTTTCCGAAGATGCCGTTCTATGGAAGACCCTGAAAAGGGTTAGGGTTGGGGTTAAGGTTGGGGTTAGGGTTGGGGTTAGGGTTGGGGTTAGGGTTGGGGTTAGGGTTGGGGTTAGGGTTGGGGTTGGGGGTACACTGTTGGCTTCCAACAGTGAGACAGTAACGTAGTGGTCGCCATCTTCAGAAAAGGTCCGACATAGTCATCTAAGCTCTTCCCAGAAATGGTCTAAATATGATGTCAAAAAATATGGCAGCCAATATTAAAGACTAGGTGCGCAGAGCGTACATGTGCCTACTGGAGTTGAATGTTGATCACGTAAATTCACGTGATCTCACGATGCGCAACTTCCGGAAATAACAAATAAAATAATTAAAACATTTTCCCTTGCTTTCTTTCAGTTGTTTCTCTCTGATAGTCACCTGTGAATTTCTGCTAAAACAATTAGTCACCTCAGTCTCGGTGATTATCGTAAATATTCACCGATAATCACCTCGACTTCGGTGACTAATTGTTGTATGGTATACAAGACAAATCTTGTAGCCTGCAAACCGAGGTACAGGTACAAGTGGCAGGTACAAGTGGCAGGTACAAGTGGCAGGTACAAGTGGCAGGTACAAGTGAAACTAGACGTCAACAATCTTAACACATGATATAGACGCGTAAACATTCAATAGACTGACTAGAATTATTACAACTAACAGCATACAACAATTAGTCACCGAAGTCGAGGTGATTATCGGTGAATATTTACGATAATCACCGAGACTGAGGTGACTAATTGTTTTAGCAGAAATTCACAGGTGACTATCAGAGAGAAACAACTGAAAGAAAGCAAGGGAAAATGTTTTAATTATTTTATTTGTTATTTCCGGAAGTTGCGCATCGTGAGATCACATGAACTTACGTAATCAACATTCAAGTTCAGAATATTAAAATGAACACGGACATGCTCTTGCAAGTGGAGAGAACTATTGGAGTGGAAGAATGCGTTAAAGACTGGATCAACATAAAGAGCAATTGTTGAAAGATCCAGACGGAACTGGTTTTTGCTTGTTAATGTTTTAATAGTACAAAGCCGGCTTCACTTTTGTCCAGCTCAAAGTAACTTGTCAATCAGCCGTTTTTTACCAGCTGAATGTTGATAGTGATTTGTGTTTAGGCCTGTGGTCTTAGGACAGCGGTCTTAGGACGGCGCACACGCAATCCGACGGCCATGAGATTAAATGTTTATGTCTTACAGTACTAAACGAACTGATATGTTTTGTGTCAATCTGAGCGCATGAGAGTCGAGCTTATCAACATGGTTGCAGCGAAATATTCTTAAGGACTCCTGGAAGGAACTGTAAGTAAATTAGAGTTACTGTAGGATCAACATGGAAATGGCTCAATTTCGATCACCCCCAACACTCGATCTGACAGACAGAAATCTGGCAGATGGTACTTTCAAGAAATGGAAACGTCAACTGCAAATATATATGGAAGCTAGTGGGAACAATAACAAGCCATAGGTAGGACCTCAGGTCCTTGAGCTTTATGATCATTTTCAATTCGACGAGGAAAATGACAGAAACAACCCACTGAACGTCCTGGAGAAATTAGAGGAATACTGTAACCCGCGACAAAATGACGTGCTTCAATCATTTCGGTGTTGGCAAGTACCTTTACCTTTCCAAGAGCCTTTCGACACATTTCTGACAAAGTTACATTCATATGCTGGCTGGTGTAACTTCCAGGAGAAAGAAAGATTGATACGAGACAAAATAGTTTTCAGTGTACTTGGTAAACAACAAGAATTGTTACTACGAGAGACTAATATAGACTTAAAGAAATAAAGTAGAGTGCACGAAATCACCTCAAAGAACCAAAAAGAAATGAATGCAAGCAATCAACAAGTAATGATTGAGCAAGTAGCCAGTAAGGAGACCCCAAAGTTTCACCAAACCAGAAAATATCCTGAACGACAAAGACAGAAGAATCTTCCCCACAACCTGAAGGAGTGCAATTTCTGTGGAAAGTCTCATGAAGCTGTTAGAACAAAGTGTCCCGCCTGGGGGGAAATTTGCAACTACTGCAAAGGCAGAAATCATTTTGAAGCAAAGTGCAAGAAGATACATACATTAGACATAGACAGTGATTCTGATGCCTCTGATGCACAATGGCTTGCAGCCGTGAGAGTTCCAAAGAAAAACCGAGCCACAGCCCTGATGAAAGTGAATGACTGTGATGTGAGATTTCAGCTAGATACTGGAGCTGATGTCAAAAATTTGTCAAACAAGCACAAGTGAAACCCACCTCCCAGAAATTGGTCATGTGGAACAAGTCCAAGTTAACTCCACTTGGAGAAACTACTCGGAAGGTAACAAATCCAAAAAATTCAGAGGAAATCGAAGTAGTTTTCATTGTAGTTCCAAATGTCTATGGCTGTCTTCTTGGATTGACAACTCTACAACAAATGGGGCTATTCGCCATCAATGACCGCAACTTTGTAGCGCAGGTCAGCAACAATACAAGCCAGTTAGGAACTTTGGGTGAAACAACACTACTGTTAACCCAAATGTCTCACCAAAAGCGCTGCCAAGTCGAAAACTGCCAATAGCAATACAAGAAGATGTCAAAAAGAACCCACTTCCTGTGTAGCCAAATGGCAGTCGTAAAGAAATCCAATGGATCCTTAAGAATCTGTATCGACCCACAACCTCTGAATGTTGAACCTCTGCAATGGGAACATTACAAGCTGCCAACGCTAGATGATGTCCTACCAAGATTCAACAATGCATAAGTATTCAGTAAACTTGATGTCAAGCAAGCTTACTGGCATATTGAACTTGAAGAACAATCCAGCCTGCAGACTACAATGATCACCCCTTTTTGAAGATACAGATGGGCAAGACTTCCTTTTGGGCTGAAAGTCAGCAACGAAATATTCCAGAGAAAGCTCAATGAGGCACTCAATGGCCTTAAGGGTGTCATATATATCGCTGATGACCTGGTAGTCTATGGATGTGGCACCACAAGAGAAGAAGCTGATTCCGATCATGTACGGAACCTCCTGGAACTACAGAGAAGATGCATGGAAAGAAAGATCAATCTGAATGATGAGAAATCTGTCCTGAAGCAGACCGAGATCAAATTTATGGGCCACCTAATCACCAATGAAGGAGTCAACGTATAGACAAGTCAAAAGTTGACGCTATCATCGACATGCAAGCCCCAACCGACGTACACGGAGTCAAGAGACTGTGCGGAATGATTCAGTACCTGGCCAAGTTCCTTGCCAACCTTGCCAGCGATTTGCAACATATTCGAGAGCTCATAAAGAAGGACGTGGAGTGGCACTGATCACATGAGTGCAAAGAAGCCTTCCAGAAAGTCAAAAACAAGATCACTATTTCTCCTCTGCTCGCATATTTTGACCCCAACAAGAAACTAGTGCTACAAGTTGACAGCAGTAAAGATGGACTAAGGGCTGCCCTGATGCTTATTCACCAGGTTTGTCTGGTATTATAAAGGCCGCCGCAGAAATCTATGATACATCAACTGTAACAACGACGAAATCGCTTAATAATACGAAGGATGGAGCCAAAATCTCAGACGCTGTAAATAATTATTCGTTTGTTTCGAATAATTGTCATTGTTCTTCCGGCATTTTGGCCACCGACCTGGAAGGAGTTAAGTTGCACATTGTTATTCTGCAGAGCAGAATCGACTCAATTGTAAATTCAAACGCTGTACATTTCTCAAAACTAGATAATGATGAAATTAGTTGACTACGGCGTGAACTATCTGACGAGAAAGAGCTAACGAAACGGCTTGAATCTGATCTCCGCACGGTTGTAAGGGAAAGAAAACATCGAAGTTAAAGAGCTTAAACAGACCATCAATTAACTCCCTAGAGAATAACATCAATAAGAATGAAGAATTGATTGTTCTCTAAGGCCCGGGTCAAACGTCGAACTTTTCATGAGTCGTGTAAATTTAATGTAAATTTAATGTAAATCAGTGTAAATTTAGGAAACTCTTTTATTTAAGTTCATTTGCATTGAGTTCGACTCATGAAATGTTCGACATTTGACCTGCTCTCTCCTCCGCAGAGGTTCGTCGGAGATATTTCGGAGGTCGTCGGAGAGATTAGTGCCTAAGTACGTCATGTTAGGATACATATAGAGGTTTGAGTGTATATATGTTGTGTCATATTGCGGTTTATGGTGGTTTACGGTGGTTCCTGTGGTAGTTCTTGGTGGTTTGTGGTGGTTCATGGTGGTTTGTGGTTGTTCATGGTGGTTTGTGGTTGTTCATGGTGGTTTGTGGTTGCTCATGGTGGTTTGTGGTTGCTCATGGTGGTTTGTAGTGGTTTGTGGTGGTTCATGGTGGTTCGTAGTGATTTGTGGTGGTTCGTGGTGGTTTGTGGTGGTTTGTGGTGGTTCATGGTGGTTTGTAGTTGTTCATGGTGGTTTGTGGTTGTTCATGGTGGTTTGTAGTGGTTTGTGGTGGTTCCTGGTGGTTCGTGGTGGTTTGTGGTTGCTCATGGTGGTTTGTGGTGGTTCATGGTGGTTTGTGGTGGTTTGTGGTGGTTCATGGTGGTTTGTGGTTGCTCATGGTGGTTTGTGGTTGCTCATGGTGGTTTGTAGTGGTTTGTGGTGGTTCATGGTGGTTCGTAGTGATTTGTGGTGGTTCGTGGTGGTTTGTGGTGGTTTGTGGTGGTTCATGGTGGTTTGTAGTTGTTCATGGTGGTTTGTGGTTGTTCATGGTGGTTTGTGGTTGTTCATGGTGGTTTGTGGTTGCTCATGGTGGTTTGTAGTGGTTTGTGGTGGTTTGTGGTGGTTCATGGTGGTTTACGGTGGTTTGCGGTAGTTTACGGTGGTTTGTGGTGGTTCGCGGTGGTTCGTGGTGGTTTGTGGTGGTTTACGGTGGTTCATGGTGGTTCGCGGTGGTTTGTGGTGGTTCGTGGTGGTTTGTGGTGGTTCATGGTGGTTTACGGTGGTTTACGGTGGTTTGCGGTGGTTTGCGGTAGTTTACGGTGGTTTGTGGTGGTTCGCGGTGGTTTGTGGTGGTTCATGGTGGTTTGTGGTGGTTCGCGGTGGTTTGTGGTGGTTCACGGTGGTTTGCGGTAGTTTACGGTGGTTTGTGGTGGTTCATGGTGGTTTGTGTTGGTTTTGTGGTAGCTGTTGTTGGGTTGTAGTGGTTTGTGGTAGTTTATGGCGGTTTATAGTAGTTCGTGGTGGTTTGTGGTGGTTTACGGTGGTTTGCGGTGGTTTACGGTGGTTCGTGGTGGTTTGTAGTGGTTCGTGGTGGTTTGTGGTGGTTTGCGGTGGTTTGTGGTTGTTCATGGTGGTTTGTAGTGGTTTACGGTGGTTTACGGTGGTTCATGGTGGTTTGTGGTGGTTTACGGTGGTTCGTGGTGGTTCATGGTGGTTCGTGGTGGTTTACGGTGGTTTGCAGTGGTTTGCGGTGGTTTGTGGTGGTTCGTGGTGATTCGCGGTGGTTCGTGGTGGTTTGCGGTGGTTTGTGGTGGTTTGTGGTGGTTTGTGGTGGTTCATGGTGGTTTACGGTGGTTTGCGGTGGTTCATGGTGGTTCGTGGTGGTTCATGGTGGTTTGTGCTTGTTCATGGTGGTTTGTAGTGGTTTACGGTGGTTTGTGGTGGTTCGTGGTGGTTTACGGTGGTTTGCGGTGGTTTGTGGTGGTTCATGGTGGTTTGTGGTGGTTTGCCGTGGTTTACGGTGGTTCATGGTGGTTCGTGGTGGTTCGTGGTGGTTCGTGGTGGTTCATCGTGGTTTGTGGTTGTTCATGGTAGTTTACGGTGGTTTGTGGTGGTTCGTGGTGGTTCATCGTGGTTTGTGGTGGTTCATGGTAGTTTACGGTGGTTCGTGGTGGTTCATGGTGGTTTACGGTGGTTTGTGGTTGTTCGTGGTGGTTCATAGTTGTTCATGGTAGTTTACGGTGGTTTGTGGTGGTTTATGGTAGTTTACGGTGGTTTGTGGTTGTTCATGGTGGTTTGTAGTGGTTCACGGTGGTTTGCGGTAGTTTACGGTGGTTTATAGTAGTTCGTGGTGGTTTACGGTGGTTTGTGGTGGTTCATGGTCGTTTATGGTGGTTTGTGTTGGTTTTGTGGTAGCTCTTGGTGGTTTGTAGTGGTTTGTGGTAGTTTATGGCGGTTTATAGTAGTTCGTGGTGGTTTACGGTGGTTGTGGTGGTTCATGGTCGTTTATGGTGGTTTGTCTTGGTTTTGTGGCAGCTCTTGGTGGTTGGTGGTGGTTTATGGTGGTACGTAGTGGTTTGTAGCATTTTTGTGTTTTTGTAGTCGTTCATGTCTTATTATTGCTACTGGTTGTTCTTGGTTGTATGCACGATGGTTCAGTAGTTTTTTTTGTTGCTGCTCATTGCTCGTGTTATTTTATGTGTGTGTATGCATGCAGGTCTGTCTAACACTGCCATTATCAATTGAACAACAGTGTCGGATTTTTCGATAGCGTAAATATGAGGATTTAAAAAAAAATAATCAGGCTAATTTGAAATTGGATATAACTGATTACCGATTAGCACGTAATGAACGCGTGCTTCCCTTTCCAAAGATATAGCCTTAAGCGTGTTATTGTTTGTACTTCTCTGGATCAACGTGCTCTATTTGTCATTTCTGATTATTTTTTTTCAAATCCTCGTATTTACGCTATCGAAAAATCCGACATTGTTGTTCATTCACACAACTAAAATTGACAATGGCGCTAACACTGATTAAATAGACAGAGCTGCATGAATACACACACACATAAAATAACACGAGCAATGAGTAGCAACAACAAAAAACTACTGAACCATCGTGCATACAACCAAGAACAACCAGGAGCAATAATAAGACATGAACGACTACAAAAACACAAAAACGCTACAAACCACTACCTACCACCATAAACCACCACGAACCACCAAGAGCTACCACAGAACCACCACAAACCACCGTAAACCACCACGAACTACTATAAACCACCGTAAACTAGCGCGAACCACCGTGAACCACCACATACTACCGTAAACCACGATGAACCACCACAAACCACGATGAACCACCACGAACCACCAAGAACAACAATAAACCACCATGAACCACCACAAACCACCGTAAACCACCAAGAACAACCATAAACCAACACAAACCACCGTAAACCACCATGAACCATGTAAACCACCATGAACCACCACAAACCACCGTAAACTACCGCAAACCACCGTAAACCACCACAAACCACCGTAAACTACCATGAACAACCACAAACCACGATGAACCACCACAAACTACCATGAACCACTGTAAACCACCATTAACCACCATGAACCACCGTAAACCACCGCAAAACCACCATGAACCACCACGAACCACCGTAAACCACCGTAAACCACCACAAACCACCATGAACCACCATGAACAACCACAAACCACCATGAACCACCATGAACCACCACGAACTACCGCAAACCACCGTAAACCACCACGAACCACCACGAACCACCGAAAACCACCACAAACCACCACGAACCACCACAAACTACCGCAAACCACCGCAAACCACCACAAACCACCACGAACCACCACAAACCACCGTAAACCACCGTAAACCACTACAAACCACCATGAACAACCACAAACCACCATGAACCACCATGAACCACCGCAAACCACCGCAAACCACCGTAAACCACCACAAACCACCATGAACCACCACAAACCACCGTAAACCACCGTAAACAACCACAAACCACCGCAAACCACCACAAACCACCACGAACCACCACGAACCACCGCAAACCACCGCAAACCACCACAAACCACCACGAACCACCGCAAACCACCGCAAACCACCATGAACCACTACGAAACCACCACGAACCACCACAAACCACCGTAAACCACTACAAACCACCATGAACAACCACAAACCACCATGAACCACCATGAACCACCGCAAACCACCGCAAACCACCGTAAACCACCACAAACCACCATGAACCACCACAAACCACCGTAAACCACCGTAAACAACCACAAACCAGCGCAAACCACCACAAACCACCACGAACCACCACGAACCACCGCAAACCACCGCAAACCACCATGAACCACCACGAACCACCGCAAACCACCGTAAACCACCACGAACCACCACGAACCACCACAAACCACCGTAAACCACTACAAACCACCATGAACAACCACAAACCACCATGAACCACCACAAACCACCATGAACCACCGCAAACCACCGTAAACCACCACGAACCACCACGAACCACCACAAACCACCGTAAACCACTACAAACCACCATGAACAACCACAAACCACCATGAACCACCACAAACCACCATGAACCACCGCAAACCACCACAAACCACCACGAACCACCACGAACCACCACAACCCACCGTAAACCACCACGAACCACCACAAACCACCATGAACCACTACGAACCACCACGAACCACCACAAACCACCGTAAACCACTACAAACCACCATGAACAACCACAAACCACCATGAACCACCATGAACCACCGCAAACCACCGCAAACCACCGTAAACCACCACAAACCACCATGAACCACCACAAACCACCGTAAACCACTACAAACAACCACAACCAGCGCAAACCACCACAAACCACCACAAACCACCACGAACCACCGCAAACCACCGCAAACCACCACGAACCACCACGAACCACCACAACCCACCGTAAACCACCACAAACCACCACAAACCACCGTAAACCACCGTAAACAACCGCAAACCACCACAAACCACCACGAACCACCACGAACCACCGCAAACCACCGCAAACCACCGCAAACCACCGCAAACCACCATGAACCACCACGAACCACCGCAAACCACCGTAAACCACCACAAACCACCACGAACCACCGTAAACCACCACGAACCACCACAAACCACCATGAACCACTACGAACCACCACGAACCACCACGAACCACCACAAACCACCGTAAACCACTACAAACCACCATGAACAACCGCAAACCACCACAAACCACCGCAAACCACCACGAACCACCACGAACCACCACAAACCACCAAGAATCACCGCAAACCACCACGAACCACCACGAACCACCACAAACCACCACGAACCACCGCAAACCACCGTAAACCACCATGAACCACCACAAACCACCACAAACCACCATGAACCACAAACCACCACGAACCACCGTGAACCACCGTAAACCACCACAAACCACCACAAACCACCATGAACAACCGGTAAACCACCACAAACAACCATAAACCACCATGAACCACCACAAACCACCACAGACCCACCGGAAACCTCTATATGACACAATACATACACCTAAACCACTATATGTTGCCTAACATAACGTACTTACCGATTAGTGGAACGAGTCAGCTGAACACAAACATTGCAGGATCGCGGGCGGAAAAAGGCAAGAGAAAGGGGAAAAAGAACCTCTGCCAGATTTCTGTCTCAATATGGCGGCATCAGGAGGGTTACTAAATACTAGTCCAAGTAAACATTACTTAAAAGCTTTAACGATTGGAAAAGTTCGTTGTCCAAATGTGGAATGTATAAAGTCAAGAGCAATATTATTTGAACCAAGTGGTTTAGGCCATCATTATCGTATTAATATTATGCATCCGAAATGTTCATTTGATGCGAATATGAATATAGAAGGAAAGGAAATGCTACAGGAGTTGGCAGCTGAAGAAACGCTTGAAAATATTAACAAACTGTTGGGTATGAGTGGCAAAGTATGTACGACGTATTTACCATCACATTCAAGCAGGATGTTTGAATTCGCATGGTCACAAATTAGCGAAAAGCACTTAAAAACCAAGTAAGTTACTTACAGGACCAAAGATGGACCATATACGCATGACAAAACAACGTGTGCACGAAAACGGCAATATGAACAAGAAAACGACAGAAATCTGGCAGAGGTTCTTTTCCCTTTTCCCGCCCGCTATCCTGCAATCTTTGTGTCCAGCTGACTCGTTCGACAAATCTCTCCGACGACCTCCGAAATATCTCCGAAGAACCTTTGCGGAGGAGAGAGCTCGACCTGGGCCTTAGACTGGCTGCAAATAAGCTAATAATGCAAGACAATACTGTTTATGCAAACGATAGAAATCAACGCAGTTTGAAAGAAAACCCTTGGATACATACTAAGAATAAAGCTCCGCAGATATCTAACAAGACTAACAAGATAGCCGAGAGCAACATGAAGGTAAAAGTACAAACAATGTCCCGAATATAAATCCAAGACCTATATAAGAACGGATCCTCGGTTCTGAATAAAGCAGCTACGGTTGATCAAACATACATGTACACTCGTACCAGGAAGAACTATCTCAAAACCGACGTATCTGTTTACTCAAAAGAAAATTCAATCGAATGCTTGGCTATATCTCAATCTAGAAACCTTGGAAATGTAAATGAGGAGAATCACCTAAAAGAGAGAACACTCTTCAGAGGAAATAATTATCCGTGAATCATTTTCGGGCAATGAAGAGATCTTCCGTTCTCTCAAATATCTATACCTTTATGACCCGACTTGACCACTAATATGGAAGCGTGTCTACTTCCAAAACCCCGAGATATATATATATATATCCGAGACTTACGTTAACCCACCCTAAGTCTATTACCCCTACTCGTTATATCCCGTCTCTAATACGACTAAGAACAAACACAAATTCTATTGAACCAACTCGTTTGAATAATCGCTATAATTTCGATTCCTACCTATGCTAAAACGAAGTATTCGTTCCCAAAACTGTTCCTCAGCAATACTCCAGATCTATGGTTAATAAACTTGACGAAATACACGGAACCATCTCAATCAATTCGTGTGATGTTACATTCATCACTGAAACATGGCTGACCTCAAATATTACTGATGATCTAATCAGAATGCCTGGCTTCGCACTTTTTTGGAAAATAATATCGATTTTTTACATTTACAAGACCTTGACGACTTGAACTTTGAAACACAATGTTTCATGCTCAAACTAAATCGCCTTCCAAGAGGAATCAACTCTATTATACTGGCTACGGTTTACCACCCTCCAAAGAACGATGATTACTTGTTGCGAAACCATATATTCCAGTGCCTTGATGCTACCCTCAGTAAATATTCAAATTCAGGAATTATATTAATGGGCGACTTCAACCAATTTAACACTTATGTTCCTCTTTCAAACTTAAAAAACTTGTTACCTCACCGACGCGTGGCCTTAACACTTTAGAACAAGTTTATTATTCGTTGGCTAAATATTACAATAACGCAGAAATACTCCCTCCAATAGGCATGTCTGACCACTCTAGGTATCCGTTTACACCAACCCACTTCAATGACTGCAACAAACCTGGATAAATCCTGACATTAAAGATGCTATAACAAAACGACAGCGTGCTTGGGTTAAAGGCAACACCACGAAATATACATTATCGTAATAAAGTCCGAAAGATGTGCCGACGAGGTCGCCGCTCATTCTGCAATTTTATGGTCAAACATACACAAACACTAATCCTAAGAAATGGTGGCAGAACATCAAACTCTTAGCTGGCCTTTCCAATTCAAAACCGTTAACAAGCATCCTTCATAATGGCCAAACCTTAAAAAAGATAAATATTTAACTGAGCACATTTCTGACTTGTTTTGCAACATCGTTGAAGACATCCCACCTTTAGATTTCTCTCCCCTTCTCCAGGTACCTTTAGTTCCTGATGAATACATCATTTCCCCAGCTCAAGTCTCTGTCGCCCTTTCTAACATAAAAGTCCAGAAAGCCATTGGCCCAGATGAAATCCCAAATTGGTTGCTTAAAACCAACGCTGAATCACTCGGCGCTCCTATTTCATCAATCTTCAATGCCTCAATTTCTCAAGCCACGCTACCCCCTCTATGGAAGTCGGCTGATGTCCTTCCTTTGCCAAAGATCAAAAGTCCCCAACCCACAGATCAAGATCTTAGACCTATCTCACTCGATCCTACGCTTAGTAAAATCCTGGAAAGCTTCGTTTTCAAATGGATGTCGGAACAGATCTCACCCAACATCGATCCTAACCAATATGGAAATGTAAAGAAATGCTCAACGCACGCTCTCATTACACACTCTCCTGGTTCTGTCATACGAGCTTGTGTGATTGATTTTTCTAACGCCTTTGACAGGATCGACCACAACATCCTTGTAAGAAAGTTACTGTTACTTAATGTTCACCATTTACTGATCAATTGGTGTGCCGATTTCCTTCGTGGCCGCTATCTACGCGTTAAATTGGGTTCATTTAAATCGTCGTGGAAGGAAATTCGTACTGGCGTCCCTCAAGGAACGAAACTTGGTCCTTTACTCTTTTTGGTGATGATCAACGATTTGACTACTATAGATTTCGTATGTAGAAGTATGTTGACGATTGTACCGTCTATATTTACGTCTATGAAGTTGTTACCGCCCCGTATACTAGTCAGCTACAAAATGATCTGGACGACATTGACAACTGGACCGCAGCTAATAATATGAGTCTCAATGTAAAAAAGACTAAAGAACTCCGGGTATCATTTCTTAAAGAAGTTCCATCGTTTAATAATTTGTCTGCAAAAAATAACGTCGTTGACACTGAATCTCAATTCAATTCTTGGTGTCATAATATCATCTGATCTGTCGTGGAACTCACATGTTGACTACATTTGTTCCAAAGCAAGTAAACGTTTGTATTCAATTAGAATACTAAAACGTTCTGGTATTCCTATTTATGATCTGGCTTCCATTTATTGTACATTTGTCAGACCTATTTTAGAATATGCCTGTCAAGTTTGACACTTCTCACTGACAGAAAAATTGACAAGCCAGATTGAATAAATTCAAAAAAGAGCAGTAAAGATTATTCTGCCCTACCTGTCATCCTACAGCGAGAGACTTAGGTTCCTGAAACTGGAAACTCTAGCAGACCGAGGACAGCACCTTTGTCATAAACTTTATAGATCCATTGTTCTCGATACCAACAAACTAAATAAACTCCTCCCCGTACCTAAAGAACATTCATATTCTATAAGAGCCCCAAGAACCTTTCCGTTATTTAAATGCAACACTGACAGGTTTTCTAAATCATTTATTTGTCAGGCTTTAAAATTATGGGACAGTTGTACCCAGGATTAGACAAACTCGAGGATAAAACTATATATTAATGTTACTTTTTAAATGTAAATAAATTGTTATACTTGTATTAAGACTTTTTAACTTTTTAAATTTAATATTATGTAAATTTCATATCTATCTTATCTTATGTAAATTCAAGTTTTTTGTGTTGCGATTTTAGCGTAACATACAAGTTGATTTTTAATTAAATCAAATCAAATCAAAATAAAAATAAATCGAGAAGCCGCCATTTTTAAATCTCTGAAAATGTTATAGTCACCTCGCGCGAGGTGATCACGAATCCTCCTAATGCTCAAGGGACATGTAATCGCTAATTTTCCAAAATGTTATGGTATTAGTTTGTAATTGGCGACATAACATAATTTGTATTGTTGAAATTCCTCTGGAAATGAGAACATTGTGTGGAAATGAGAACATTATAAGGGAAAATTAGTAAAAGTATGTATGTTGATGAGGGATCTCTTCTTGAGGACAATTGAAATGGAGGTAATCATGGTATTAGCTATTTAAAAGGGCCAGATGTTGAAAGCTTTTTAATATACGATCACTCAAGAACAGGGATCATTTAATTCAAATTAGAGAACTCGTGATCGTCCAAAACATTGATATTCTCACAATATCAGAATCATGGCTCAATTCATCCACGACTAACGCTGAGATCGAAATCGTTGGTTATAAAATATTCAGACAAGACCGTAAAAAGAAAAAGGGTGGCGGTGTCTGCATCTATGTGCGAAATAATTTGAAGGTAAAAAACTTTAAAAAACCTTTCGTACATTTCTCCATTGAATTTCCATCAATTATGGCTGCAGATACAAGTGAGACTACATAAATCATTGATCGTTTGCGTTTCTTACAGGCCTCCTGATTCTTCGGTCACCTGTATTAGAGACGAGTTGAAACCTAAATATATTGAAGCATTATTGTTGGGTAAACAAATCGTCATTATGGGTGATTTAAACTGTAATCTCCTTAATCCCAGCTGTCCGGACGCGAAAGCATTGACCGACACTTGTTCCGAATTACATTTAATACAACTTATTAATGATCCCACAAGAATAACAGCTCAAACAGAAACTTTATTGGATGTTATAATGATCTCATCTTCCTCTGTGGTGAAAGAAAGTGGTGTGGTAGACATTGGTATAAGTGATCACTGCATGGTTTATTGTATACTAAAACTAAGAGTCACCAAACCTCCCCCCACTTATATATATGTGAGAAGTTTCAAGCATTACGATCCCAGTCTGTTTGTTACTGATTTGTCTTTCCTCCCCTTTAACGAGATATTCTCTATGGATGATTTGGATGGTAAACTTGATCTTTTTAACCAGTTGTTCATCTGCACATTAAATTACCACGCACCAATCAAATTCATAAAAGTTAAAGGAAGGTCTCAACCTTTCATTGACAAAGCTACGGTATTAAGTTGCTAATGAAGTCCAGAGACGATGCGTTAAGGATCTTCAAGTCAACGCATAACTTGGAAGACTGGAATAAGTATAAAGTTTGAGAAACTCTGTCAAGACTATGTTAAGAAAGGCAGAAGTTAATCATGTGCGTACTCAAATTGAAAATGACAAAGGAAATTTGAAATCCATATGGAAGGTGATAAACAGATGTATGCCAAACAAAGAAACCACTAAACCTTGTTTATAAAAAAGATCATAGCAAAATAGCCGAGGAATTTAACACCTATTTCACCTCAGTGGGAAAGTCAACAGCAGACAAAGTAAAGAAACTAGCAGAGGAAAATGGGGTTTCAATAACTCACTCTATGCCAATAATAATCAATGACCAAATAGCTTCGGAGGAAATGTTCGATTTTAGAGCAGTCACTCCCTATGAGGTTCGAAGGATAATTTTGGAATCTCCATTAAATAAAGCTCCTGGCCCAGATAAAATAGGTATTCGATCAGTGAAAGATTCTCTCGACATTATTTTACTCCCACTAACCGATATTATCAACTGTTCTCTGAAGACATCAAAATATCCTTTGATTTGGAAACTAGCGGAAGTGATTCCATTACTTAAAGAAGGTGATCATGAAGTCGCCTCAAACAATAGACCTCTGTCGTTATTGGCGGTCCTTTCAAAGGTCTGTGACAAGGTTGTCCTAAACCAGTTCTCAGCATACCTCACGAAACATAAGTTATTATCAAAACATCAGAGTGGGAATCGTAAAAGTCATTCAACCGAAACACTCAACGTTGCGGTAACTGATACTCTATTAGAAGCAATGGACAACAAACAAGTATCGATTATGGTTTTCATTGATCTGTCCAAAGCCTTTGACAGCGTTAAGCATGACATCCTTCTTCGAAAGATTTTACATTTAGGCGTTTCTCCTGCTGTCTACAAATGGTTTGAGAGTTATCTGGCGAATAGATTTCAATATGTTCGTATAGGAAACACCACCTCGACACCGGCTTCAATAACTCATGGAATTCCTCAAGGTTCTGTGCTTTCTCCATTTTTATTTAACATTTACACGGATAGCCTACCGTCAACATCCGAATTCTGTTGTCTCAAATCGTATGTGGACGACTCTAAATTGTATTTATCATTTCCCGTGTCAAGTTTGGATTCGTCTTTACTAACTATTGAAGGAGACTTGCATAAAGTGTTTGAATGGTGCTGTAATAACAGTTTACTGATTAACCCAGATAAAACGAAGATGATGGTGATTGGATCACGACAACTGTCACAACAATTGGAGTCTCCCCCTAACATCAGTTTTATTGGAAAAACTCTCGAACCTGTTTCGGAGGTCAAAGATTTGGGGATAATATTTGACTCGAACTTAAAGTATAATGATCACATACAGTACTTGTCGTCATCGTGCATTTCCAAATTAGGTCAAATTAGCCGTGTAAAGCACTTATTTGACCAATCAACACTAGCTACGATCATTAACACTTTAGTCATGAGCAAAATCAATTATTGCTCATCAATTTGGTCTAATACATCTGAAGAAAACATCAAGAAAATCCAGCTAATTCAGAACTTTGCAGCTAGACTGATTTCAGGGAATGCCAAATATGATCATATATCCCCCGTACTGAAGGAATTAGGCTGGCTACCAATAAAAGAGCATTTACAATTTAGAGATGCTATTTTAACTTACAAATGCATAAACAATCAAGCACCTCCTTACCTATGCCACAAGTTCACAAAAAGAAACCAAGTTCACGATCGTGCTACAAGAAACCATAATGATCTTGATATCCCAAAGTACCGAACTGTGACTGGTCAAAGAACATTTAAACACAGAGGAACGAAAATATGGAATGCACTAGACGGACAATTAAAATCTACCGGTGACTTAAACCATTTTAAATCAAAATTAAAATTAGGCCTTTTAGAAGGAAAAATAAGTTTTTAATCTAGTAGATTTGTGAACATTAGACAATTTTTAACGTATATTAGACTTGTTGATAACTGTTAACCCTATATAGGGTATTTGATCAATAGATAGATTACTTTAATATTGTAATAATTTTGTAAAGTGTCATTGAAAAGCCCGTTCCGGGAATGTCACTATTTTTAATAATAATAATAATAATAATAACTTATTGCGAGTTAATAAGTCCTCTCCAACAAATAATTTCACTATCAAAACCAAAGCGCAGATATGTAATTTATATCACGATTGGCTCAGTTTCCTTTTATCTCTACACCTTTGCCATGTCAATTTCAAGTTTCCAAATAAATTTCAGATAATTCAAGTCAATTTCGACCATTTATTAGGCTTTTCTCTACGTGAAGTGAAGATGCCATGTCTCCCGGTAGATGTTGGGGAAACGAATGGCGTTAACATTTCTGACCGTGTCTCTCAATAGCTCAGTCGTAGTTTAAACAGAAAATTCGTTATTAATTACAGATTCTACAAAGAATATTTTTTACCAAAAAATGGGGAAATTTTTTTGAAAAAACCATCAAAAACACACCTCTCAAAGAGACCCTTAGATCGAGGCAAACAGTCAACACATAGCAAACTGCGCCTATACCCCAAGTCCTATACTACTTTATTACAGTGACGTTTCAAATGGCCGCTATTTACTATTCAATGTAATTTAATTCGTAAAAAAGCTCGGTGACCACAAATTTTTTTCATTAGAACATTCTATCAATAGGCCGATTTAAAAACAATTCTGTGGATCGAAATTATTTTTTGATAAAAGTCGTGTTTCTTGCTTTTGAAAAAATCTGCCGAATTTTTTTTTAAATCGGCCTATTCATTGATCATTACTTTTTTACGAATTAAATTAGATTGAACGTTAGCATTTCACATCGGTGTCAAAAGAGTTATCCCCATCTGATGTTTTCCTGATCTTAAATCCGTGTGCCCTGAGTTGCCTGCGGAGCGAGGGTATTTTGGTCACTCTCGTATTGTATTAATATATAAATTCATGTAATTTGCTTATCGTTGGTTTGTTGGTGTCTTTGTTTTTGTATAGGGCCGTAATGGACTTGGATCAATTTATGTTTTCGCTGCTGGAAATGGTGCCTTTTTTGGTGACAGTTGTGCTTTCAATGGTTACGTTAACAGTATCTACACCATTCCTGTCGGTGGTGTGATAGAAAACAGGAAAATTTCCGGTGTATCTTCAGCTTGCAGTGCAATTATGACGGCTGCTTACTCGAGTAAACTGGTAATTATTTTAAAATTCTGGTTATATTTTCACTCTTCTTTTGCTATTTTTAGGTTATAGATATCGAAAAAACAACAAAGCGTATATATATACGAAACACATATATCGTCAAGAAGTTTTTTTATACGATTTTTGAATATATATAAATTTTTGAATATGCAGTATATAAAGCAATTTTTGAATATATATATATATAAGCAATTGAATGTATTTTGATACATTCAATTGCTTTATAATATACCAAGATAGTAATTATTGCATATTAGGAACTATATTAATACGATAACTTCGTGTTTCATCTATCATATTTGTTTCTTAAAATAATGGATTATGACTCGTCTAGAACAACTTCTGGCAGACTTTACTCGCTATCCCAAGAGTGAATTAGTTGGTAGATTACATTACTCGAGGATGGAACGGTGGAGGCCTTGACGCGAGTATGAAACTTGAGCTATATAAGATGCGCCAAACGAATGAGGATTTTCTTGTAGGTGAATTTTATTCAATAAGAAAGCACAAAGGTGCAAGTGTTTGTTCGGGCATGGAAGAGCGTTTGGCAGATGACATCTTTAATTGAATTTATCAACTGTTTGGACACGAAGGTTGTTACGTAACATGTTCAATACCGATTGATGATCACTGTAGCAATTCACAAGTGAATCTTGAAGAAAGCAGTGAGGATAAATTGAGAAGCACGGCGGTGAGCTGATTAAGTCGTTACGGACAGGTGTCATTCAGGAGAGCATGTCGAAAGCGAACACCGGACAGTATTTCATCATCGCAGTCATACATGTATAGCAACACATTAGAACGCTTCCCACAGAAGCAAACGTTGGCACCAAAAAAGTGTCCAAAATTCAAATTCGTTAAATCCTATTGATTTACCAAATACCTCAAATGATGATAGTTATCCAAACCGACTGCCTGATAGTTTAAACTGAAAAAAATGTGAAAGTTGCTAAGTTCTCAAAAGAACTGAACATACCTGTAATATGAAAAAGCGAAATAAGAGAACTTCAATGTGTCGAAAAAATACTTAAGTAAGAATACTTACGTATATTCATGGACCAAGTTTCTGCTTTAAATTTAAAGGGAATTAGGACCAAACCACAAATGATATTGGCGAAGATGACAGGTTTATTGGAGTCTATAGAACATGTGTTCAAACCAAACGTTTCTTCATTGGTGGGATTTCTGAAAAATGTCACCAAGGATATGATAATTAGCTATCTGCATAAGAGAGGAATTAAACCTACTGTACATTACATGTATTTAACGGGACCAGGGAATTTATGAGTTCGAGTTGAGTTCGAGTTGAGTTCGAGTTCGGTTCGAGCCGATCTGAGTTTTCGGCCGGGGGTTAGGTTTATGAAGATAATGTATTCATTGGGTGCGGACGGAATATTTTGCGGAATGGGGGAATGGCGGAATGATTAATACTTCTTGAGAATGTCCGAACCACCCACCATTGATATTCCACCCCCCAGCAGCGAAACACGTACGTGCGTGACTGTCCCTGTCACAGGGCCTCCGTTTTGTAATATAGTTTTCTTATTTACTTTTAATTTTCAACGGGAGAGCGCCTCGCATGGGTCCCTGAGTCCCGTTCGCGCTCTTCCCGTTTGGGTAACCTACTTAGCGTATGTTTTATATGTAATTTCTGTTGTGTAGGTTTATTTAATGTAGAGTACCCAATAAAGCCGTTAAACTGAAACTGAAACTGAAACTGACTCCACCTCGCCAGACATCGTCACCCGTGTTGCATCCCAGTATATACGCGACCTCGTCCGCGACTCCGGGTGGACATTCATCTATATTCAAGAAGTATTAATCATTCCGCCATTCCGCCGTTCCAATTCGCCGTTCCGCAAAATACACCGTCCGATACGGGGTGTTAGGGTTAGGAAGACACTTAAGGTGGGTACTCAGGTTAGGGTTAGGATTGGTGTTATGTTGGGGATAGCTTCTATTTTGACCATTATCATCAAAATGGTGTTCTAGTAATGTCTGAAACCGTTGGGGACAGTTTGTTGGTTTACCTAGTAACTCTAAGTCAACTCGAGGTTAACTCGAAATTAACTCGAACTCGAACTCGAACTCATGGATTACCATATCCCGTATTTAACTTATTTCCAAGCAAGCGAAGAGCTACGTTATCAGCGAAAATCAATGTGCATACCAATGATAGAAAAACAAGTTTTAGGAGATGATTTTTGGCCAGCATATGTGCTCTGTAGACCATGGTTTTGCAAGGATCGTTTTCAAAAGGTAATAGCTACATGGAAACTCGCAGTTGAGGTGACCGTGAGGTACTAGGTCTGAGTCGTCTTCTGGGACGATCCTTTTTAGTATCCGCAAGACGTTGGACGAAATGAGAGATTGTACTGCTCTCATACGATCGGACATGTCTGTATGATGAAATACATCATGGAACTGCTAACCCCAAAACAACTTAGATCCTAAAGTCATGGTAGTCATGGTAGATGTAAGCAGTTTTCTGGGTTTTTTTCTGGGGTTTCTGTTTCTCGGTAATACTATATGTCTTAAATTTTCAAGTTTCTCACATATGGAGAAGGCTCCCCATGGTTACAATGGTGAATTATGTCGTTTTCTGCTCGATATTCCTCTCCCGGTTGGTTTGCTGTGGATTTCGACACGCGACAATGACATTCGGAAATTGAACTATCCACCTGGCTATCGTTATGGTTTGGAATTCTCACTATCAAAACCTTGGCATGTTATTTTGTGGTGCCTCCTTCTGTCTGGCGACGTTTGTACCAATCCTGGTCCAGCCTCGTCCACGACAAATCGAAATATTGTTAGACCCATGAGGTCTTCTTCATCAAGATCAAGGTTATGCAAATCAGACCTATCCTGTCTTCATTTCAATGCTAGAAGCTTAAAAAGTCTTAGTCGCACCGATAATGGTTTAGCAGTGTCGAACATGGCTAATTTTCAGAATCTTGTCTATTCCGAAGATCTGGATGTGATAATGGTTTCAGAAACAGGTTGAACGAACAGGTTTTTGATAGAGAAATCCTTCCGAATGGATATAATATATTCAGGAATGACCGATTTCAAGGTCGAGTGGGTGGTGGTGTGTTAATCGCCGTGAAGTCGGAGTTATTCATAAACGCTCGTCTTATTCACTCTTCTGGCGATGAGAATCTAGAATACATTGCGGTTGAAGGTTCAACTTCAAGAAATGATAAATGGTTGTTTATCTGTTGCTACAGACCTCCGAATAATCACGATCTGGCGAAATTTAATCACCTACTTGACACCCTATGTTCGGACTACGATAAACTAATTGTTGGCGGTGATTTCAATTTTCCGTGTATCGTCTGGTCCAAATGAGGTCACAAATGCTTCAAACAACTTATACTGGGAGTTCTGCAACAATCTGGATGATCTCATGATCACTATCTATCACAGATATGCTTCCCAACCAACGCGAAAAAAACAAAGTTCTCGATTTAATCACTACTACCTTACCTGAGTTGGTCGCTATTACAGAGGTATGCGACCTTCAATCATTTACTCTGTCTATCGACCATCGAGTAATCTTTTTTACAGTCGTATCGAATTTGGACCCCCCAACAAAAATTAATCGTTTAGTTTATGACTATAAAAAGGGAGATTTCGCCGGCCTTAAAACTGCTTTAGCTTAAAAAAGGAACGCTCCGCCTTGGATTACTGCTGACATAATCAGTGCACGCAAAAGATTTCTAAAACGCGGTACCGAATTCTTAAAACAGAAATTCCATCATCTTCGTGCCTCAGTAAAGGTGGCTATAAAAGACAGCAGAGCATTATTCTATCGCTCTCTGGGATCGACGATAAAAAGCAATCCCAAACGCTTTTGGTCTATTTTTAACTAAATTCAAAATCCAGTAGTTCCACTCCAAGAACAATGTCTATGAAAATTGAGGCCGACACTAACTCTACTGTTAGTGCGAATACACCTGATGAAGTAGCCAACTTGTATAACACTTACTTTCATTCAGTTTATACACAACAATCTACAGATTTATTGTATGATAATGATAGTGATTGTGACCTCCCTTCACCTCCTTCAAATATTTCATCACTACAGCTTACTGTGGATGAAGTTGTGCAGCTTTTACTTTCATTAGATCCTAATAAAGCATGTGGGCCAGACGGACTACCGGCGTATATTTTAAAAGAATGTGCTACACAGCTCGCTGATTCTCTCTGCAATATTTTTTAACCGGTCACTTTTCTCTGGTCAGGTACCAAAAGAGTGGAAATTGGCGAATATCATTCCCTTGTACAAAAACGGCGAAAAGACCATTGTAGAAAACTATAGGCCAATTTCGCTTCTATCTATAGTTGGTAAAGCTTTCGAGAGTTGTGTCTTTAATCGTATATCATCTCATATTGGATCTCTCCTATGTAGCGTACAGCATGGTTTCGTTCTGAGAAAATCATGCACTACTCAACTCCTTTCGGCGACGAGTATAATAGGGAAATATCTGGATTCCGGTAAGCAGACAGATATAATTTTTTTAGATATCTCCAAGGCTTTCGACTCAGTGGACCATAACAAGCTTCTGAGGAAACTTGAGAATTTTGGTATATCAGGTGAATTATTATCGTGGTTTAGGGATTATACCTATTACCTCCGGAGTTCCTCAGGGGTCAATTCTCAGCCCATTACTTTTTAGTTTTTGCAATCTATATGAACGACCTACCAGACTACATATCTACATCCAGTCACATCGGTCTTTTTGCCGATGATACCAAATGTTTTAGGAAGGTAGAAACTCCTGATGACACGATCTCATTGCAAGAGGATGATCTAAATAGTATTATGTCCTGGTCAAACGAACTTCGTTTGAAGTTTAACTTGACCAAATGCAAAGTACTTTCTATTAGTAGGAAAATCATGCCTCTTTCAACCTCATACAGTCTTGGTGAATATAAGTTACCCCCTACAATTATCGAGAAGGATCTTGGAAATAAAATAAGTTCCAAATTAGAGTGGAATGATCAAACAGCGTCTGTCTGCATGAAAGCTGGGTTTGGTTAAACGTACCACTTTGGAAATTAATGACGAATCAATCAGGAAGGTTCTATATCTCCAATTGGTACGCAGTCATTTCTCCTACGCTTCGCAAGTGTGGTGCCCACAATCAGTGAGACTGGTAAAGAACATCGAAAGAGTGCAGAGGAGGGCCTCAAAGTACATCCTTGGTTTACGTTTTGATACCGATGTTCCATACCTTTGGAGGCTACAACGTTTGGATCTTCTAGCAATATCATACTGGCACGAGTATCTGGATATGATTCTTCTTTATAAGAACATCAGAGGCTACATCCAAATTAGTGAAGATACAAACCCAGTTTATGAGAATATTGGTAAAACTAGGAGATCTAGTAGAGATCCAAATGTAATCTTACTGAAGATTCCGTTTGCTAAAACAGTTTGTTTTCAATCAAGCTTTTTTATAAGAGCCAGTAGAACATGGAACTGCTTAAACACTGATTTAAGATCTAAAGATATAAGCTTGGCTTCCTTCAAATGTGGCTTGCTTAAATATTATAAAAATGCTATGTGCAATGTTTATGACGTGGACGATCCAAGAACATGTAAAACAATATGTGTCAAATGCCATACTGTGTTGATACCTTATTTCAGTTATATTATTGTATTGTAATTAGATTCAATTGTTGTAATTTTTTATTTAAGGGTCCGCCGTAATTGGGGAAACCTGTGTTGGTGTCCCAAGCTTGTATTAGATACTTTCCTTTGCTTTTCTTGGCTGTAGCTACCAATTGTGGGGAAGATCAAGTTCTGATTTAAGGGTTGACTATGTTATGGGATTTGCCACTGGTAAATAACAAGAACAAAAACAACGTCAAAAAGTAGAAACGTGGCAACAGCATACGCCAATTATAGCAGTCCCAGATTAGTAAGAATAAAAATAAAGTAAAAATGAAAAAGACTAAAAGATCTTCTGGAGGTCAACCACAGCAGCAGAGCACCAGCCAAACTCCAGGCTGAGTCACACTTGGGGCAAGCTGTTCTCCATGTCCTGGGGTCGTCCGCGTCATAGAGCCCCTCCGCTGCTGTCATGTGGTATAAAGCAGCAGGTGCCGAACTCCAACGGTGTGACACCAATTACTCATCTCAATCGGTAAGACGTTCCACGTTCTACACGCTCTTACAAAAAAGGACCGCTGAAAAGTTAGTGTTTTACATCTTCGTGGGCGGAATGTAGAAGGTTTGGGAGAAAGGCGGAGTGGCATTTCTCTGGAAGAAAAATACACAAAGTTGTCATCAAATGGACGATTGTGGGCAATGATAGAATTATGAGGCTTTGTCTACAACTGCCTAATAATCGAAATATTTTTGTTGTAAATGTGTACTTATCGCCATCGTGTGAGTCTGTGGATACCTATCAGACAGTCGTCGATCACCTTGGAAACTATTCTACACGAACTGCAACATAAAGGTGCGATTTTTTATTGTTGAAATGCCTATATAGGGAGTTTGGGAGGTCCAAGAAGTAGGGGTTATAAGTTGTGGAATGTTTTGTAGAAGTTTGAATTTACTTTGATCAACTCGCACTGTTTTGCTGTATTATCGTTGAGACATATTATGCATGCAATGGTGTGTGAAGACGGCGGTTTGATCATGTTTTAGCTGGTAATGGGTTTCTGTGCTCAGTTTTGGAGTGCAGGGTTTTAGATCATTGCTCGTCCAATCTTTCCTTCCATCTTCCTTTACTTGCACTCTAGATGAGGAAATACCAACTGACAATATTATTTTAAAAAAGCCCTCTCCTGCGCAGAGGCTTATTTTTTATTAGAAAAGGCGTAGCGGGAGGAAAATCGGAGGCGCGCAGGGAATGACGGGAAGAGAGAAATAAAATAGGCCTCTGCCAAATTACGTATCCAACATAGTGACCAAATTCAGTGATGGACTGGGTCAGACTCGAGGGATACATTAATATCCAAGATAATAAACAAATAATTAATAATATCCAAGATAATAACAAGTGCCACAACAATTAACACACCGACAACAATTTATAATGACCGTTCCAATGAGCTTTTAAAACTCAGAAATCAGCGAGCTCTTGACTAGACGTTCACATTGACTAGCATTCGGTAGTTTGCAGGTTAATATATAAACAACTTTATAAGACAGCTTCTACATCAAAAATAAAAAAAATTGGGAGCTTGGAGCTCAAAAGCCAAATCAGTAAATCAGTCAACTATGCATATATATTAAAGTATAAACAAACTTAAAACTAGATGGTGCAAAATTGTTATTAAATGTTAACTAAAACGACAACCTTGACAGAATTACATTAAACACCAATCATCCACGTCCAAATTATCGTTGATTTCAAGAGAGAGAGTGCCATGACCACAGAACCGCAAATTTGATCAGAGAACAGCACATTATCTGGCAGAGGCTCCTTTACTCGTTTTCCGTCTTCCCGTCGTCCACCGCGCACCTCCGATCTTCCTCGATCCACTCCCCGCGCGCTTCCCCATTTTCCCCGCACGCCTTCCTCGCCCGCGCCTTTCTAATAAAAATAAGCCTCTGCGGAGGAGAGAGGAAAAAACCTACTTTTCTCTGGAAAGAGTTGAAAAAACCCGGTGTTACGCACGCAATATCAAGAAAAGATTGTTGCTGGTTTGTATTCAATCACTTGTGAACATTGTAACCATGATTGGACCAATAATATTTAGATGTTATAATTGCAAAAAACTGCTAATGTCCTAATCACTGCTGCAAATTCCTGTTTTGCCTAGAAGATAACAACGGTCATACGATAAAAGTTATTGGAACTCGGAATTAACGACTTTACGTCGTGTGTCGTATTGTAGGAGGATGTGCATTGAGCATGGTACAACCTAGAGGATATCAATTTCAATCTTTTTCTAACTATAAAGATGCTAAACGTGAGTATCGTAAATCACAAACAAGGGCGATATATATGGATGAAGTAAAAACTGTTGTAGAAAGCTGGACGGTGGGGAGTGTTGTTTCCATACTCAAAAATGGCAAGAAAAATAAAATGGACAGGGCAAGTTGTAGTTGAATCTAGTTATCTGACACCGTTGTGTGTGCTTAATCAAAACTCTGGTATTAATTGTCAGAGCAAATTAGAAGCACTAACTTTTTTAAGTAATTTTAAGTCAGTACCAATAAACCTTTTCTTTTTTCGAATTAATAGTTTTTGTAGTTATCTGGATGGTTTTATTGGTTATACATGTATAGTAGTATTGATTTTATAATGATATGTAATTAGTTGTATAAGTAACTTAAGTGAGTCTATTGTATACTGCTCGTAAAACGTCTTTATTATTCTTATTATTCTTATTATTCTTATTATTGTTCTTATTATTGTTCTTATTATTATTATTATTATTATTATTATTATTAGACATAGAGCAGACGTGTGTTAACGCGCTCTGTACATGTCCTCAGTTTCAACGAAAAATTTTACTTGAATTGACACACTAACGTCGTATATTGATAATTTTATTAATATTGAATCTAAAATGATTCGTGCAAGCCTACTTGCACTGTTCGCAACCCTAATAATATGTGGATTTTGTGGTAAAGATTTCGTATCGCTGGGCAGACACTCATGGCGCTGTAAAAGCAAAGTGAACTATGAGCAAGAAAACCACCACGGATGATACTCCAACAATGGAAATGCCAGCACAAGAATGTCTGCCAGTCATATCGTACACAGCTGTTAAATGTTGCTGTGGTAAAGTATGTAAAGGACCTCGCGGCCTCAAAATGCATCAACGAAGCTGCCGAGTTATTGATGACCTTCAAGACGAACTACAACAGCAAATGACAGAAGCGTTAAATGATCAACAAAATGAGGACAACGTAGAACAAGACGATGCTGAAATTCCAACTTCGTATTGCAAAGAAAACTTCCCTATCCTAAAAAAGGGAATTAAACTACCGAAATCGCCATTACAATGGTCAACCGCTAACGACTTTTTCAAACTGACCTTTTTAAACCACCCAATCACACCGCACGATTTGAATAACAACATCAACACCATGGCAACAGTTATATACAACTACTTTAGCGAAAATTTTGGACACGTTGATAACCACAACGATGTAAATTTGAGAAAAAAGTATGCGAAATCCTCGGTCAAGGACCTGAAAATCGCCTTAAAGAAATTAAAATCAGAAAACGGAGAAGTGCTAGAAATCAAATTCGTAGCCAAGAAACTGCGCAACCTTCTTAAACCTAATAATGCCGATCAAGATAACATCAACAGTCAAAAGTCAGCGGAAATTGATCATGACAGTGTAATTACTAAAAACTTCTGGGGTTACGTTAAAAGAGTTTTTAAAAATAAAATTTGCTCACTTCCATCATTTAATATGGCTCAATGCACATCATACTTCACTAAAACATTCTCTGCCATCAACCCAAATAAAGCGTTCAGCATCCCAAGCTGGATTCCAAAATTTGCTTCACCTTAAAATGCAATTTAATCTCGACCCCCCGACCTATCAAGAGATTACCAATGTCATCCGTAAAATGAAACCGTCTGGCTCACCATGTCCACTTGACCAAATATCTATAATCTGTTTTAAACGCTGTCCCTACTTACGTTCCTATCTATCCGACATAATCCACTCAGCCTGGTCTCACGGCGCTGTCCCTTCTGATTGGAAAAAAGCATGTACAATACTTATACACAAGAAAGGAGAGACAGACGAACCAGCAAACGTTAGACCAATAACACTTGAATCCATTCCACTTAAAGTTTTAACATCGTGCATTCGCAATAAAACATTTCAATTTCTTGCGGAAAACAAGTATATAGAACAGAATATCCAAAAAGGCTTCACCCCAAAACTTTCCGGAACACTAGAACATACAGCTCAGATGGCGCATATAATCAACAAAGCGCGCACAAAACAACGATCTCTCGTCATAACATTACTAGACCTAAAAAATGCATTTGGTGAAGTCCATCATAACCTTATTCACGAAGTCCTTGATTTTCACCATATCCCTGATCACATAAAGAATCTCATTAGTAGCCTCTATACCGATTTCAAAACTTCCATCATCACAGATGAATTCAACACCCCATTCATCACTGTTGACCGAGGTGTGCTCCAAGGCGATTCTCTCAGTCCTCTCTTGTTCAATATGTCGTTCAATACTTTTATTCAACACATCAAGTCTGAAAAATACGGTCAACTTGGCTTCCGGAAACCAAACGATAGTACTACCTTATTCAACCCAATCCACTGGTTACAATTTGCAGACGACGCTGCCGTTATCAGTGGTCAAGAAAAAGAAAATCAAATGCTTTCTCAATCGCTTTACGATCTGGTGTCAGTGGGCCAACATGATTATACGTGTGGATAAATGTTCAACATTTGGCATTAAAAAGGATTCAACAAAATCGGTCCAATATCTCCCCAAACTGTTTGTAAATAACCATCTCGTACCACGTGTTGAAAATGGGAAATCGTTTCGTTACCTAGGCCGCTACTTTGACTTTAATATGTCCGAAGAAAATCACAAATCTGAGCTACACGACACACTAACCGACATCATGAATGAAATTGACGAACTGCCATTACATCCAAAAAATAAAAATTATGTTGTACAGCCGCTACGCACTTGCAAAAATCTCTTGGCACTTCACTGTTTCTGACATAGGTAAAACCTGGGTGAATGAAAAACTAGATGGTATTGCGTCGAAATATATACGGAAATGGCTTGAACTTCCCATCTCAGCAACACTTAGCAACGTCCTACTTCCTCGCAGTAAGTACGGTCTAAATATCATTCTCCCTTCAACGAAATTTCTTCAATGCCAAACTGTTTCGCGAAAAGCTTTAAAATTATCACCAAATGAAGAAATTAGAAACCTATGGACTGTCACAAGTAATCACAAGAATGTGCAATACGACAAGTACAAAAACACAAAGGACGTTACTAAACACTTTCAGAAAAGAACACGAAGAAAGGCTTCAACATCACCTTATTTCACAAGGTTCATTCTTTTCCAACATCATTAAATATTCGACTCTCTCGTTCAACTCCACATGGTCCTCAGCCCAAAGCAAACTCCCTAAGAACATATTTAACTTCACCATCCGATACATCAACAACACGCTTCCGACTCGCAAAAACCTTATGAAATGGGGAATATCACCTACATCTGACTGTTCATTCTGCTTGCAACCCTACTTCACGTCATTGCTGGTTGCCAAACATACCTAAACGAAGGGCGGTTTACTTGGCGACATGACTCTGTTTTACATTTTATTGCCTCCTCACTCAACTCCGTACAAAATTATAGCCTCTACGCTGACATACCTGGCTACATCAGCCCATCTGTTCTCACCGGAGATAGATTACGCCCCGATCTTTTGGTAACAATCGAAAACAAATGTATATATATTCTCGAACTCACAGTCGGATTTGAATCCAATCTACTCAATAATGCCACCCGTAAGAGACAGAAGTATCAGGAACTAATTACGGAACAGAACAACAATTATGAACAAGTTAAATTTGTGAATCTGTCCATCAGCTCACTCGGAGTCTTCAGTCAACCATCATTAGAATTTATTGAAATGCTGAAAGATCTCAAATTTGACGAACGTTGCCGAAAATACTTCATGAAAAGAATAATTAACATTTGTATAAGAACCTCATACTATATTTTCTGTAAACGTAACAAAACCTGGGACAACCCAACACTAATGCAAAATTAATATT
Source organism: Chrysogorgia sp. JL179-B06 (assembly GCA_035772405.1). Classification (NCBI taxonomy): domain Eukaryota; kingdom Metazoa; phylum Cnidaria; class Anthozoa; order Scleralcyonacea; family Chrysogorgiidae; genus Chrysogorgia; species Chrysogorgia sp. JL179-B06. The sequence continues at coordinate 302,837 of JAYKKM010000182.1, read as the reverse complement.
ATATATCATATATATCGTTAATTCAAGTAGACATTGGTGAACTACCTGTAAAAGAGAGGTTTATCATTGTAGTATATATCAATTATGAATAAATAAAGTTTACATTATTATTATTATTATTTTACAAACTGGCAATCGACCTAACCATCACCACATCGGGAACACGTAGTTGGTATCCGGCTCTTCCATTTGTTCAGAACTGTATTGATATTAAGAACAAGTGAACATACAGTTTGCCAATTCAAATCTCGTATAATACTCAATGTTCCCATCCAAAATGGATCTATCGCCATATAACTTTGCAATCCAAGGATCGGATTAACGAGCGACGTCCCACTTTATTTGACGCATGGGCGCACAGGAGTTACTGTATATTAAGGATTTTAAAGATCGATGAAAACTTAAAAACGTTTAATTCTTCTTTCGAAAACGGCTTCGCTGCCGTTATTCAAAATTTTGAATAACCTGGGTGATCGTTGGTCAAAACTTCATTAAAAGCCTTCACTTCAGGCAGTTGTGGAACGACAAAGGTTTCGGTGATTTCATCGGAATGTACAACTTGCAAGGACCAAGAAATACACTGTAAACACGACGTGTAACTGAAACTACAGTATATCGTTCAGAACGTCAAACTGAAGTGTGTGTTGCCTCACTTCTTGTTTTCAAGAGCTCATGTATTTCACAAATCACATCTTTCATATCACCTTGAATAAACTGGTTACTCGCTCGCAACTCCTCCTGGAACGATTCGTTCAACTTTCTCTGTTGTAAAATCATCCTCGGTCATGCCACCAATAGCGTCAACGGGACGTTGTTCTCACATCGGCCGCTGTTAATGCGTCTTTCACATGGTGATCAAAATCAGCTTTAGCAAGTTCCGACTTTGCTGAGTGACAAAGAGCAGTTATTAGCAATCGAAGTTGATCAATTGCCAGCGCAAATGTTTCATCTTGGTTCCCATGAGTAGCACTGTTCACTGATGGGTGGAAAAAGCCAGGCGCTGGTTTCTTTTTCTTTAAATATAAATAATTTAAGGGAATAAACCAGCTTCCTGACAGCGAATTAGTTGATTCCCGGTGTAGAAAATAAAACGAGACGCACGGTGCGGATTTTGGAAGCTTCTAATCGATCGAAATCAATCTGTTCCAAATCTAGACGTACTCGACGAAGTTGTTCGGCTTCTGTCGGAGACAGGTTGTTTTTCCGCGCATGACAGTGGTATACGTTCATCAATTGGGCGCGTTTTTCATTCGCCACATGCCTAACGGACTTGCTATAATCAATGGAAATACTCTTCAGTTCTAATTTACCATAATCCCACCACTCACCTATATTGGAAAAGTTTCTATTCTCTGATTGCCAGTATTTCCAAAACGATGTAATATTTTCACAAAATTTCGCATCTTTTAACAAATTGGTGTACAGTTTCCAAACTCTATGCCCCCATGTTGGAGTGTTCTTAGTGTTGAAGAGATGAATGGAAATGAGATATAAAAGATGAGAAGATTCAATACCGTTCACCGCTATCTCGTGATCTTTAGCTGAGCAAGATGACACGTATAATTTATTGATCCAGACGACATCGCATTTAATTATTTGCATTTTGCCACGAGGGAGGGATGCTGTTGTCCCCACACATCCACTAGTCGGAGCTTCGCAAGGAGGCGCGTCTGATCCGGACCACCTGTTTCACCGCTCGTCGGTCTTAAAATAATTGAGGAGGAGATGCTGTCTTTGCAACAACACCAGGGTTTTTGGGTTTTCCGTTCACCTAAGAGTGATGAACTGAATAGTCGGAGCGCTTAAAAACTAATAGGGTAACCTTATCCTGCGTGATCAACTCTAAATAAATCCAATCAATCAAATAACTGGTGAGCAAATGCCCGCCAAACCTAGATAAAAAATTATCCGTTCTCTACTAACCGGTGGAGCATAGATATTGAAAATACGAAAATGCTGATCTTCGAAAGACAAATCGCACATCACGATGCGTCTCTCATAATTTGGGGCGAAGTGAACATGGTAGAACCGGGTTGGGTCTCGCAACCCAACCAATATGGATGGTACCTAAACTCCAAAACACACGGGCAACTGCATTCACTGTTCTAGATGATCCAGGTATCTTGTAACAAAACAATGTCACACTTCTGGTCCTGCAGATAGTCAAAAACCAGTCGTCTCTTTCGTATATTCCATATGCCATTACATTCAGATTAGCACATTATACCTCTATTCTGCTACTACATTTGGATGTTAAATAAAGCTTAATTTTTTATTCACATAGAAAACGGCATCGTCTTCAGATGATGTTGCATGTGATAAAACCTTTGGACAAACGTCTGGCGCTACAGCCTTGGTATCGGGCATAATCGCCTTAGCGTTACAAGCAAGGTAAGACGATACCCTGAAATGCTAATCAATTCACATAATTTGTTGCAAGATGGCTAATGTTCTAATTGTTTTAGGAAATCTTTGACGTGGCGTGATGTGCAACATCTAGTTGTAAGGTCAAGTAACCCTGCAGCCGTGGATGATAAGAACGCGAACTGGATTGTGAATAAAGCCGGCTTCAAGGGTAAATGTTTTAAATGTAATAATTGCTTAAAATGTCGGTTCTTGTTTTACGAAAATATTGCTTAAAATAGGTAAAAACATCAGCTCTATCATTGAGAAAATAATTACTAGTATTAAGAAAAACAAGACCGGAGTTCAGGCGTTTACTCGGCTTACGTAATGATCTAAAGGGGCACGATCGGGGAAAGGGGCGAGACTGCTGAGCAATTAAAGATATGGATCAATTGTTTTTGTATGTAAACACTATTAGACCATTGTAACTACTTATGTAAATTATATTATATGACTATAATAACATTTTCACTATGATAAATAATGCTCTCAAAATTATTCTATTTTGACTATCGAGTCAACTTAATATTGGCTTATATGGAAGTACAGTTTATTGTATGTAAATTACTGAAACTTCATCGCTAATCTAGTTAATAACAATACTATTTGGTTTGATGAAGGGGAAGATATTTTATGTATTTTATCTTGAAAGATTGTATATCGAAACTTGCTTATGCGTGAAACAACACAATATTATATACTGTGTAAAATCGAGAATATGGCTGTTGGAATTGTTTATTATTTAAAATTATATTAAATAATATTATATAAATTATATTATTATTCAGAATAATTCTGATTTTCAAAGGGTCGTATGTTAACAATAAAAAATTGTATGTTTACATCTACAAAATACAACCAAATTATTATGATTACTACTATTAGAAAGGATGATGTTAACGAAGAGTTAGTTAACTATTTACATTGTGAAACTTATTTTATTACTGATGTTAATACATCATTATTTCCCGTTATGGCTTTATCGGTTGCATCATTAGATAAGTTGTCCGAGGATACAGTACCTCGATATGAAAAGCTATTTTTGAGCAAATTTGTTCGAGGTTTAGGCAAGTAAAGAGATCGATTGTTGCTACGCAGCTGATGATTAGCGTTTCTTTTATAGGTTTCCAATATTGTATATATTTGAGAAGATCTTATATCATAATTAAACATTGTTATCACACGGGCAGCTCTTTTTTGAAAGCTGTATAGGAAATAACACGGTTCGAGAAGAATTAATGAAAAATCGCACTTGTGTTTGGCGAAATATTCATCATACCACAAACTGCGAAGCACGAGTTATTTCCTTTTAATACTTTTTCAATCAATTTTACGCAAAACGGAAAAACTGATGTTACGGAATACTGATGTTTGTAAACATTAAAATTCAACATCCCGGATGTGATTTTTTACTAGGGATATTTAAAGAAATACCATCTGGTATTAGTAACACTGATGTTATTAGCCAATCAGGAATGAGTAAAATTGATTGAAATGGTATTAGTAACGTTTATTAATGTGGTCATGCTAAAGTTATGCCGCACAGTTGGGCAGTGTTTAAAGTATTGCAATACAAGTGATTTAGGCACGCCTGTGGAATGAGTTTCTTCTTGTAAACTGCTTGGTTTGCTACTGAGAGATGATCTGTCTTGGAATGACCACGTTGACTGCGTGTTGAAGAAGGCAAACTCTAGACTCTATGCACTGCGGCAATTGAAAAAACCTAGATTGAATGAGACAGACCTTGTGATATCTACTCCTCTTTCATTAGGTCTCGCATCGAATATGCTTCACCAGCGTGGTCTGTACTAACTAAGAATCAGTCGGATCGCATTGAATCTGTTCAGAAAAGGGCCTTGCGGCAATTTCATCCTGGCATGACGTAATCAAGATGCATTAGATCATACTGGATTGGAAACGCGAAGTACTCGTAGACATAATTCCTGTGAAAAATGTGTTAACAAATTGAGGCTTGGCCACAGTTCTGTTCACTGCAATCCACTTAGAGATATTGTACGAACTCGACCTAATTACCATGATCATAACTAGCATCGTAGGTCTCAACCACATAATATAATGATATATCAAATACAGAAAGATTTAAGAATTTTACAACTGTTAAATATGATTAATGTATATATAATTTAGGATATAAGTTACTATACTACCGTGTAAAGAAAGCAATCTCCCCTTCCGAATCCAAGAAAGTGGTTTAAGTGTATCTACTCCCTCTGCGGTGCTGGTAAACAATCTACAATGCCTACTGCTCAAATGAACACGGTTCCGAATTGGAAACACTAATGGCGAACAAGTTATTGGAGGCATTCGCTGCCCCCTGGAATGATCGCCAACCAACTGCGTCAACAGTCAGTGAACTGGCTGATGGACTTGATGACCAGTACCAGCCTTTACCTAATGTTGGGCAAGTAAAGGGCATAATTGTGACATCCACTCTTATTAACGTGACTATCGGTACTCCCGTCTTTATTAACGTCTACGCTTTTATACATACGTTCTAATTACCAATGTACATAATTAATGAATACTACATCTCTCCCTTCTTTAAAATAAAAGTTAATACAGAGCAAACGACTAAATAAATTATAACAAAATAATATTGTTCAAAGTGAATCTAAATGTCAAAATAGTTATCCTAATTTTCTTTTTTTTTTGTCATTTCTTGAGTTAAATTGTCATGAACTATAAATTGCTATATAAAGTATTATATTTATAACATAAAGTCACAGTTAGATTTCCTGCAATTTGAAGTGAGTTAATAAGTTTATGCTACTGTAGTCAATCGACTTAGCTTGTGTATCTATCGGGTGGTTTCCTTACTCTTCTTGGATATTCTTGATGTTACTTGTTTGGTAGGGGTCTCGTTTGCTGTTGTTCGGGCAGGTTCGGCAGGTTCAGGCAGGTTATTTTTATATTCTTCTTTTATTTCTGGTGTACAAATTTCTGGGCATTCCATCTCTTCTTCCTCTTTCTTTACAATGGGCTTGAAGAAAGACGAGTTACGGGTAACTAATTTGGAATCTCTCCTTGCACTAACCATTGTTCCTTTTCTTTCAACTACTTCATAGGGGCGTTGGATCATACGGTGGGAATCTTTTGCTCATGTAGTCACTCTTTAAAAGCACTGCATCACCTTCTTCCAGTGTACTATGCTTGACGTTGGGTTTCCTATCGGCGTAGAATTTCATCTTGATTTTGGAAAGTTCATCATTTCCTCGTAAGAATTCATCTTGTTTGGGCTCTGCTGCTACTTGAGGCAATCGAGTCTTCATTGGACGGCCAAAAAGCGCTGTCGCTGGAGGGACTTTTGTGGACGTATGGGGCGTGGCTCTATAATTGCGTAAGAATTTGTACATTTGTTGCTTCCAATTCTTGTTTTCCATTACTGCTGCCTTTATTACTTTCTTTATGGTGCGCATAAATCTCTCCACTTCTCCATTGGCGCAGGGCCAGTAGGGTGTAACCTTCCTGTGAGCGAAACCCAAGTGTTTTGAAAAATCATTAAACTCGCGACCATTAAACGGAGGACCGTAATCAGATCGTAGCACTTCAGGTATCCCAAATTGAGAGAATATCTTATCTAGACGCGGTATAACTGCTTTAGCGGATGTCGATCCCACCAATTCAACGACTGGAAATCTCGAGTAATCGTCAATGAGAATTAGCAAGTACTCACTTGAACCTGTGGGAGCTACGCCAAAGTCTATACTCACTTCGGTCCAAGGTGCTGTCGGTAACTCGGACATCTGCAATGGCTCTCTTTCGTCTCTGGGCGTCGTTACTTGAGGCCGTTAAGTACGTCGTTACTTACTGCCAAGTAGTTTACGTCATTACTAGACGTTACTTGACATGCAAGGCAGGATTTTACTTTTTCTTCGACCATTCGATCGATCTTTGGGAACCAGACTTTTTCGCGTACCAATGCCTTGGTTTTAGTCATTCCCATATGACCTTCGTGGGCGATATCCACCACTTTCTCTTATAGTGTTTCGGGAACTACAATCCTATGTCCTCTCAAAACCAAATCGGGTAGTGTACATAGTTCTTCCTTGACTTTCTCAAAAGACTGAAAATCTGAAATGTTGACTCTCGGATCTTTCGAGATGTCGTACCATTTCCCAAGTTGAACTGCTGTGATTACAGCTTGTAATGTGACACCCTTTTGGGTTGCTAACTTCAGATCGTTTAAATTTATCCCCTTGGGCGTAGAGGTCTCTGCCAGGTAGTTTACGAATTCTTCAGCGACTTTCTCTTGGCGGCTATTCGGTGTAACGTCACTTAACGGGTGTCTCGACATGTAATCGGCTGGGTTTTCTGTTCCGGGCTGATAGCAAACAGTGACGTCGTAAGGTTGTAATCGTAGACACCATCTCTCGAGCCTGGCTGACGGTTTTGATGCCGGATTAGTAAATATCTTAACCAGCGGTTGGTGATCGGTAAATACGGTGAATCTTCCCCTCCGTATAAATATAAATGAAAGTGTTCACAGGCCCAAACTATGCCAAGGGCTTCTCTCTCCAGTTGTGAGTAGTTCTGCTCTGATGATGACATAGCTCGGCTGGCAAAAGGCGATTATCTTTCTTTCATCACTATCAGGTTCCTTTTGAGTGAGAACGGCAGCAACACCAACAGGGCTTGCATCAGTATAGACTTCCGTTACCTTGGTAGAATCGAAGTACGCGTTTTCTGGCGCGCTGGTAAGGGGCATTCGTAGTCTTTCGTAGTCTTTCCAATGCTCTCTCTTGCCTCTTGGTCCATACGAAAGGTATGCCTTTCTTTGTGAGCTCTCGTAGTGGTTCAGTCAATGTAGAATAGTTCTTGATGAAACGACAACAAAAATTGCTCATGCCAAGCAAACTTCTCACCTCTGATACATCCTTTGGCGTTGTCATTTCTTGAATTGCTGTTATCTTGGCGGGGTCTGGCGCAATCCCATGTTCCGAGAAAACATATCCTTGGAAGATGAGGCTTCTTTTCTTAAAGACGCATTTCTCTTTATTTAAGGTAAGCCCACGCTCTCTTATTCTTTCCAGTGTGGCTTCCAAGTTTGCGTCGTGATCGGCGTCATCAACACCAAACACCAGGATGTGATCGCTTATATTTATGACTCCTTTCAAACCACTCAGAGCTTCTCGAATGGCATTTTGGAAGATTTCTGCTGCGCAGTTGACAAAATTTAGTCTTTTAAACCGGCGAAGACCCATGTGTGTTGAAAACGTTGTCAAATATCTTGACTCAGGGGCCAGTTCCAGTTGGTTATAACCTTGATTTAAATCGAGTTTGGTGAACACCTTGGCTCCATTCAAGTCATTGATTACTTCGTTGAGTGTCGGGGTGATATGCCTTTCTCTCTTGATGGACTTGTTGACTTGGCGTATATCCACACAAACTCGAATCTTTCCATCTTTCTTAGGGACTACGACCACTGGTGATACCCATGGCGTTGGGCCTTCCGTCTTCTCGATTACTCCGAGTTAACTGTTGTTCAAGGTTTTTCCGAACGTGAAACGGAACTCTGCGGTGTGATTGTGCGATAGGTTGTACTTCTTTATCCACATGTATAGGTGAACTTGAAATACTTTCAGCTTTCCAAGACCCTCAAATAAATCGCTATAGCTCTGCACCAATGACCAATCCACTTTATTTGCCTCAGGCTCTCTCACCGCTCGAACTACTTGAACTAGACCGAGTCTTTGCGAGGTCTTCCAACTTACCAAACAGCCAGTTTTTCCTTCGACAATAAAGAAGGTTTCCACACTGAATTTGGTATCTGTTTCAACTTCACACTGACACTTTCCCACAAGTGTTAATGGTTTATCTGAGCCGTACGGGAATATTTTCACGTTGGCCTTTCTTATTTACGGTTGGATTCTCAGTTTGGCATTGCAAACTTCATCCAGAAGGTTGACACTTGCGCCCGTGTCTGCCATAACGGTCAACGGAGTTCCATTGATCTTGACTTTGAACTGGGGTAACTTTTGATGACATGGTATTCACGGTAGAAGTTGAGTACACATACTCTTCTTCCGAGCTAGACTCGATTTTATCCTCACTTAAGTTGTTTACTCGACGGTGGTGTCTCGAGGAAATAGCTGTTGATTGGTCGTTTCGCTTCGAGTAAGTTGATCTCTCTTTCCAATTTTCGTTTCGCTTCGATTCTCCTTTACAACAGGCCCTGAAATGATTAAATTTCTGACATGTTCGACATTGCTTACCATAGGCAGGGCAGTTCTTTCTGCCGGGAACGTGTTGATAACCACAAAAGCGACATTTCGGTTTCGGTTGGCTTTCGTTTTGCTTCTGATTATTGGTTTCACGGTGGTATAGGATCTCTTTGTAATTTGATTTGCGCTTTCGATGTCCTCGGCTTGGACTTCGGATATTTCCATTGCTTTCGCAATCTGTAGGATTTTCTCTAACGTAATTCCGGGATCCGCTAGCACTTTCCTTCTAAGCTTCGACGAGATACCATTCTGGATAATCTGGGTCTTTATTTCTCTTTTCTCGTCATGAAAGTCACACAACTTCGCTAGTTGCTTTAATTCAGTATGATATGCAGAAATGTTTTCTCCTGGGAGTTGTTTAGCTTGGCGGAATTTGTAGACTTCGAATTCGAGATTCTTCTGTGGCGTAAAATATTCTCTTAAAGCCTTTTCTGCCTTCCTGAATACGTCTTCTTCTTCGGTTGCTTCTGGTACGTCCAACGTATCGAATATTTCGTTGACTTCTTCTCCTACGTAATGCAATAGCATCGCTTTCTTTCGAACATTACGTTCATGGCCAACAATAGGTTCTCAAATCTTGACATGCACATATTTTCTCCATCCTTGACTAAGGTCTCCTTGTAAGTCGAAATTAAGCTGGAAACGTCGGTAATGCAGCCATATGACCGTTAGTTTAATTTCTTTCCATATCCTCGTCGCCAAAATGTGACATCCACTCTTATTAACATGACTATCGGTACTCCCGTATTTATTAACGTCTACGCTTTTATACATACGTTCTAATTACCAATGTACATAATTAATGAATACTACAATAATAAAACACCTTAATTCTAGAAAAGCAAGCGGAGCAGACGGTATACCCGTGTGGCTTCTAAAGCGCTTCGATGAGGAACTGGCGCCTGTTATGCATGACATTATCCGCGCCAGTATTCTGCAATGTAAATACCCAAGTACCTATAAACACGCGCTCATCAGTCCAGTGCCAAAGGTGAACAATCCTACCGACATAAATACGGACTTTAGGCATATACACCGGCTTCCTTTCTAGAGTCAGCGGTGACACCAATACAAGAGGTTCTCGACCAACTTACTAAGAACACCACATTTGGTAATTGGATTGGTCAGTGAACAATGCCGCTATAGTTATTTGGTTTTCCTTTTTTATTTTTTATTAGTAAGCAATCGAGTTGGATTTGGAGTTCTTGATGCTTCGATGCTAGTCACAAAAGCTCTACAGTGGAATGTCTCTGTACCACCGCTAATGAAATGCGAAATCAACTTGGGCTCACCTCAATATTTATCGTAAGTTCTTTGCCCACGTGTTAAGATATTTTTTGTCCCTTAAATCTTTCCTGTCTGGCCCAGTTAAAATTGGTCGTATAAGACTGACGAAATCGTGAATCGAAAAACACGGTACACGGTAACGCAAGACTAAAAATTAAAACTCGACCAACGCCAGGCACACGAGATCAAATGCTCATTAATAATTCATGAACCAAAAACAAAGCAATTCAAGTCCGTGACGGATAACTGGATATGTGATCTTATTTAGCATAGGATTTTGACGATTTCAACCTCAAATTTCTCTCTAAACACTGACTTGTTTTCGTATTTGATGCCATAATTGCGACTAATTGCGCAGACTTGAAACATTGTCGGCTTTTATATATTACATCCACTCACGCGCCAATTAAGTCTGATTTGATTTCATGAAAAACGCTGCGATTGGTGGCATTTTGAATTTTCATGATGCTACGCGAGCGTGAAAATGGCCTTTTCTAGAAAAATGAAAGTTTTACAACATGATTTATGATAATTATGGCTAATTGATATTAACATAATGTGTCTTGTTCGGGAACGTTAAAAGCACTATGTTTTTTAGGCAGAAAAAAGCTGAAATCGATGGAGAAACCCCGAACTGACTAAGCGTTTGGCTATAGTATATAACTAAACAATTATACCATTCGCTCTCGTATATACGAACTAACAGCCCGAACTAGGCGCTTCGCGCCTCGTTGTCTATGAGCTGATATACGACTCGAGTTCATGGTATAATTGTTATATATATATATATATATATATATATTATATATATATATATATATATATATATAATATATATATATATATATATATATATATATATATATATATATATATATATATATATATATATATAGCAAAGTGAAAAGGTGGTAAACTGCCAAGAATTTAGTGACGAGATACTGACGTTTCGAGCGGAGCCCTTACTCTGATGAAGGGCTCCGCTCGAAACGTCAGTATCTCGTCACTAAATTCTTGGCAGTTTACCACCTTTTCACTTTGCTATATATTCAAAACACTGTCTACGCAGCACTCTACTTTTATATATATATATATATATATATATATATATATATATATATATATATATATATATATATATATATATATATATATACAGTTAACTCTCCCGTAAGCGGACACCCTCGGGAATCTGAAAAAGTGTCCGTAAGTGGAGTTGTCCGCTTATGGGAATAGTTCTCGTAAACGGACACTTGTCAAAATATATGAGTTCCGTCCGCCTACAGGAGCGTCTACTGGTGACTTTCAATGGTACTCACACAAAATGAAACTGAGAATTGATTGCTTGTTTTATTTTGTTACTCAAGGCTTAAATAGCCAAAAACGATTTAATCTAAAAAAACTTTAACAGAACTAAACATCTTTACAATAAAGTACAGCACACCAATGTCGATTGATATCAATTAATGTATACGATTAAGTCAGTCATACATTACACAACATATTTATGAATGGTCGACTGCTTCATTGACTTCAGGTGCATGTCCAAGAAGATGTCGTGTGCAATGGCTTGAGACATAATCTCGTCTTTCTTCGAAAGAATCGTAGCTATTTGCGATTTACCGCATCCTAATATCTTTGCCAGCTGACTTTTGAAGTGGTCAAAATACCCTGAGCGCGTTTCGCAATGAATAATGTCTGAACACCCTCCGTATATAATGCTCATACCGGTTTTAGTAATTGGATTATTTTTACGGGGTGTCCGCTTGCGGGAGTGTAAAAACAAAAGAAAAATCCAAATCATAACCACAAAAAGTGTCCGCGTCCGCTTATGGGAGTGTCCGGCTACGGGAACGTATAAATACAGAGTTTTACTGAGAGTTCAAACGGGCTTTTGGAAAGATGTCCGTATCTGGAGCTGTCCGCTTACGAGAGTGTCCGCGCAGAGAGAGTCAACTGTATATATATATATATATATATATATATATATATATATATATATATATATATATATATATATATATATATATATAGTACAATATCTACAGACACGTGTTTCGCTGTTTCACAGCTCATCAGTGTAGCTTGGTACAATCTAGATATGGGCATGAGAACTAATTATAATGCACAAACGATTGCCAGTGACAACCGCTTGTGGGATAAACAGCGGTCATGCGCACATCTAGAGAGCGTGAAGCGGTATAGGGCCAGAGTGCTCAAACTACCACAAGGGTAGTGGGCGTTGCATTATCGCTAAAGGACACCTACACCAACTTCACAGAGTGCTCAACAACACCGAAGTGAAGGAGCGTAATAGTACAATATCTACAGACACGTGTTTCGCTGTTCCACAGCTCATCAGTGTAGCTTGGTACAATCATATATGGGCATAAGAACTAATTATACACAAACGATTGCCAGTGACAACCGCTTGTGGGATAAACAGCGGTCATGCGCACATCTAGAGAGCGTGAAGCGGTATAGGGCCAGAGTGCTCAAACTACCACTAGGGTAGTGGGCGTTGCATTATCGCTAAAGGACACCTACACCAACTTCACAGAGTGCTCAACATCATACAGTGCTGTATACAGTGCTGCGTAGACAGTGTTTTGAATATATAGCAAAGTGAAATACTGACGAAATATTTAGTGACAAAATACTGACGTTTCGAGCGGAGCCCTTCATCAGAGTAAGACGAGATGAAATAAAATAAATAGGGCTTATATATATAACAAAAGGGTGTCACAAGTAGAAAGTAGCCAATCAAATGCACGGGAGATAAACAAACTAATAATTGATGAGATGCGAAAAGTTAAATCATTTTCTATTTTTACAGTTGATCAGCAAACAGACTGAGGGGGAGGGAGAAATAACAGGTCCAATATCCAAGGGGATTAGGCGATAATATATTAGCAGTAAGAAACAAAAACTTGAAAAGGAATGAAAGTGCATAAGCTAATAATAAAAAGTTCCAAGCAAACTAAAATAACAAAAAACGTTTAGGAAATTAAATAAAAGAAAAACGTTCGTTAAGACCAAGAGGATGTGTGATGCCAAGTTTAAAAATGAGACGCTTCTCTTGCCGCTTGCAATTATCGTTACCACCTGAGATAGGAATTGAAATGGCGGGCTACAGGTTTGTCAACATCATTGTTCCTCATGGAACGAAGATGTTCACCAAACCTGTCTGAAAGTCGTCGCCTAGTTTCACCGATGTAGATTTTAGGGCATTTATCGCAAGAAATGCAATAAATTATGTTGGTGGACGTGCATGAAAAAGTATGACGGATTGTGTGGTCGAATTTGGGGGCAGTAATAACTGTAGTGGGATTGAGAAAAGGGCATGTGTTGCAGCGAGAACGGCAGCAAGAAAATGTTCCCGCTGGTGCCGAGGTATTTTGTTTAAGGGCACTATGTACTAAGGAGTCACGAATGTTTTTATTACATCGAAAAGATACCAAAGGGTTATCGGTGAAAATTCCGATTGATAATATTTTTAACTTTAAAATTGAAAGGATGAAATGTTAGAACTAAAGGAATTTTATTGTTTGAAACTTGTTCCAAAGGTGGTTCAAGGGCGTCTAAACGGGGACGAGAAAAGCTTTCATAATGGCGAGGTCTAGAAGGTTGGTAGGGTAACCACGTTGAACAAAAAAAGATCTCATTTCCATTGATTTGGCTTGAAAATCTTGGTCGTCGCTAGATAAGCGGCGAAGACGCAAGAATTGAGAGTAAGGGATGGATTGCTCAGTGTGATTCGGATGAGAGGATGAAAATAGAAGATAACTATGGTAGTCAGTAAGCTTGTACGAGACCGATGTTTTCAGCGAATCACCATCAATCGAAATTAAAATATCAAGGAACGACAGAGAGGTCTCGCTGATTTTCCACGTGAACTTCAGAGCAGGATGAAAATCATCAACAAAGTTGATGAACTTCTCTAAAAGGACACGTGAATACGACGCTGTTCCTAAATAGTCATCGATAAATCTGCCGAAGAAATCAGGCAAGGGACCCGTGTATTGTTCAAAGATCTGTTTTTCAACATAACCAACAAATAAGTTAGCATAGCTTGGACCCATTTTGGTGCCCATCGCAACACCACTTATTTGTTGATAATGTTCACCATCAAAGGAAAAATTGTTAAGGGTAAGCACTAGTTCTGCTAAACGAAGTAACGTGGATGTGGAGGGTTCAAACTGAGTGCGCTGATCAAAGAAAAACTTCAGAGCTTCAAGGCCATCGCAATGGGGAATGACGGTGTATAAGGACTTGACGTCCATGGTGAAAATAAATTTATCGGAACTACTGAAACGTAACTGGTTGAAAATTTGCAAGGCATGTTTAGTATCTTTGATATAAGAAGGCAACTTCTTAACCAAAGGATACATAACGTTGTCTAAAAAAACTGGAAATGAGCTCGGTGGGGCAACTATACAAGCGGAAACAATCGGCCTGCCAGGATTGTTAGGTTTAAGAATTTTAGGTAGGAAATATATGACAGGCGTCTGGGGGTTGTTAATATAAGGTTAGATGCAGAGGCAGGCAATTCGCCGGCTTGGATGAAATTCTTGATGGTAGTTTTGACGGATTTTTGGTGAGATTGCAGTGGGATCGGAATTCAACTTGGTATAAAAGATTGTGTCATTGAGTTGGCGAAGAGCCTCTTGTCGATACAAGTCCGCTCTCCAGACAACAACAGCGCCACCTTTCATGTCCGCAGGTTTTATGACAACGTCGTCTCGACATCGCAATGACTTTAAAGCTAGAAGCTCTTCTTTGTTAAGGTTATGAACTTGTTTTCTGCGCGGAGGGTGAAATTTATCAATGTCATGGCGGCATTGTCTTACGAAAAGATCAAGGCAGGAAAAATCTGCTTGGAACTTTTTAATTTGCTTGGAACTTTTTATTATTAGCATATGCACTTTCATTCCTTTTCAAGTTTTTGTTTCTTACTGCTAATATATTATCGCCTAATCCCCTTGGATATTGGACCTGTCATTTCTCCCCCCCCCCCTCCCCCCCCCCCCCCCCCCCCCCCCCCCCCCCCCCCCCCCCCCCACCCCCCCCCTCTCAGTCTGTTTGCTGATCAACTGTAAAAATAGCAAATGATTTAACTTTTCGCATCTCATCAATTATTAGATTGTTTATCTCCCGTGCATTTGATTGGCTACTTTCTACTTGTGACACCCTTTTGTTATATATATAAGCCCTATTTATTTTATTTCATCTCGTCTTACTCTGATGAACGGCTCCGCTCGAAGCGTCAGTATTTCGTCACTAAATTCTTGGCAGTTTACCACCTTTTCACTTTGCTATATATATATATATATATATATATATATATATATATATATATATATATATATATATATACTTACAGTACTTATGTTACTTGAATTAGATAATAGCCCATTTATTTGCTAAACTGAATGAATTTTCAGTGGACAATATCTCTGAGAGCTTTGTGTTGTCTGAATTTAATTGTTTCATAGAACATCAAACTAAATACATACATGAAGCCCAAACTTTTTAATTTTTGGGTGCAGCAACAGAATCGTGGCCAGAAGTTAACTGCTGTTTCTACCATCAATCACTAAGAAAGAAATTACTTTTATCACACTATTGATTATTCATTAAACACCAAAGGCTGTTGAAGGAAGAAAGTGCATCTTTATCATACAATGGGTGAAAATCAAATTTGTTCAAATGTCTAGTTCAAATTGGGTTTACTAAGACGTCTTACGGATTCTTCCCCGATTGTTGATGTGGATAGATTATATAGAAAGGTTTTGTGCCCAGAAAAACCTTCCAGTAAGTTGATACTGTAATTCTACCCACATTGGACTACTGTGTCGAGCTGGCATGGATGTTGATATAACTTAATATGGATGCTCTTGAGAGGAATCTGCCACGCAGGGCTGGGAAACTGATCATTCCTAACTCTGGACTTGAAACTGATCGGTTAATAGAAATCCTACAATTGGTACCTTTTGTAATTAGAAGAAAGATACTGTAATAATACTAGTTAAGAAATTCTGTGAAGACATTTTAACATCATATCTAAAGAACTATTTCCATGTCTCAATGAATCTGTTCATACATACATGCTGTAGCACCATTATCTATAGGATATACCAATATACAACTTTTGAGTTAAAATGAGTTTTTATAACATTGTACTGTACATATATGAATATGTGTTTATATTTGTAATAACTTTAGTTTGTTAGGAAACAATTAAAAGTCAGACCCCCATATATTGATACCAGTGTTAGCATTGAAGTGGCTATCCTGTATAAATATTATTGTATTATTATTATTATTATTGTATTATTAATACTACTAATAATAATAATAATGCCTAATGCAGATTGCAGATACCATATTTTGATGGTTATTAATATAAAAGCCATGTAACAAAGCACATGGCATTGTGTACTATAGTACACTGTATCTAAATTATATCACCATGCACATATATAACCCAATCCACCAGAATTTGACGTACTTCCATTTCAAAAACAATTAAGAGTTTTCCGAATTAAGATTTTTAGTATCTGCTGCATCAACACAACATCTTCGGAGCAACTTCGGACTGATAGCCAATCATTTGTCTTCATGTGATTTCTTCCTGGTTCCTTGACTCTCATTCGTTCTTGCCCTATTGTCTTGAATGATCTTGAAATCATGTTCTTGATTTGATTCCCCGCAAGAAAACACCAGAAACCTTAAATATTCTATATTCATCTCTAAAAGCCTCTAAAGGATAAAATGCCCAGAGCCCCCAGGTTTTTTAACCCCTGAGCTCCATGATTAGAATAATAATAAGAAAAACCATAAGATAGCATGTATTTATAGTCAACAAAAAGTCCAATTACATCAGACGTAACTGGACTTTTTTGTTGACTATAAATACATGCTATCTTATGGTTTTTATTTAGCAGACGTAGCACTTGATAAGTTGTCTGCCGAAATGCATCGTGCTCATTTATTTTAAAATCCTATTTATTTCTCTATCTTTAAACAGTTCTTCTAAGAACGCATTTCTCCTTCCTATCTTTGCTCCAACATTACGCCATTGGTAAATGTGATTATATATTATACATATATTATCGTGTATAATAATTATATTAGTAGTGATTTCGAACAGTTCTTGTAAGAACTATATTTACCATTTCACCATGGTTTCGACGTATTTCAAAGCTTTGTTTAAATTTATCACCACGACAAAATCGTTGTTCTACTATATATATATATATATATATATATATATATATATATAAAGTACAAACTCGAGTTACTTCATTAAAACTTTAATTCACTACAAATCTGTTTCGTATGGCAAGCAGAGCCTATACCACACTCATCAGGTGAATATTGCAACTGATTTTAAATGCTTAGGAAATTTGAATTAGGATTAATCTATAAAACGGATGGCTCATATTACGATGTTATATACAATTCGGTATAGTATCTATTAGTTATTATTGGTTACTTAATAAATGTTTCTTTCTGTGCCTACAACTGCTTATAAGTTCATTTCTGCGATTAAGCAAGCTTAAATCCGGATAGCGAATTATGATGAATTTTTCATGCAAACACAGATTACATTTTTTGGTCACATTGGAGTAGGTTTACATTGTTTTAATATTGTCCACTTGATGGTGTAGTGGACGTCTGCTGCTTTCAATGACAAGATATATTTACTCAGTTCGGTAGCGGATTTATATTTTATATTTCTAAACGAACTGGTATGGTTTAAGTATCTGGTTTTGAAGGGAGTTTCAGTTAGTCCAACGTATGTCTCTGGTTTCATGTTGTCCTGCCTGGTGACCGTGGCTTGGTAGACTATCCCTTCTGATTGGCACTTTCCGTCGAGTGGGCAGGTGCTATTTTGGCGACAATTACATTTACTGGTAGTGGTTGGGTTTGGATTGGATTTTTTCTTAAGTATGGATTTATTGTGAGATGAGATTATGCTCTTCATGTTTGGCATGCAGCTATAACTCAACTTCAAAGTATTCCGGTAAATATCTTATGTAGTGGGTGGCCCTTTGGGAAGCATTCGTCAACCATTTGTAGGAATACGCGGCCAATGTTGGTGGTTACGTTGGCGCTATAGGGCGGGTTACACCATATAACATTCCTGCTTCGTGATCGGGTTGTATTCGGTGTTTTAGGGTTGAAATTCAGGTTGTATTCAGAAGAGATGTTGGATAGCCTTCTGTTGATCGCTTCAGGTATTGTGCGGAGTATGGCTGGCGGGTGGTTGCTGTGGCTGTTAATATATTGTGGAATGTTTCCGGGTTTATTAAACGGTTTGAACTTTCCGGTTCGAAGGTCGAGTGTGATGTCTATAGGTAGTCGACGCACTTCTTGTTCGCTTCTATAGTTAGCTTTAGGTTGTGGTCGTTAAATATTTTTCAAATATCTTTCTTGATATTCTCTACAACTCTTGGTGGTTCGTTGAAGGCGGCTAGTCCATCGTCTCGGTAAAGGCCGATGCTGTTGCCGTACTTCGGAGATAGCTTTGATAATAGGAAAGAGCCTACCAGTTCGCGTGTTTCAGCTCCATCAAAACTACCCATGGTCACATCGAAGAGGGAGTTGGATTGAGATTTCTTACACCACGCGACGCCTTCGTTGAAGAGGAGAGATTTCTTAGCTTGGATGAGGGTGTACGTGTTTTTCTTGGTCAGCCGTTATTTCGTCATATTCGCAAGCAAATTCTAGCTAGAGCTTTTGTCAGCAGGTCTTCGGATATTGACGGGTAGAATTCAACTACATCGAAGCAGATGAATGAGTGTGCTGGTTTATTAGGAATGTATGCGAACCATTTCAGTACCGAGTCGGTGTTTTTCCATTGATTTAGACCAGTGGATGATGTTATTTTGGAATTAATTCTTTGGAGAATTTTTTGACTTATGATGCCAATTTCAGATTTAGATGGGTTTATCAGTCTACATGTAGGATTGTTATTAAAGTTAGGCTTGTGGTCTTTCAACGTCACGAAGGAATCTTTCTCAGCAAGTCCGTCGATTTTGGTGTCAAGGCCGAAGCTCTTTGCGATTTCTTTCTCTTCGGTTATTATTTTGTTAGCAGTGTTGGTTGGCGCTTTCTTGTAGGATTTCGTTATGGAGGTACTGAGCAGATGGTTGTAGGTAGTAGAGTCTAGGCGGTAAAAATTAGTAGTTTTATCAGCAGCGATGAGTAGACTGCTGTCGTTCTTGATATTCCTCGAGTCTCGCAAAAGTTTTTTTTGAAATTCGCAGTTCGAGTCGTTAAATGTGATATTCTGAATGAGAATGGAGCATTTTGTTTTCGAATTCACTTAATTCTTTGATCGGTGGTGGAGATTTTGTTGTTTTGAAGCCAAACGATTCTCTAGTTGAAGGTTCAGTCGGATTCAAAAAGTGAAATGCTTTCCATCGCATATATGTCGTAGGAATGATTCCGTTTTATCGATTAAGCATTTCGTGTATTCCCTAGGCTATGCAATAGATATGTTTTTCGTGGAGTATCCAAGATTGACTGGTTCCATATCGATTTGAAGAGTGCTCAACAATAAAGGAGCGTAATATACAAATAAAAGTGTCAAGTTCAAAATCATATAGACGATAGAGTGCTCAATACCGAAGCAGAGCGAAATAGTAAAACAAAATAAAGTACAAACTCGAGTTACTTCATTAAAACTTTAATTCACTACAAATCTGTTTCGTATGGCAAGCAGAGCCTACCACACTCATCAGGTGAATTAGAGTTGTAGAGAATATCAAGAAAGATATTTGCAAAATATTTAACGACCACAACCTAAAGCTAACTATAGAAGCGAACAAGAAGTGCGTCGACTACCTAGACAACACACTCGACCTTCGAACCGGAAAGTTCAAACCGTTTAATAAACCCGGAAACAACCCACCAGCCATACTCCGCACAATACCTGAAGCGATCAACAAAAGGCTATCCAACATCTCTTCTGACAAACAAGAGTTTGAGACGGCCATTCCTCCATACCAAGAGGCACTTAGAAAGAGTGGCTATGAATACAACCTGAATTTAACCCTAAAACACCGAATACAACCCGATCACGAAGCAGGAATGTTATATGGTTTAACCCGCCCTATAGCGCCAACGTAACCACCAATATCGGTCGCGTATTCCTACAAATGGTTGACGAATGCTTCCCAAAGGGCCACCCACTACATAAGATATTTAACCGGAATACTTTGAAGTTGAGTTATAGCTGCATGCCAAACATGAAGAGCATAATCTTATTTCACAATAAATCCATACTTAAGAAAAAATCCAATCCAAACCCAACCACTACCAGTAAATGTAATTGTCGCCAAACAACATGAAACCAGAGACATACGTTGGACTAACTGAAACTCCCTTCAAAACCAGATACTTAAACCATACCAGTTCGTTTAGAAATATAAAATATAAATCCGCTACCGAACTGAGTAAATATATCTGGTCATTGAAAGAAGCAGACGTCCACTAAACCCTACTCCAATGTGACCAAAAAATGTAATCTGTGTTTGCATGAAAAATTCATCATAATTCGCTATCCGGATTTAAGCTCGCTTAATCGCAGAAATGAACTTATAAGCAGTAATTGTAGGCACAGAAAGAAACATTTATTAAGTAACCAATAATAACTAATAGATACTATACCGAATTGTATATAAAACGAGCCATCCGTTTTATAGATTAATCCTAATTCAAATTTCCTAAGCATTTAAAATCAGTTGCAATATTCACCTGATGAGTGCAGTGGTATATATATATACATTTTAAGACCAAACCGGGACCAGTTGCGAAAAATGCAACTTAGCGGCCTTCCGGTAGGAATTGAACCCGCGACCCTGCGATTGCTAGTGCAGTGCTCTGACCACTGAGCTACGGAAGCCGACTAGGCTCTCGGCAACGGCTTCCGTAGCTCAGTGGTCAGAGCACTGCACTAGCAATCGCAGGGTCGCGGGTTCAATTCCTACCGGAAGGCCGCTAAGTTGCATTTTTCGCAACTGGTCCCGGTTTGGTCTTAAAATGTATGTATTCCAACACTCGAAATTTTCCTTCACCATAAATCCTTTCAACATGTAGTTTGATCGAGTGAAATGCCAAATATTACCTATAATATACCCAGAATCTTATCCCGGCATTACCACCATATATACAGAACTCGTGACTAGGCTCTCGGCAACGGCTTCCGTAGCTCAGTGGTCAGAGCACTGCACTAGCAATCGCAGGGTCGCGGGTTCAATTCCTACCGGAAGGCCGCTAAGTTGCATTTTTCGCAACTGGTCCCGGTTTGGTCTTAAAATGTATGTATTCCAACACTCGAAATTTTCCTTCACCATAAATCCTTTCAACATGTAGTTTGATCGAGTGAAATGCCAAATATTACCTATAATATACCCAGAATCTTATCCCGGCATTACCACCATATATACAGAACTCGTGACTAGGCTCTCGGCAACGGCTTCCGTAGCTCAGTGGTCAGAGCACTGCACTAGCAATCGCAGGGTCGCGGGTTCAATTCCTACCGGAAGGCCGCTAAGTTGCATTTTTCGCAACTGGTCCCGGTTTGGTCTTAAAATGTATGTATTCCAACACTCGAAATTTTCCTTCACCATAAATCCTTTCAACATGTAGTTTGATCGAGTGAAATGCAAAATATGACCTATAATATACCCAGAATCTTATCCCGGCATTACCACCATATATACAGAACTCGTGACTAGGCTCTCGGCAACGGCTTCCGTAGCTCAGTGGTCAGAGCACTGCACTAGCAATCGCAGGGTCGCGGGTTCAATTCCTACCGGAAGGCCGCTAAGTTGCATTTTTCGCAACTGGTCCCGGTTTGGTCTTAAAATGTATGTATTCCAACACTCGAAATTTTCCTTCACCATAAATCCTTTCAACATGTAGTTTGATCGAGTGAAATGCCAAATATTACCTATAATATACCCAGAATCTTATCCCGGCATTACCACCATATATACAGAACTCGTGACTAGGCTCTCGGCAACGGCTTCCGTAGCTCAGTGGTCAGAGCACTGCACTAGCAATCGCAGGGTCGCGTGTTCAATTCCTACCGGAAGGCCGCTAAGTTGCATTTTTCGCAACTGGTCCCCGTTTGGTCTTAAAATGTATGTATTCCAACACTCGAAATTTTCCTTCACCATAAATCCTTTCAACATATATATATATATATATATATATATATATATATATATATATATATATATATGAACAAAATAGTAATTAAACTTCTTCAGACATAAAAGTTTTTATTAGCTCCCAGACGTTTCGCCGATCAAGGCTTCTTCAGTGGGAAATACTTAATGGCAATATATACGCCCTATATATACAAGCAAGACTAGTTAAAAATTCAAAATAATTATTATAAAAAGCTATATTATCATAAAATTAGGTTGCTAAGAAAATACAAAAAGATCGTACATATAGTATATAAAAGTGAAATGTTACATGGATTAAAAATTAGATATCGGATTAGATACAGATTGTTCTCCCGATACAGCCGTTCATAATATTTCCTAAACGATTTTGTATTTCAAATGCTTCTATAACTCTCCGTTAATATTGTTGTTTAATGTTGTTATGTAAAATTTTCCAAGTAATAGCAGAGTGATCGCGTGATGTATTCTTATGAGATTTCAGGTGTTTGTGTACGGTTTGTTTGTCATTGTTCTATCGGTTTCGCCAATATATATACCACATTCTTTGAAAGACATCGGTTAGATTTATTGGCTGATTGACATGTTTCACATTTATCGGAGCAATTTGTTCTCTCCCTTGGCGAAGCAAACACCCGGGACGACGGCCTTCCGTTCATGAAGTGAATCTTGACCATGTTGATTCCCGATCGACGTACCACGGAGAGAGCGCGTCGTTTGAATTCTTCGTTTATAAAGGGGAGTTTCAAGTAAATATAGTTCTGTTCGTCATTATATCGTGGTTTGTTGTGCAGCGTGTATCTCGTAATGGATTTAATAAATTTCCTGGGGTATCCATTGTTAGCGAACAGTTCAGCGACTTTATGTAGAGATGCTTTTTGAGAGTTGGTATCTGTAGAACAGGCGATGGCTCAAGTATGGCCCTTTTAAATGCGATCGAACCATGGCTACCCCATGGTCGAACCATGGCTACCCCAAAATTACTATTTTGTTCACATATCAACCAGACATGGTACCTAAAATCTTTTCATATATATACTATATATATATATATATATATATATAAAGTATATGAAAAATCTAAACTTTTACAGATGCCGTAACACAGTGTTTCATGCCTAAGGCAATCATCAGACGACTAACTAACATCAACGGGCGGTGTTTCTTTGAAGTTACGTAGTAGGTATTTGTTTATGTGGCGGCAGCTTGATAGAAGTTCGTTTCGTTTGTTTAGAAGTCTGTATTTTTGGAAGATGATATGATACTTTTCGGCTAGGCAAAGTTCACATCGTGTTGATCCGTTTCGGAAGGCAGGTGCTCTATCTACAATTGACCACTTTATTTCAGGGTTTAAAGCGTTTTTTTCTCGTAAGTTCCAAACATGTTTTGAGAGTTCTGTTGAGTTGATTTTGTTTTGGTAGCGGAATGAATTTCGATGTTTGTAGAGTCGGTCCTTGAAGGTATGTTCTGTCAATCCAATGTAATTTGTTCCGTTAGTGTCTGTGTCAGTTGTGATGTGGGCTCGGCAGACCAGGCTTCGAGTTAGGCAATTTCCTTGGAGGGGGCAATCCTTCTTTACTTTACAGTTGCATGTCTTACTTTGGCTTTCTTCATGGTTGTTAAAGGGGAACTCTAGTCCCAACACAATTAAGGTTTAAATAAAAGATCATACCTGTATTAGATTGTTCCTGAATTATTTCGGCATAAATGTTCATAGTTAAGGAGAAATTGTTCGCCAAAGTTCGCGATTTTTAAAAATTTGGACGCCATGTTGTTCTTTCTCGAGCAGACGCGGATTGTCAGCGGTTTCACCTTTGTGACGTAGTCCAGTGCTTCTTGAGTTTTGTCAAGGGCGATTCGTCATGAATAATGTTGATGCTGTGACTTCGTCGAACTTTGGTCTTTCGCCATCCATTTGTACACAAAGGAACCATGCAGTGCGGCATTTTGTTTATTTTTTGTGCGCAAATTTTTTTTTGGAATTTCCCGCGATTAAGTAAAAGCACTGGACTACGTCACAAAGGTGAAACCGCTGACAATCCGCGTCTGCTCGTGAAAGAACAACATGGCGTCCAAATTTTTAAAAATCGCGAACTTTGGCGAACAATTTCTCCTTAACTATGAACATTTATGCCGAGATAATTCAGGAACAATCTAATACAGGTATGATCTTTTATTTAAACCTTAATTGTGTTGGGACTAGAGTTCCCCTTTAAGTATTTTTCGGTTATGCGATGTTATGACGCTCGACATATTTGGCATACAGCTGTAGCTGACCTTGATATTGTTCCTATTGAAAATCTTATGAAATTTATGGTTGCTGGGGAAGTGCTTGTCAATAAGTTGTAAAAATTTCTTGCCTACATTCGTCTGTACGTTCATGCTGTACGGTGGATTAAACCAAATGATGTTTCTTTTTCTCTTCTTGGCTGTTGTGGAGGGTTCCTCGTTGGTAGTTTGCTCGAATTGAATGGTTTCTCCGTATCCACTGGCATTTAACGCTTCGTTGCAATATGGTGCTGCTTTATCGAACATTTCTTTGTTGGACGATATGTTGTTGATTCGCTTGCTGATGCTCTTTGGTAGTTGTTTAATTATGCTTGGCGGGTGGTTAGAATTGGTGTGGATATAAACGGGGTTGTCGTTTGGTTTTTTGTAAGGCTTGTAGGTGTCGGTTGGAAGGTTGAAGATTTTCAATAGGAACAATATCATAAGATTTTCAATAGGAACAATATCAAGGTCAGCTACAGCTGTATGCCAAATATGTCGAGCGTCATAACATCGCATAACCGAAAAATACTTAACAACCATGAAGAAAGCCAAAGTAAGACATGCAACTGTAAAGTAAAGAAGGATTGCCCCCTCCAAGGAAATTGCCTAACTCGAAGCCTGGTCTACCGAGCCCACATCACAACTGACACAGACACTAACGGAACAAATTACATTGGATTGACAGAACATACCTTCAAGGACCGACTCTACAAACATCGAAATTCATTCCGCTACCAAAACAAAATCAACTCAACAGAACTCTCAAAACATGTTTGGAACTTACGAGAAAAAAACGCTTCAAACCCTAAAATAAAGTGGTCAATTGTAGATAGAGCACCTGCCTTCCGAAACGGATCAACACGATGTGAACTTTGCCTAGCCGAAAAGTATCATATCATCTTCCAAAAATACAGACTTCTAAACAAACGAAACGAACTTCTATCAAGCTGCCGCCACATAAACAAATACCTACTACGTAACTTCAAAGAAACACCGCCCGACAATTAGCGCTTTTGATCCATGCCGCGCGAATTGTATATAATTCAGTGAATACGTTGATGTTAGTTAGTCGTCTGATGATTGCCTATAGGCATGAAACACAGTGTTACGGCATCTGTAAAAGTTTAGATTTTTCATATACTTTATAACTAGCTCTACAATTTTTGTACTCTTACTTACTGGGATTTTGTCCATGTTTTGGTCTATTCACCTAATATTATTCGCTCCTTATTTGTTGAGCACTCTATATTTCCCGAAAGATAAATCTAAAATGGAACAGCGGACATTCAACTACTCACTGAAAAATATACCTATACCATCGGAAAAACTATACAAGAAGCGCCTGATCGAGAAAGTAGAAGACATAACTAAACGAATGAGATGGAAAGCCCACTTTTTTGAGAAGGAAGAAAACAACAACGAACAGCAACAGAAGTTTGGTTTTAAGTCAAGAAGATGCCCTCCACAAGTTAACGAAATGGAAAACTTTGAGAACGACTTGGTAGAAATGACAAGGAATATCAAATTCCGACAAGTATACAACCAATTCCAAAGTAAATTGAAAGAAGATATCAAATCAATTAGAAACTCCACCAAAGCCTTCATCCCAACAGATAAAACTAGGAACATGTACGAAATGGACAAAGCCACGCACGACAAGCTACTACACGAGAACATTACGAAATCTTACAATAAATGCAACAGTAACACCTACAACGAAATCAACGGAAAGGCAAAACAGATCGCATCAAGATTAGACATCCAAGAGAGAACCACAATCCTTGCCAAGCAACAAGCCTTCATCACCCTCAAGGACCACAAGGAGAACTTCAACAATACACCAAAATGCCGACTGATAAACCCGGCGAAAAGCATCCTAGGACGAGTTAGCAAGCAAGTATTAGAGAGAATAAACGCCTGCACGAAAGAAAAAACCAAAGTGCACCAGTGGAAGAATACGAAGAGCGTGATAGAGTGGTTCAGCACATTAGAAGACAAGGAAAATTGCAGCTTCGCACAGTTTGATATAGTCGACTTCTACGCATCGATAACGGAAGAACTGCTAACGAAAGTCATAGATTATGCCAAGGAATTCGTACCGATCAACCAGAGTGATTTGGAAATCATTATGCACGCACGCGAGTCGCTACTTTTCGACCAAGGTAATGAATGGGTAAAAAGGGACGGCGACAACACATTTGACCTCACAAAGGGGAGCTACGATGGAGCCGAAGTCTGTGAATTAGTAGGTATCTACATCTTGAGCATCCTGTCGCAGAATTATGGAAAGTCACATATTGGTTTGTACAGGGACGACGGTCTGGCAGCTTTCCATAATATCAACAGCCAAGTATCTGACAAGATCCGAAAATAAATTACAAAAATTTTCAAAGACCTCGGGCTAAAGATTACGATTCAAGTCAACCTGAAAGAAGCTAATTTCCTCGACGTCACCTTCAACCTTCCAACCGACACCTACAAGCCTTACAAAAAAACAAACGACAACCCCGTTTATATCCACACCAATTCTAACCACCCGCCAAGCATAATTAAACAACTACCAAAGAGCATCAGCAAACGAATCAACAACATATCGTCCAACAAAGAAATGTTCGATAAAGCAGCACCATTTTATTATTATTACAAATCTTTATACAGAAAGCCTACGTCACTATAAAGTGATTTTCAGTAGGGCTCTGGTAACAAAAGAAAAGTATAAATAAAAAATAGAATAAATATTAATACATATAGTATAAATCTAAAAAATATATAAAAAGTTAAATTTAAAAAGTCAATATATATCAATTTATAATAAAATAAAATAAACGCATCATTTAGTACGCCATGATCTTAAAATGGCCATTTTAAAACTACTAAAAGATGGAAGAGACCTTATTTCGACAGGCAAATCATTCCAATCTTTTATACAACAGTTCAAAGATTTTAACAAGCCTCTGTTAGTGATAGATTTTGTAATTCTTAGATTGTTTTTTCTGGCGTGTATCGTAACTGTGAATATCCAATCCTCGAGTAAAATAATTACTAATTTCAGAATCACCATTCACCATCTTATAGATAAAAATACATCGATTTAGTTGTCTCCTATGTGATAAGTCTATCCACTTTAGATGGTCCAGAGCTTCACTTGATGAGGAGCATGGCGTTCTGTCGAGGATGAGTTTAGATGCTTTATTCTGGAGAACTTGGATGGTATTCATTAGAATTTTATTGTTTTTATCACCCCAAACGATACTGGCATATTCGAGGATCGGTATAACCATGGTTTGTAACGTAAAGTTTCCTGGTATGGATAGGGAGCAAGTGCTTGATGCGCTTTAAAACACCAAGCCTTTGTGCAACTTTCTTCTGTAATGCATCAATATGATTGAGCCATGTTAGATGTTGATTTATGGTCACGCCAAGATACTTAAACTCCGATACACTTCCAAGTCGATCGTGACCAACCGCAAGCTCAATTTCACCAAAATTCTTCAATTTTTGACTACTTCCAATTATCATGAATTTGGATTTTTCAATATTCAGCGTCAGTTTATTATCTTGTAACCATAGTGCTATTGCTCTCAGATCTGTATTAAGTTTTGATTGTAGATTAGCAGCTGAACATTCGGGACAGTGGAATGCCATATCATCAGCAAACATGGTCATTTTGGAGTGTTGTATTACGGATTGAATACCATTGATGTATATAAGAAAGAGTAGTGGTCCAAGGATACTGCCCTGAGGCACTCCTATTGTAATATTTGCTGCAGGTGAAATTTCATTGCCAGACAATGTCTTCTGGGTTCGACCACTTAGGTAAGAATGGAACCACGCTAGACTTTTCCCGCGGACACACCTAGACTCTTGAGTTTATTAATAAGAATCAGGTGGTCCACAGTGTCAAATGCCTTACGTAGGTCCAAAAACACCGAGCCTGTTACTTGACCATTATCCATATTCTCCAAAATTTGGTCAGTAAAATTGATTAATGCTGTCGATGTTGAGCGTCGTTGTCGAAAACCAAACTGGGATTGCGATAATAAATTGTTTTGTTCAAGGTGAGTACATAATTGTATGTGCGCAGCTTTCTCCACAATCTTACTTACCGTTGGTAAGATCGAAATAGGTCGGTAGTTGTCCTTCTGGGATCGATCTCCTCCTTTAAACAATGCCGTGACCCTTGCCGATTTCCATACTTTAGGGAACATCCCATCCTCGAACGACTTGTTAATTAGTTCAGTTAAGACTGGAGAAATAACAGCAGACGCATCTTTCAACAGACGAGCGCTAAGTTTGTCCAGACCGATCGCTTTGTTTGTTTTTAATTCTCTTAAACAGTCTGACACAAAACTTGTAGATATAATATTTAGACGAAACTCGGAAATATTTGAACTCAAAACTCGGGAGACTGCAGAATTATCACGGGAAAATGCCTTCGAGAGCATTTTACCAACAGACACAAAATAATTATTCATGATCTTTGCGATAGATTGGTGATCAGTAAACAGCTTGCCTTTAACGAAAAGAGAAGAAATCGTCGATCCTTTCTTATTGTTTGGAAGTATATCTTTTATCGTACGCCACATTTTGCTGCCATCGTTTTTAGCTTCTTCAATCAGTTTGCAATAGTACTTAGATTTAAGATTCCTTTCCTCATAATTGGAATGATTTCGCAGTTTTTTGTACATATTCCAATGATAAATACTATTCAAGGTACGTGCTTTTCTATGATGATAGTCTCTGTCACGCCTAATTTCAGCTAACTTTGGCGTCACCCACGGGTTTATTTTTCCTTTAACGCGCTTAAATTTCATAGGCGCATTGCCGATCTGCAACGTCTGAAAATAAACGGTCCCAGAGGAGTACTGCATCATCGATATTGTCAACGCCACTTATTACCGACCATGGGACATGGTTGAGATCATTCACAAAGGTATCTTTATCGTAATTTTTAAAAGATCGGTACTCGTATTTTCTTGGCGGAAGTTTAGGAACACCTCCTTTTATAATGCAAAAGACCAAACTATGGTCGCTTAAGGATGAATGAATAACTCCAGATTGTACAATCTTATGTTCATTATTTACAAAGACCAAGTCAATCAGAGTTTTTGAATGCTCTGTTATCCTTGTCGGCTCATTCATAATCTGTTTGATGTCGTTTTCGATTGCAAAAGATTTTCAGCAATCTGTTTGCAGAATTATTTTTTCTCAGTTTGATCAATATTAAAGTCTCCCAAAAGCACCAAATTATACCGTTCAACATTAATTTTTGTAAGATTATTATTTAAGGAATGGATAAAATCAGTTTCACGTAAATCTGGTGGCTTGTATATAGAGGCAATCAAAAGCGGTTTACACATTGGCCGTAATATTTCAATCCATAAGATCTCTTCATTGTTAACTGCCAAATCTGGTCTCACATGGAAAGGAATGCTTTCGCGAACATAAAACAAAACCCCACCGCCACTAGATTTAGCCGAACAGTTTCGATCCTTACGGACAATTGTGTAACCTGTTATTTCAAGTTCATTATCAGCAATGTTCGAAGAAAGCCAAGTTTCGCTCAACGCGAGAACATCGAAGGTGTAGTGAGACAGTAGCTCCCTAATCCCATCTAATTTATTCACTAGTCTGTTAACATTCAAATGAGCAACTTTAAAGCCTCTCAAAAGACGCATTCGAGGTGGATCTTGAAACGTGTCGAATGACATATCAGATGTAGAAGGAATAGCATCCTCGCTATCCACTGTCATTGGGAATAAACATTTCAAACATGACCAGTTAGTATTCGGAATGCATACCTCTGCGTATTCATTGCTTCCCATTCCTGTGCACTTTGCGTGATACTAAATATTGCAATCATCACATTGAACTGCCTTTTGGTTTTTACGACAACCTTTAGCACAGAGTCCACATGGATCTTTAACAGCACCGGGGTTTGGGCTTATGTCTCCAGCAAGAAGAAGAATATACGAAGCCGCCAGCGTGATATTTAGTAGTTTGATTCCAAATTTCACTTTCAGAGATGTTGGGAGCCCAGACTCAACGGGACGACGAGACAAACATGAGTTTCTAGTCGGATAAACCCTTTGGTCTGCCTTTAAAGCAATAATAATCGAGGTACAACCATTTTTGGTCTTCTGTATTTGTTCAGGAGAGTCCGGAAGTAAAACGATAGTCAATAAAATAACCAAAGAACCAGAGCTACTAAAAAACGTAGCACCCGCCATTACACACTTATCTGAATTGAAACCATATTGCAACGAAGCGTTAAATGCCAGTGGATACGGAGAAACCATTCAATTCGAGCAAACTACCAACGAGGAACACTCCACAACAGCCAAGAAGAGAAAAAGAAACATCATTTGGTTTAATCCACCGTACAGCATGAACGTACAGACGAATGTAGGCAAGAAATGTTTACAACTTATTGACAAGCACTTCCCCAGCAACCATAAATTTCATAAGATTTTCAATAGGAACAATATCAAGGTCAGCTACAGCTACAGCTGTATGCCAAATATGTCGAGCGTCATAACATCGCATAACCGAAAAATACTTAACAACCATGAAGAAAGCCAAAGTAAGACATGCAACTGTAAAGTAAAGAAGGATTGCCCCCTCCAAGGAAATTGCCTAACTCGAAGCCTGGCCTACCGAGCCCACATCACAACTGACACAGACACTAACGGAACAAATTACACTGGATTGACAGAACATACCTTCAAGGACCGACTCTACAAACATCGAAATTCATTCCGCTACCAAAACAAAATCAACTCAACAGAACTCTCAAAACATGTTTGGAACTTACGAGAAAAAAACGCTTTAAACCCTGAAATAAAGTGGTCAATTGTAGATAGAGCACCTGCCTTCCGAAACGGATCAACACGATGTAAACTTTGCCTAGCCGAAAAGTATCATATCATCTTCCAAAAAATACAGACTTCTAAACAAACGAAACGAACCTCTATCAAGCTGCCGGCACATAAACAAATACCTACTACGTAACTTCAAAGAAACACCGCCCGACAATTAGCGCTTTTGATCCATGCCGCGCGAATTGTATATAATTCAGTGAATACGTTGATGTTAGTTAGTCGTCTGATGATTGCCTTAGGCATGAAACACAGTGTTACGGCATCTGTAAAAGTTTAGATTTTTCATATACTTTATAACTAGCTCTACAATTTTTGTATCGAGCACTCTTACTTACTGGGATTTTGTCCATGTTTTGGTCTATTCACCTAATATATATATATATATATATATATATATATATATATATATATATATATATATATATATATATATATATATATATATATATATATATATATATATATATATATATATATATATATATATATATATATATATATATATATATATATATATATATATATATTTATATATATATATATATATATATATATATATATATTTTCGCTTACCTCAAAACTGGTCTGCTACAACTTGTTTCATCTGTAAAAGAATCTTCGGGCAGTGCCTGAAGATTCTTTTACAGATGAAACAAGTTGTAGCAGACCAGTTTTGAGGTAAGCGAAAATCTATTATTTGCTCTAACTATATGTTGTTGAGCACTCTTTGCATTTCGTAGACCAAAACCTACACGTATATATATATATATATATATATATATATATATATATATATATATATATATATATATATATATATATATATATATATATATATATATATATATATCGAACTCCAAGCACTATCGCACCGAACTGCAAATCACGTCGGCAGCCCACCTGTTACCCAACCTATATATATATATATTATATATATATATATATATATATATATATATATATATATATATATATATATATATATATATATATATATATATATATATATATATATATATATATAATATATATATATATATATATATATATATATATATTATATATATATATATATATATATATATATATATATATATATATATATATATATATATATATATATATATATATATATAGGTTGGGTAACAGGTGGGCTGCCGACGTGATTTGCAGTTCGGTGCGATAGTGCTTGGAGTTCGATCACGGTAACTGGTCCTGCTCAACCTGATCGAATCACCATCGACAGCCACCTGTACCCTTCAAACATCAGTAATTACTGATGGAAATGAGATTTGTAATCTCAGCAAATATATGAGCATATGGGAGGGATTGGTGGGTACGATAAATCTTCGCGAGACTTCGTGCCTCAAACTCCTTAGCGATAGCGCAATGCTTTACGTAATACGAGCTTTGCTAATTATCAGTTGCTGTCAACAAGCTAGCGTTCACTTCTTTGTACATGTGGATTCCTAAGATTTACTCGATCCCAGGACGATGTGCGTTGCGCCTTCCTGTGGTTTAACTTTGGTTATTTCATAACCCCATTTAAAATAAAATCGTTATAACAAAATTGTATCGCTTGAAGCTCAGTTTACGGTCCTTAAGGAAACTGACATACCAGTTAATCAGATAAGGATTTAAAGATAGAGATTTCAGTTTCTCTGATAACACTCCATGCCTAACCATGTCAAAAGCTTTGAAAAATTAATTTTTTCAGCTGTTGTATAACTGGGTATGTTGAATATTTCAAAATGTGTGATACATGTAGTTGTAGCTCCAAAATCCCACATAAATACAAAGCAAACCACTTAGAATAGATGAAAATAGTTATTAAAACTTCAAAGCAAAATTTCATCTACAATTTCAAATAAATGCTTCATGGCTCTCATTCGAAGGAGCGAGCGCCATCTTCTAATTTTTTTGTTTGTAATTAAACTACCGTCATGCTTTGCGATAATGCACATGGTTTTCGCATTAGCATACGAAAAATCCCTATAGTTCCAAAAGTTATACTCCCACCATAGTATTTCAATATTTGTTCTGTTAAGCCTGCATGTATGTGCTTACACATCACATATGTACATGGGGGATGTGAACCAGCCGTTTCGACTTGTTTTGAATTAAGTGCTATTTCCAAAAGATCACCAAAAATAGATCTCTGGTAATGTGGTAATCTTTTGTGACGTCTATTTACTCCCTATTCTCGTCTTTTGGAAATACCATAATGTTTTGCGCCGTGGGGTAAATCTGATATAAAACACATTGCGTTAGTAGGAGAAAGGGAACTACCCTACAAGTGGGCTGTTGTTGTGCTAGATGTCTTTAATACTGTTGTTAGTTATCATTGGCGTTCTTTCTATGGACTGTGTTTAAAAATTCGAAGGAACAAAATTTCGGTTTACCTTGTAATTTGATTTAAGACAATTGGCAATATGAACAGAACACATACGTCGGTTTCCTGAAGGCGTAATAATTTTACCCCTGACTCTGGCCAACCTTGTGGATCATATATAATGTTTGTTGGTTGCTTGTCTTTTTAGTCTTCAAACCACCAAGGACAACAATTTTTACGTATTTCTCACCTAAACACGATATGTTTTGTTTCAGAGTTAACCCCAAGGCGCAAAGCATTATGGTATTTAAGTGGTGAATGTTGAATGTTGTATAATGAGCTTGCAATGCAACAGCGCTATGTAATAAATTTCGCAATAACCATTATAATATAAGTGTGATATAACGCGCAATTTCATTGGCTGACGCGCGTGCATTGTGACGCAATAATGCACGCTTGTAGCTTTTGAAATTTTCCCGCTCCTTTTGCTCTTGCCAAAAAGTAAACAAATTATAATAGATTTAAAGTCCAAAATTTCGCAAAACGTGATAACAAATTTGAACTTAAAACGCTAACATGCAAGGGTCTCGTTCTGAAAACCAATGCGCTGAAGCCAGCGAAGAAAGGTTTGCTGAAATTTCAGAAAGAGAGCTGAATTTCTTGCTGGAAAGTCGCCACTCGAAGGCAACAAAACATTCAACAAATTGGGCTGTCTCAACATTTAAAGGTAGGTATCAAAACAAACTCGGCTTTTAAATACTTGCTTTGCAAAATATAACTCTACAGACTACAGTAAGAACAGAAATTGTACTCCACAAGTTAAAATATTTTCACATTGCCTTTGTCATAAGTTTTTATTCATGACATGACTTTAAAAAATATGAAATTCTACAAGACATGAAATTCAAGCAACACTGTACAACAAATACGACATTTTAATATAAACATTTCTTGAGAAAAATTACAACTATTAAATATTCACTTAACAGTACCTTTAAAAGAAAACTTCTTAATATATTTAGAATGGTGTCAAGCGAGAAATATAATGCCTGAACTGGACCAAATGACAACACAGTAGCTCGACAAAAACTTGTATCATTTCTACGCCGAAGCACAGACGAAGGACAAGCGAAACTACAGCAAATCAGCATTGGTGGGGTTCAGACACGGTATCGAAAGATACTTGAATAGTCCACCATTAAACAGGGCAGTTAAAATAACATCTGACCCCTTGTTTACGAGTTCCAACCAGATGCTTGACGCGAAGATAAAAGAGCTGAAGCAACTCGGGCAGGAAAATGTACAACACAAACCGCCTTTGGAGAACGAAGACCTCGCCAAGCTGAAAACAAGTGGTGTTTTAAATCCAATAAATCCTTTGTCCCTTCTTCGCTCTGCGTGGTTTCACGTCGTCTTATATTGGTGTAGACGGGGTCGGGAAGGTCAACGTAATCTCACCGTAAACAGCTTCACTTTTGAGGTTGATAGCTCTGGTCGACGCATACGTGAGGATGGCACACGACGAGTCCTCCAAAAATCATCCTGGTGGATTAAGCGACGTTTCTAGCTCGGAGAAAGAAGCTCGAATGTACGAAACCGAACAGTCATTTGATGGCTATAAAGCTTTGGCTCTCTACCTGGAAAGAGTCAATCCGAAGTGCCTTGCTCTCTTCCAGTATCCTGCAAGAAATTGGCAACCAACAAACACGGTGTGGTTTGAAAATCGACCACTCGGAGTCAACAAGCTGGGCAAAATGATGGCCGAAATTAGCGAAGCCGCAGGTCTATCAAAGATTTACACCAACCATAGTGTCAGAGCAACAGCTATCACCGTTTGGTCGAATGCAGGCGTACCCAATCGTGATAGCATGGCAATTTCTGGCCATCGAAATGAGCAAAGTCTTGTCCATTACAACGCACGGCCATCATCTTTACAGCTTCGCAACTGCAGCGATGTCTTGTCTCATTCGCTTTCTACCGATCGTCCGTCTTCCTCGGCTCCTTCTGCTTCATCTCAAGCTCAGGTACCAACCGTGGGCACATTTCTGTGGCATTATCCTCTGCAAGTTCAACGACAAACACACAGCTGCACAATTACTCCATGCCCATGGCCGGCGGCATGTTTACTTCTTGCTCGATCGGCAGCGTCCAGATCGTGTTTATATCGAACAGTGATTAGCTCTTTAACAATTATATGTTATATTTGAGAGTTCCTTTGTAATTGTGGGCGAATTTTAAATGTTTTTGAACAGTTTTTAAGCAAAAATTCCCCAAAACACTGTTGACTTTGTTGTTGTCGAGCCGTTCGAAATTTCCGCCCCGTTAAAAATTCGACTGATCAGTGTTTGTTGCTAAGCAACATCTTAGATAACATGTAAAGAGAATTTTGTTATTGATCTAATAAATAAATTTGATTGTTGTTCTGTAATTTCTTCTTATATTATAAAATAATTAAAAAACTCGTCTTGTGCCGTTATGGTGTAATAATGCACTCGGGGAATGTTGGGAGAATACGAGAGAAGCGTGTAAAACACTCGGCTTACAAGCTCGGCTTACAAGCTCGGCTTACAAGCTCGGCTTACAAGCTCGGCTTACAAGCTCGGCTTACAAGCTCGGCTTAAAACACTCGGCTTACAAGCTTCTCTCGTATTCTCCCAACATTCCCCCATCGTGCATTATTACATCATAACGGCACGCGACTCGTTTTTTAATTCTTAATTTTAACCACGTTTACCTTCGTATTATAATTTTTCCTTTCGGTTCTCTTTTTATTGTACAAAAATTCAAATTTACTTCCTTGGTTTGTTGACTCTTTTAGGGATCAAGTCGATATCGCCACATTTCGTTTAGATGTAAACAGACAAGTGTGTAGCGGTAGAGTTATTCGTCATTTGGAACACGTCTTGCTTCGAATTGATCTTCGATATTTTATTCGTGGGGTGATTGCCGCTTACATCACTTCTCCCGGAGGAACAAATTCCCAAGTGTTATATCCTCGTACATTAGACTCTTTCACTGGTGCTAAGAATTACACAAACTGGACAACAACAAGCGTACAATTTTGGGGTGAACGTTCCGAAGGTAGCTGGACTATTTCCTTTAAGAACGGTATTCCCTTTTTTCAGAGAGGCAACGGTAAGTTAACAAATTTATAACAATACATTATTTTTGTGATCACTGACTGGTATTGCGCTTAGATTAAGCCCCCACACACACACACACTCACCCACAAATGCACTATGCAGGTAGCGTAAGTAATTAGTGTCCAAATTGGTATTTGACCATAGAATATCTAAGATATTCTTTTTATAGTGGCACATTTATACCCTCGCTCGGCGCCGAAGGTGAAGGAGATAATCTCGCCGCGGCAGGAATAATATAAAATAATAGGACCAACCGGTAAGTTCCGAGTACGCGTTTTGGGTGATCCTTTTTAGTCGGCGAATATTCAAACATGGCCGATTAATTGCCATGTACATAAACAGGTTTTTACGAAGGGCGTGCATGTTCGCGTAATATAGTAGGCACGTATGTAATATACCCAGAATATATTCCGGCATTACCACCACTATATATACAGAACTCGTGACCATGGAATGATTTAATCCAGAAATGTATCTGGTACCCTGGCGCAGACAGTTGTCAGAGCTTCTAAGTTTGCTTGATGTTACTGTCGAACGCTGTCTACCAAAAGATCTTGGAGAAATACGATCTACACAGATCCATTACTTCGGGTATGGTATGGGGTGTGGTCTACCTTCGGTTTGTCAATGGCGGAGGAAGAATACACTGATCATTTCTAATGGGAAAGTCGCGAGTTGCTCCATTGAAACAAACATCAATCCCAAGAATGGAACTCACCGCTGCAACCGTGTCCGTACGACTGAACAATATGTTATGTCGGGAAATCGAGATTCAAGTGGACGACGTTGTTTATTGGACCGACAGTACGCCTGTGCATTAACAAATAGACAACAAGATTCCAAACATTTGTAGCCAATAATGGATACATTCTTTTGAGAAGAAAGACAAGTGGCTAAATGGACCTGGATTCCTTTGGAAACCTATAGGAGAGTGGCCGACAGAATTACTGAACTGTCACACTATCCCGAAAGATAACCCAGAAATGAAGGCAGAGACCACCATGAATGCTGTGCTTTTCGATGAGTCAATTGTTACACTCAACAAGTTTATAATGCACTTTTCATGTTGGCATAAACTCAAGAAATGCACCGCGTAGATCCTAAAGCTTAATGAAACACTTTGACAACGGTACATACGTCGTATGGAATCACGTAAAGAAACGAAGACGCGATAAAACAAAGTCGTTAACAGCCCACAACAGATAGTGGTAGACCAAAGAGAAAACAATGGAAATACCAATGTTTCTAACGCTTAAAGATCTGAAAGTATCAGAAGGAGCCCTTTTGCGTTTCACACAACGTCAGTACGTTCTTTCCCAACGAAATCCTTCATCTAGAAAGTCGTCAAGAAAGAAAGAAGATATCTGGGAAAGGAAAACAAATTGCAACAACGCCAAGAAATAGCCCTTTGTATAAATTGGATCCACGCTTGGAAAATGGTTTATTGAAGATGGAAGGGCGTCTGAGTCGTGGATTCGTGTCCGAAAATGCGAAACATCCTATTATCTTACCTAAGAATTCACACATATCCAAGCTTATAATATATGAAGAACATGAAACAGTTGGCAAAAATATTGGATCATAAAGGGAAATTCGTCTGTTAGAGAACTTCTTGGCAAATGTGTTAAGTGTAAACGACATCATGCTAAAGGAGGGGAGCAAATGATGGCAGAGTTACCAACAGATCGATTAACTCCGGACCGTTCACACGTGTTGGTGTAGATCTTTTTGGACCCATTGAAGTTAACTGAGGCAGAAGTTTAGTTAAACGCTACAGTGTGGTGTTTACTTGCTTGGCTATCCGTGCATGCAATACACATTGAGGTTGCCTGACTCGTTTAGTAATGCATTGCGCCGATTTGTTGCACGAATTTTACGAGAATTGTTGCACGAGAATTATCCGCACAGACAATGGAACTAATTT
The DNA here is from genome assembly GCA_035772405.1 of Chrysogorgia sp. JL179-B06. Classification (NCBI taxonomy): domain Eukaryota; kingdom Metazoa; phylum Cnidaria; class Anthozoa; order Scleralcyonacea; family Chrysogorgiidae; genus Chrysogorgia; species Chrysogorgia sp. JL179-B06. The sequence goes on along the minus strand of JAYKKM010000182.1, from coordinate 264,145 downwards.
GGTCGGAGCAGAACGAGAGCTTAAGAGTTACATTCAAGCTTGGAATCAGTCTAGGATTAGACAAATTACAGAAAACCATTGACTGGAACTTTAATCCTCCATCAGCCTCTCATTATTGTGGAGTATGGGGACGTCAAATTCGGCATATGCAAGATCTTATGTAACCTATTAAAGGAACAACCGTTAAATCATGAAGCCTTGCAGACCCTTCTTTGCGAGGTTGAGGCGATCATTAATGGCAGACCTGTGACCAAAGTATCAAGTGATCCAAAGGATTTAGAAGCATTGACTCCAAACCATTTATTACAATTCAAAAACAATACAACATTACCACCTGGACTATTCAGTATAAAGAAGATATTTATGTCAGACGTCGCTGGCGTCAGATTCAGTATTTGGCGGATGTTTTCTGGTACCGCTGGATTCGCGAATATCTTCCCCTTCTTCAAGAGCGCCAGAAATGGATACAGCCCAAAATAAATTTCAAAGTTGGAGACGTTGTTTTAATTGTGGACCAGAACGCCCCTCGAAACTCTTGGAAAATGGGTAGAATTGTGGATGTATTTCCTGATAAAGCTGGATTTGTTCGAAGTGTTAAAGTGAAGACAATGACAGCCATACTAGACCGATCAGTAGCAAAGCTTTGCCTATTATTAGAAGCTGACATTGAAATTTGAATTCTGATATAATTTAGAACTGGGACATTTATTATTTAAGAAAGAACAAATATCTAAAAATATTAGTTATAATAATTTATTATGATCTTAAAAAGGATTTGTGTATCTCTTTATTTATTTGGCTATAGCCACAAGTTATGAATTAATTGTTTTTACAATTAGGGGCCGGTATGTAGTGGCCAAATTAGCATAACATTTTGTGAATATATTAGCATGCATATTAAATATAAAAAGGAATGTAAACATGATTTTATTAAAAAGAAAGCTTCGCGGGCGGAGCGTTGGAACTAATCGATAAGCTCGCCAAGCATTATATCGTCGTAATACTTGTAATATAACCATGCAATTGTTATCCCGGCATTACCACCATTATATTTACAGAACTCGTGACTACGCTCTCGGCAACGGCCTTCGTACTGTGTGGTCACGCACTGCACTAGCATCGCAGGGTGGGTTCAATTCCAGCCTGGTTTGGTCTTAAAATGTATATATTCCAACACTCGAAATTTTCTTTCACCATAAATCCTTAGAACATGCAGTTTAATCGAGTGAAATGCCAAATATTACTTGTAATATTTCAAAGTGTAACTAAAATTCGGTATTATTTTTTGTAATTGTAGTTAACTATGAAATGAAAACTGGTGAGGTCTAGGGCCAAATATTAATGTTTGCCGCGTATACTAATACTTCCGCCGCCGTAATTGGGATTAATCTACTGCTGTCTTGTGTGAAGGAACGTGAGAGGTTTGCACTATTGAATAACAAAATAAGTATAGCTAAATGGTATGTGGGCCGAGTAAAAATTAAGTTTAATTTCACACGTGTTTTTAAAGTTTCACAAAAAGATTTTGTGAGACTTGTTTGAAGGTTTGTCGAGATAACTAGTCAGTCAATGTCGCAAAGTAACAAAATTACCAATCACGTTCAAGTATAGTACTCACCAAGTGTACAATAGGGTGAATTTTCGCGAATTAAGAGAAACTGGCCTCGTTAGCTAATCACAATTACATGTAAGTTAGTTTGCCCTCTATGTTATAAGGTTTGTAAATCATAGCTTCTTTACGGTTCTCTACAGGTCTTGTTACATTTATTTTTGACATCAGCGTTGTTATTTTTATAGGAACACTACGTAGTCTCTCTTTGATTCTTTATGGCACACAAACCAATCCTGAAAGAGGAACTAATGAGACAACAGATGAGAATGGTGACAAAAATAATGGCACAGGTGAGACTACCGTATTTACAAAGCCTTTTACAACGAGAACAGACACAAGCTCACCTAAAACTGGAGTGTCCAAAACAACTTCCGTATTAACGTCTACATTTTCAGATACAACTTCTTCTGAAACAAATGCAAAAGCTATGTTGCCTACAACGATGACTACCACATACATGTATATGTTTACGGATAACGTTTCTTCTGGTGAGAACAAATTTAATTCAATTTAAAGAGTTTAACAGCAATAATTAACTCAAAAACACTTAAAACCACTTATTAGAAACTCACTGCAAGACTGTACAGCCTATACAGTACACCATGAAATATTTACTACTTATTGACCGAGCGTGAGATCTGTATACTAGTGAAATATCGAACCGACGTTTTTATAGTACGTGCAGAAAAACGGAGGTCCGATATTTCACTAGTACAGACCGAAGATGCGAAGTCAATAAGTAGTTTATTATATGACCAAAAATCTTGAGAACGTTTATAATAAACCGGTGACAAATAATGTATAAACAAGACGCCCGCTAGGCGTTAACTCGGGCTACTTGAGTTAGTGGCTTGTTGAAAGACATTGTAGGCAAATTCAGTGATTTGAATTCAATATACACAAATCTATAGTTGTAGGTACAATGGTACATGTAATGATACAGCTGTCAGTGCAGGGGTGGTTAAATTTGCCATCATTGCAAACCCATAACACAGTGTTGGCCAATGGCTTTGATTATATGAAGGTGACTTGGCTCAGTATCCAAGCTGGCTTACTGAGCGGAAGTCTGCCCCCGTCAAATGAGCCACCCTGTTTGCTGACCTAATCCAGTTCTAGCCAACAGGATCAGCCTGGCAAGCGAGCCGGCCTGTGCTCATGTAATAACAATTCATATGGTCAGTTCGGCAAACCGGTTCAGTTTGAGCAAGCATTAAATCAGTTAATCTTTTTCTCAGTGTATATTAGGCATAGCAGTAAATCAAACAATTTAGCTGGCAGTAGCAAGGTGTCATAAGCTATTATAAAACAGTTTAAAGAAATGTAATTCAAAATCATTATTTCTTTGAAGTTATATTAACATATTTGAGCCAGTAAACATATTCATAATTTTAGCATATTTATTATTCGAGAGGCTTTATACATACTAGTAACTAGTCCAGTGGGCCGGTCAGCGAATTGTAATATAAAGACAGATTACTGCATAGTTAACTATGTTACTGTTTCGGTTAGCGAGCCAACAACTCGCTTTCCATGTAGTCAAGGACAAAATTCAGATCCGTCACTGGTAAACCAGCAAACAACAACAAACTCTTTACTCCTTGATCTTGATACTAGTTGGTATGGGTGTCAGAGATTTATATACTGTGTGTTCATTTGTAAGCATTTGTGCATAATAATACATGTATGAACAATCGATACAAACTTACTGATAACCCAGAACATTTTGGAGCCCCATTTAAGCTTACAGGTAAAAAATCAAGTGAAACAGGTATATATGAAACAAACTGTAGCATCAACTTTATTTTGTATAACATAACAATAAACAATACAGGCAACAAAGCTTATAAAAATATTACAGTTACCTCAGAACAGTTAACATATTTCCATACAGCATTCATATGTTGAGTCTCATATTAAATTATTAAACATTTAGTAGACAAAAAGCGTATGGAAACAGATAATTTGATCGAGTACAGGTTCTCGAAATCGTAAACCAACCCGTTTCGAAAGCGATCGGGATTGTGAGCGTACAGTATATAAATAAGATCAAGATACTTTCCAGCAACATCAAAGATTTTCAGTGAAGAGCACTCGAAGAAAGGTGATCAGATCACTGGATCAGATGAGTAAATAAATCACAATGGCGCATTAATAATATATGCAGTGAATTTTCAGTTTCGCAGGTGAAGAGCCTGGGTGCGAGGTTGCTGGGTACGGGTTGGTAATGATGAACACTTGACTGCGCATGTGTAGTAATCCCACATTCATAGTCTCGCTCACTAGTCTACTAATTTAGTCAACAACAATAATTGCCATTTCGCGACGACGACAAAATGATAATAATAAAAATAATAAACAGAGCCGAAACCTAGACTCGGCTACCACAGGTAGCCCGAGTAATAACATGTATTTTATTATTTTGAAATATACATCAAACATGTAACTTTTATAAACAACAACCCCATTTATCTAGCGCTTTTAAACCTATATTTGGCTTCCTATAAGAAATTTAACTGGATTCCCTTTTTAAATGGTTGAACAATAAAAAGAACTTTTGTTTTCGCTCTTAGCTAGCAAGTTCCAAACCCTTCAGGAACCAATCAAACTGCAGGATTTCACGTTCCGGACCACTCACGAAAATAGTCATTATTAAACACCTTACTGGCTGTGCATGAAGCATTCTGCAAAAACTACACCAACGACAGGACGGATAGTTTTACTAATTACTGAACCGTGTCTAAATTCCTTTTCAAACGTTGGACTTTTCACATGCCAAACCTAATGCAAATTAGCTTAAACAAAGGATTTTGCTAATTTGCATTAGGTTCGACACATGAAAAGTTCGACGTTTGAAACGGGCCTAAAGCTCACAAAGAAATTTACCAAGAATGACGATTTCTGAACATATGACTTACGTCAGTGCTATTAGAAATATTGTCTCTTTTCATAAATTGCCATCACACGCTATAGTCCATTTTAAAATATCAACGCAATGCTTACACGCGAATAGTAATACCCTGTTTATTAATTTATTTTTTCGTTTGTTTTGTTCGTCAGTTCATAGATAATGGAGGGGAACTGAATAGGAAACTTTACGAAACCGAAAACAAAGTTTGCGCAACTTGCTATGGTAATTATACGATTATAAGGTTATAATTATACGATTATAAGGTTATAATTATACGATTATAAGCGGTTAATGAACGTAACAGGTGGTCCCACATAGCTACAATCAGACACTGTTGAACTTAAGTAATATTATACCATTGTTTAAATTCAGCAATAACTTATCAGTTATCAGACCATCAGTTGCTGCATCAGCCGCTTATCAGCGTATAATTACCATAGCAAGTTTTGCAAAAATCGTTTCGGTTTCGAAAAAAACTTTTAAGTTTCCTATCCAATTACCCTCCATTATCTATGGTCCGTTCGTTCGTTCGTTCGTTCGTTCGTTCGTTCGTTCGTTCGTTCGTTCGTTCGTTCGTTCGTTCGTTCGTTCGTTCGTTCGTTCGTTCGTTCGTTCGTTCGTTCGTTCGTTCGTTCGTTCGTTCGTTCGTTCGTTCGTTCGTTCGTTCGTTCGTTCGTTCGTTCGTTCGTTCGTTCGTTCGTTCGTTCGTTCGTTCGTTCGTTCGTTCGTTCGTTCTTGGAATGATCTCCAGGACTTTTTGTAACCTGTATTGAACAGCCTGGTATTTTGCCTGAAAATGGTTAAATGCCCAGAAAATTCACTAGACTATCGCAAATTTGTTTGTTTGTAAACTTTATTTTGACAGGGTAGCCCATTCAGCCGAAGCTGGTATCCAGAGGGGCCCTGTACAACATATCACACAAAATTACAAGAAATATAATATATAACTAATAATAAGAATCTTATATACTATAATATACTAAAAAATCATGCATTCTAATAAGGCTCTTGAAAGATAGCAATGAAGTACATGCTTTGATACTTGGCGGTAAAGAGTTAAACAATAGTGTTCCAGAATACCTAAAACTACATTTTCCAAGACTTAACTTAGGTTTGGGGAGATGAATATCATTTCTCCTTCTTGTATTATATGAATGGATGCTACTGTTTCTAATAAAATATTCACTAAGATATTTTGAGACTAGGTTATGCAAACACTTGAAGACTAGAACACATTTATTTCTTCTTCTGATTGTATTTTAAGTCAGGCCATGAAAAAAAATATATATATAAAAAAATAAATAAAATATAATGCTTATAAATAATAATAAAAATAATAAATAAAATATAATATAATATAAATAATATAATATAATATAATAATAATAATATAAATATAAATATAATATAAATATAATAATAAATATAAATATAATTTTTTTTTTTTAATTTTTTTAATTTTTTTAATTGAGAAAATGATTTTATTACAACATAATAATAACTTTGACAATAGTAATAATAGTAATAGAATAAAAGGCTTATTTACATATTTTAATCCATAAAATCTAAAGTTCATTTACGTACTCAATTTCTAAATTTATTAAAAAGAAAAACAAAAAAGTATATATAATAATAATAATAATAATATATAATAATAATAATAATAATAATAATAATAATAATAATAATAATAATAATAATAATAATATAATAATAATATATATTTATAATATAAATATAATGCTTTTTATCATATTATCTTGGCTCAGTCTACAGGTATTTTCTTCTATGATTTTTTCTACAAAAAACATCGCCCAGGTTACGTAAAGGACAAAGTGTGTGTAAACTGTCAAATTTTAGTCTTTTTTGGCCGGGACAAGCGCATGTAACCTGAACACGTCTAGAAGACCCTTGTGAATCCCATGCAGCCAAAATTGTAAAAGTAATTTTTAAATAAAATCGTCAATTTTGCCTCTATGCGCTTCATACTCTGCATGCATATAGGCTTTCATCATATTATTGCTTCTAAGAACTCAAATTTGCGCTAGCTTATATAGTTTTTGAGTTTTTTACGTTTTGGGGCAAAAAACTCAGGTTACAAAAAGGACGACGTTGTCCTTTTTGTAACCTAGATTTTTGAAAAACAATGATCTCGGAAATTAAAGGGTGTAAAGGTATTATTCGACTTTGTCACGAAGGTATGACTTCCTAGAAATACAAAACTGTTGAAATAACGTCAGAAATTTCTTTATTTTTGCGGCATACGATTTCACTATTTCGCACTTTAATCGACTTTGGTGACTTCTTTTAATTTTTTGACATTTTTAACATGAATAACTGCGATTTCTCTAAACTGTACTGGATTATTACAATTTCGGAAGGTGATGAAGGTATTTTCCCCGTTCGCTTTATATACCCTACTTTCCAAAAAGTGGATAGAAGATGTGAAAGAAAGAAAAGACTCGCTTGAAGAGCCTGGGAACTAGCAATCGACGCTTCTTTTTCACGCTTCTTCTGAGTTTTTATAGAAAGAACGAAATATCGATCAATCCGCTACTTATTTGGTATATTTATACGTTTCAACTACTGTTGGTAGCTGTTGACTGTCTTGTGCGCAAGGTACGTTGTTTTTTTACCACTATTGTTGAATAATTTATGAGTGAATTGTAACTAAAATATGTATGCAACCTCGAGTTGTTTTTAGTATCAAAATAAGACGTTTCATACTTTAATGTCTTAATGTTAGCATATTTGCATGTTCCTATCATATGTCTTAGTGAATAGTGGTAGCATTGTGATTGTATTTAGTACTATAAATACGTGTACGCAACAACCCCTCGCCCGCCGTAATAGCGCGTAGTCCTTAGTTATTTTACTTAAAAATCGATAACCCATTGATTTGCCTATCTCTGAGAGCCTTTAAACTATCAAGCTTGTGTTGTTCTGAATTTCATTGTTTCATAATTAGACATCAAACTAAATAACTAAATAACTCAAAGTGTTTACTTTTTTTGGTGCAATTATATCAACCTGCAATGATTAAGATTTGTTTGATATGTAAAGGCCGGATCCTCACTGTGATGTCACACTGTATAATAACTTACTGAAAATGTCAATCAAAGCACTCAAAACTCAAAGCGTACAAAAAGTATCTCACTACTGACATAACGTGTCTAGCAGGTTTTGCTATATATAATACAGGGCATCATTTTTCACATTATTATAAATTCTAGTTAATATTTGTTACTATTATTAAGTTACAACATTATTTGTTACTATTACTATTAAGCAAAAACTTGAGTAAAAAAGTGCCAACATGCAGTTTGCCTGTTATGCATTTTGAAACATTTTTCTATACCGTTTATAATCTCTCCCACTCAAAACCCCTTTGGAAGTAAGTTGTATAATCCCAGGGCATATAAACAGATTCTACAACGGCATATATCTTCTTCTGTTCAGGTTTATAAACATTATATACCGCACCTTCAAAAAAAACTCTGAACACATTTGCTTAGTTTTTAATGTATCGGGACCCTGCTCCTTTATCAAAATGACACATTAGTTACAAAAGTGAAGCCTATTTATAACAGATTACAAGATGATGATATTCAAAAAAAGTCTCGCAGGTTCAGTTCCATGGGAATAAAGCTGTTTAATTTATATGTCCAGAATCATATTTTATTGCCCCAATTTAAAAAATGGACATATAAATGCTCTTGTGATGCATGCCCAATTAGTATGTTGCCAGATTTGTTGATGAAGGTAATACTTTTAGTTCGAGTGATCACACATATTATATTAATTTTACAAAATGATTGTTTGTTTGTAAGAAATGTAATAAAATCTATGTTAATAAAATCTACTTTATACAGTATATCCTTCAGAAAGCACTTCAACAAGAGTAGCTTAAATATATATAAAACGGGCATTGCATATGCAGTTCTATTTCAAGGACAAAAGTGTTTCCCCACAAACACTAAGTGGAGGCCAGGCCAGGCATAACATGTGTAGGTCTATAAATGTACAAATGCCTTTATGCCCATACAAAAATTCAAAGCACAACATTGTCATTGATGCAATGCATTACAGTAAATTATATCACATTATCAGTCACCACATTGATCAAGGGTGCACTTCACCTGCTTGTTGGTTGAGCTGACACATCCATGCAATATATCTAGTATTATAAAATAATCGGAAGTAAATGAGCGACAACACGCTGTCTGATTGAGATAAAAAACCGTGTCATTATAAGTCAATATTAAAGCATAAGCTAAGCTGACGTGTTCCTCGCGTAGATTTTGTCGTTTTTGACGAGTGTAAATCACAAAAGGAAGTCAAAGAATACCTGGATACAAGACTAATCAAGGTACTAACACAAGAGAATGTTTTAACTGCAACGTTGAATACATTTTTCATCGCTAAAATCGCTAACATGTTTCCTAGCAACGCACATAGCAACGCCGCTTATAACAGTTAAATCATAGGTAGCCCAAATATTGTTATAATTTCTTATTTTGTTCATTAAAGAACGTTTACCGAACGACGAAAGACGACAAACAGCCGATCCACGAGCGAAATGAAAACTCGCCCCATTCCCCTCATTCTATAGCTACGCGCGACACAATTTACTGCAAGCTGACGTGTGCTTTCACTTATACATATATTATGATAAGGTTGGCAAGTAAATTCCAACATTCACAACAAACACTTCAACAAATGATTACAATACTCGCAAACTACGTGAAGAACCACCAAAAATGAAACAACACTTTGAACATGATAATTTTACTACAATATTACAAACAATTATGTTTCTAAATAATTCTGACAAACAAGAAAGAAGCAAAAGTCTCTAGGTTTTTGACCAAAGTTTTTCTGTGCCTATGCGGGATGCCATCAAACAGTTATGACGATTTCAAAAACCTAATCCTATTGGCTATCAAAAATAAACAAACTATGACGTTCATGCCACTGACAGGGGGGTTAGATATCCAGATACGATAAAAAAACCTCTGTGTTTTAAGACGTTCCCGCGGAGGCAGATAAAAACATGTGAAGAAATCAAAACTGAAGAGATCAGAGAATTTAGTTCGGTAAGTAAATATATTTGTTGTTTTTTTAGTGTGCAAAACAAACGAGACATTTTAAATAATAAGCAAGTCAAGTTATATTAAATTGTTTTCCCTTTCACGGCGAAAGCAGAAAAACAAGTAGGTTTCTGTTCTCTGATATGTTTTGACTGTCAGGCTTTTAATTCATGTATTTTCGATCAGAGAACGTTTTGTACTTCTCTTCTGCAACGAAATTTTGCTCTGCACATCGACTTTAATACAATATTCCATTACAAAAAAACTTACCAGTTAGACGATCAACATCATTGACGATAAAATATAACTTTATAGGAAAAAACTTCAAAAGAAACAGCTCAATTGAAAACGACAGTTCCAACGTTTGCACTGAGCTTAAATTATATTACTTTTTTCCAAATGGACAAATAACATTTTAAACAAGGTATTAATGCACAAATTTTTTAAGGGCATTCTTACTGCAAAACTTTTCTTTGTTTGCTGTTGCCGTTTGGTTGAACGATTTATTAAATAGTTGTGCTTTGTGGTCTAACTTCTGTTTATTAGTTCTGTACACGGTTCTTCCCAACGTGGTTTTCATTTATTGGGACTTCATGAAAACTTTGTCAGTATGTGGAATATATACTTGATCTCTTTTGAAGTTCATTTTTTACCCCGATTGGCTTGATTAAATGTTCTTCTGAACCGGAGGCGGAGTGTTTTGGTCTGAAAATTTTCTGGTTTGTGCTTTTTATCACCTTGAGCCTGCGGCTATAAACTGTTATATTTTATCGTCAATGATGTTGATCGTCTAACTGGTAAGTTTTTTGTAATGGAATATTGTATTAAAGTCGATGTGCAGAGCAAAATTTCGTTGCAGAAGAGAAGTACAAAACGTTCTCTGATCGAAAATACATGAATTAAAAGCCTGACAGTCAAAACATATCAGAGTAAAAACCACTGATAAAAACCTGTCCGTTTTTCTTTCTTTTGTTCGTGATTAGTTTTGATTTAGGATCGGAGAAACAATAACTTTATTACTGTGTTCGCGAGAAATATTTAAGCTAAACAAGTACTTGTTTTTCTGCTTTCGCCGTGAAAGGGAAAACAATTTAATATAACTTGACTTGCTTATTATTTAAAATGTCTCGTTTGTTTTGCACACTAAAAAAACAACTGCAAATATATTTACTTACCGAACTAAATTCTCTGATCTCTTCTGTTTTGATTTCTTCACATGTTTTTATCTGCCTCCGCGGGAACGTCTTAAAACACAGAGGTTTTTTTATCGTATCTGGATATCTAACCCCCCTGTCAGTGGCATGAACGTCATAGTTTGTTTATTTTTGATAGCCAATAGGATTAGGTTTTTGAAATCGTCATAACTGTTTGATGACATCCCGCATAGGCACAGAAAAACTTTGGTCAAAAACCTAGAGACTTTTGCTTCTTTCTTGTTTGTCAGAATTATTTAGAAACATAATTGTTTGTAATATTGTAGTAAAATTATCAGTGTTCAAAGTGTTGTTTCATTTTTGGTGGTTCTTCACGTAGTTTGCGAGTATTTTAATCATTTGTTGAAGTGTTTGTTGTGAATGTTGGAATTTACTTGCCAACCTTATCATAATATATGTATAAGTGAAAGCCCACGTCAGCTGCAGTAAATTGTGTCGCGCGTAGCTATAGTGAATGAGGGGAATGGGGCGAGTTTTCATTTCGCTCGTCGATCGGCTGTTTGTCGTCATTCGTCGTTCGGTAAACGTTCTTTAATGAACAAAATAAGAAATTATAACAACATTTGGGCTACCTATGGTTAAATCTGCATTTTTCATGGGCCTTTAGTGTTAATTTAATGGTGTTATTTTATAAAAGGAATAAAAAACTTTGTCTTGTGTGATTATCGAGTTATAATGGCACTCGAGAAGTTAGTAAAACACAGTGGCGAAGCTGGTCGTAGCATGCTATGCTAATTTTAATATTTTGAAAACAATATATTTCTAAAGATCTGAATATGTAAATGATTTCAAAATTTGTATGCCGTACGACGAAATGCTATAACCTAATATCATCAAAACCCTAAACCTAACCCTAAATCTAGCCAAATTACTAACCCTAACCAAAAAAACTATGCATAAAAGGCAAATTAATTGCTCAACACAGACTCGCAGTGTACTATTATTAACCATTATTTGAGAAATTATTAATTAATTTACCTTTATTTGTGTCTGTTCTTGCCCGTCAACACAGCAGTCTACAATTACTGCTTGAAATCAGCTGATAAAGTCTGTATAATTTGATGCTTTTATAGTCCAGAGGTTCTGCAACTTGTTGTACGCCGCCCGCCCGCTCCGAAAACCCCCCCAAAACGCTTTCGGTTTTCGGTGGGGGGGGGGGGGACATGTGGACCATGTAGTTTGAGAGCATGTGACCAAAGTGAAGTGCGGTATTACCATCTTTCTGCATTTCAAAATTGTAGTGAATTGTAGTAAAGTTGTGTTAATTCTGGGTATTACCATTTACATGTAAACAAATGCGGCTCAATTGTGATTGTGAATGTCCTTTGTGAACAAATTTATATTAATGGTTTTCGAGTTACAAAAGTTTTGTTATACTCTATGTGTACAATCAAATTTTGATTTCAAGCGCCGGTTAAATGCTGAATTTCACTATTTTCATGAATGGTGGTTTTCCACGCCATGTGAAAGCATCTTGTATTTTGACACCATTGTTAAAATGAAGTATAAATCGAAGTGACCATACAGTATGATGAAGTGGTATCAAATAATATAGACATTCCAAATACATTCAACGTCAGTTATATTATTTGTAAACAATAACTTAACAGTTTATCAAAATTGGCGAATACCGATTGTAATTTGTAGTGAGTTTGTTGCAATGTTGGATGATTTCAGATATTTACATGTTGTTGTCTATATCAAATAACGTTTCCACTTCCGTATTTTGATTTGCAACAAACTCAAATTACAATTGGTATTCGCAGATTATGATAAACTGTGAAGTTATTGTTTACAAAATAATATAACTGCTGTTGAATGTATTTGAAATGTCTATTATTTGATACGGCACTTCATCATACTGTATGGTCACTTCAATTTGATTTATACTTATATGGTGTCAAAATACCAGACATTCTTCACACAAGGCGGAAAACCGCCATTCGTGAAAATAGTGAAATTCAGCGTTTAACTGCCGCTTGAAATATACATATTATTATTACAGAATAACAAAACTTTTGTAACTCGAAAACGATTAATATAAATTGGTTCACAAAGGACATTTACGATCACAATTGAGCCGCATTTGTTTACATGCATGTACAGTACTGCTTAGAGATAACCGAACACCGCGGGCGTTCGGCGTCGCGTCCGATCCGCGTGCGGACGCCGAACGAGCGGCGTCCGACACGCGTTGGATCGGCGTCCAATCGGCGTGCGGAACGCGTCTGCTTTGTGACACCCGTGAGTGCCGTGACACGTCGTATTCTTCGTCGGCAAGACGGGTATTTGTTATCGTCGCGTATTTGGTATCAAAAGACAAAACTTGTTTTATTCCCACAAACGCTTTTTTGTTGCTTTCACAAATTCCATGTGACGGACGTTACATTCAAAGGATTATTTTGAGGCAAATTCTTGTATATCTCTTTACTTATGAAGTCTATGCCCATAATTTTTTGGTAAAAGTAGACAAGCACAATAACTATCTATTGGAAAAGTCTATTTAATTGAAACCTGCAGTAGTCAGCTACAATTTTTATGTGAATGTGTGTGACGGACGTTACACAAAATGGACAAGGCTTTTCACCCCAAAATTTGCAACTAATGTTGTCTTCAAATGATAGCATCTTTCAATGTATAACTTTCAATGCATAACTTTCAATGCATAACTTTCAATATTACATCAAATTTTAAATATTGAACGACAGTAGACCAAGGTGTTTATCACATATCTTTTAAATATACGCTGTCCCACAAACTTAAGCTTAAAGTTCAACATTTGATGACATAATGTTAAACAAGATATATATTATCCATAGAAAAGGTGGTTAACATTCTTAGTCCTTTCAAAGCAGAAGAGAACCGAGGCCAACGAAATTGTGGATTTTAACCATACACATTTGAACAACTGCAAAAAAAGTTAAGTACTTGTATAAGTAGAGATGCATATAAATGCTTAACTATACAAAGTCTGGGAAGTCATAATGCTCCCGAGCATTGACCAAAATTGGGTGGACTTAATTATTTCACAATTTGATCACGGCAATACGGAATTCGACTCTTCTTGGGTAGGCCACTTCCAATATCTCCCAGCTCTCACTATGACTGATACTTCATATTTTCCTCCCTGGATAGCTTTGATTTCTCCAGGAAAAGCGTTGCCATCGTATTCCACAATGCACCAACTGGAAACTGCAAAGTCGTCCATATCAGCAGACTGAGGACTTCCTTGTAGATCCAGTTGTTCGACATCTTTGGTCAACCGACAGCCTTGGAAACCTGAATCTCCTACGTGAATATGATGAAATGATTTGATACCTTTTATCGCAGGAGCTTTATCAAACACTTCTTCTAGGTCGAGTTCTAGATTCCGTTCTTCTATTTCCTTGCTTTTCATTTCTATGACCTCGATATTGGACGCTTGTTTTGCGGTTGCGCAGAATGAGGTTGCATCTGTAACGATAGCTTTTCTAGTCCTGACTGATGTGCAGACTTGTCTTTTGACTGAGCCTCCAATGCCATCGACTGGGCCTTTGCCATGTGATGTTGCAAAGAAGTTCCATCTGATGTTTACATTGTGTTTCTCTTGAAGCGCTAAGATGGCTGAAACAACAAACCGATTTTTTAATCTGGGACGAAGGGCCATCGGACCATATAGTGAGCGGTCTATTGACGTCTGGAAGAGTGCTCAATATCGTAGGGGATAGAGCAGATATAGTTTTATAAACTTTTTGTTGTTACTCGGAGTTTCACGCCGTTGGACGATCTTCAGACAACTGATTAAGATTCGGTGTGACTATTCATTTATATGGTGCCTGACGTCATGTCATTGGCGTGTAATGATGCGTTTCAGGCGGTTAATTAGAAATTTGATCTTGTGTCAGCACTTAGAAAAGATCTCACTTATTTTGTTGAGTAGGTGTTCTTTATCTGCTTTCAATGATACACAAACTTTTCTTCAAGACAAAGTTTGCAGCGTTTGGCTCCACTTTCATATGCGCGTGCACGTCTTAAAACTGACCATTTCACGGTAAATTCGCGAGTTTGTTCTTTCAAGTCCCAAATGTGGTGTGAAAGTGCGGTCTCCTTTGAATATTTCGGGTCACGAAAAGACAAAATAGTTATTGTAGCGCTGTTTAAACTGATTAGCTGTCATACCGATATAGACTTTCTTCTCCATAGTGTCGGTTGCGGTGACCTCGGCGTTGTACACGACGTTCGCGACAAAGCAGTTTCCTGATAGAGGGCACTTTTCTTTGATTCTGCAGTTGCATGCGTTTTCCTTATTAGTCTTCTTCCCTTTCGAGAGGATGCAGGAATTATGCCTATTCACGATACTTTTCGTATTGTCCATACAGCTATAACTGACTTTCACAGTGTTTCTATTAAGTAGCTTTGGAGGCTGGAAAATGCTTATCAAACGCGATAACCAAAACATGTTTGATGTGACCATGGGAAGCAGCGACGGAGCGGAAGTGTGCGAACTCATCGGTTTGTATATCTAGAAATCATCGCAAACAAATTTGGCAAGAACAACGTGGGTCTCTACAGAGATGACGGACTTATCCTCCTGAAGAACACCACTGGCCGGCTCGCAGAAAGAGCGAAAAAAGACTTGATCAAAATCTTTGAGCAATTCGAGCTAAAGATCACAGCCACAGCCAACCAAAAAGTTGTCAATTTCTTGGACATCACACTCGACCTACGCGACGAAAAATTCCACCCATTCCGAAAGCCTAATGACGATACACTCTACATCAACAGCCATTCCAACCATCCACCATCCATCATTAGACAGATACCCAAATCGATCAGCAAAATAATTTCCAACCTCTCCTCAGACCTCCCTACTTTCCAGACTGCAGCACCAACCTACAAACGACGCACTTAAACACAGCGGTTTTTAACATCGAACATCGAATACATCCCCAGCGAACCCTCCTGTTCAACAAAAGCGATCCAGAAACATAATTTTGGTTCAACCCACCTTTTAGTAAGAGCGTACAAACCAACGTAGGACGAAACTTCCTCAACCTTATTGATAAGCATTTTTCCAGCCTTCCAACAAGCTACATCAAAATTTGTAATAGAAAACACTGTGAAAGTCAGTTATAGCTGTATGGACAATATGAAAAGTATCGTGAATATGCATAATTCCTGCATCCTCTCGAAAGGGAAGAAGACTAATAAGGAAAACGCATGCAACTGCAGAATCAAAGAAAAGTGCCCTCTATCAGGAAACTGTTTGGTCGCGAACGTCGTGTACAACGCCGAGGTCACCGCAACCGACACTATGGAGAAGAAAGTCTATATCGGTATGACAGCTAATCAGTTTAAACAGCGCTACAATAACCATTCAAAGTCTTTTCGTGACCCGAAATATTCAAAGGAGACCGCACTTTCACACCACATTTGGGACTTGAAAGAAAAAAATCGCGAATTTACCGTGAAATGGTCAGTTTTAAGACGTGCACGCGCATATGAAAGTGGAGCCAAACGCTGCAACCTTTGTCTTGAAGAAAAGTTGTGTATCATGAAAGCAGATAAAGAACACCTACTCAACAAAAGAAGTGCGAACTTTTCTAAGTGCCGACACAAGATCAAATTTCAAATTAACCGCCTGAAACGCGTCATTACACGCCAATGACATGACGTCAGGCACCATATAAATGAATAGTCACACCGAATCTTAATCAGTTGTCTGAAGATCGTCCAACGGCGTGAAACTCCGAGTAACAACAAACCTTTAAGTTTTTACAACTATATATATTATATATATATATATATATATATATATATATATATATATATATATATATATATATATATATATATATATATATATATATATATATATACATATATATATATATATATATATATATATTATATATATATATATTATATATATATATATATATATATATATATATATATATATATATATATATATATATATATATATATATATATATATATATATATATATATATATATATATATATATATATATATATATATATATATATATATATAAATATAAAAAAGTAGAACCCTCCACAACCACGTTACTCCGCTTAGCAGAACTAGTGCTTACCCTTAACAATTTTTTCGTTTGATGATGAACATTATCAACAAATAAGTAGTGTTGCGATGGGCACCAAAATGGGTCCTAGCTATGCTAACTTATTTGTTGGTTATGTTGAAAAACAGATCTTTGAACAATACACGGGTCTCTTGCCTGATTTCTTCGGCAGATTTATCGATGACTGTTTAGGAAACGGCGTCGTGTTCACGTGTCCTTTTTAGAGCGGTTCATCAACTTTGTTGATGATTTTCATCCTGCTCTGAAGTTCACGTGGGAAATCAGCGAGACCTCTGTGTCGTTCCTTGATATTTTAATTTCGATTAATGGTGATTCGCTGAAAACGTCGGTCCTCGTACAAGCCTACTTGACTCCCTTAGTTATCTTCTATTTTCATCCTCTCATCCAAACCACACTAAGCAATCCATCCCAGCTTACTCTCAATTCTTGCGTCTTCGCCGCTTATGTAGCGACGGACCAATATTTTTCAAACCAAATCAATGGAAATTAGATCTTTTTTTGTCCAACGTGGTTACCCTACCAACCTTTTAGAACCTCGCCGTTCAGAAAGCTTTTCTCGTCCCCCGTTTAGACGCCCTTGAAACCATCTTTGGAACAAGTTTCAAACAATAAAATTCCTTTAGATCTAACATTTCATCCTTTCAATTTTTAAAGTTAAAAATATTATTAATCGGAATTTTTACATTTTAACAAAATGATCCTGAGACGTCAGCCATTTTCACCGATAACCCTTTGGTATCTTTTCGCCGTAATAAAAACATTCGTGACTCCTTAGTACATAGTGCCCTTAAACAAAATACCTCGGCACCAGCGGGAACATTTTCTTGCGGCCGTTCCCGCTGTAACACCTGCCCTTTTCTCAATCCCACTACAGTTATTTACTGCCCCCAAATTCGACCACACAATCCATCATGCTTTTTCATGCACGTCCACCAACATCATTTATTGCATTTCTTGCGATAAATGCCCTAAAATCTACATCGGTGAAACTGGGCGACGCCTTTCAGACAGGTTTGGTGAATATCTTCGTTCCATGAGGAACAATGATGTTGACAAACCTGTAGCCCGCCATTTCAACAGCTCCAACCATTTGGTTTCAGACATGCATGAAAGTCTGTGCCATCCAATTCCTATCTCAGGTGGTAACGATAACCGCAAACGGCAAGAGAAGCGTCTCATTTTTTAAACTTGGCATCACACATCCTCTTGGTCTTAACGAACGTTTTTCTTTTATTTAATTTCCTACAAGTTTTTGGTCATTTTAGTTTGCTTGGAACCTTTATTATTATTATTTTTTTATTATTCGCGTATGCACTTTCATTCCTTTTCAAGTTTTTGTTTCTTATGCTAATATTATCGCCTAATCCCCTTGGAATATTTGACCTGTCATTTCTCCCACCCCCTCAGTCTGCTTGCTGATCGACTGTAAAAATAGCAAATGATCTAACGTTTCCCATCTCATTAATTATTAGTTTGTTTATCTCCCGTGCATTTGATTGGCTACTTTCTACTTGTGACACCCTTTTGGCATATATACATGTATATAAGCCCTATTTATTTCATTTCATCTCGTCTTACTCTGATGAAGGGCTCCGCTTTACCACCATTTGTAGTGAATTAAAGTTCAAATGAAGTAACTCGAGATTGTCTATTTGTTTTACTATCCTGCTCTACCCCGGTATCGAGCACTCTACCCGTATGATTTCGATCCTGACAATTATATATTATATATATATATATATATATATATATAATATATATATATATATATATATATATATATATATATATATATATATATATATATACGTATAGGCATTTTATTACTAGTTAGTTTCGTGCCAAGCACAAATGGTGTGGTACTCTTGAGATAAAATGGTCTTATACCATTTAGCACACTAATCTTGACTTGGGTTCTGTGTCTCGTGCCCAGACCTCTTCGCGGAACTGTGTATAGTCAACGAAATCTCGACTTGTGTAAATTGCACTCTGTCGTTCGAGATATTTATTTGTTCAGTTTTATGACGTTTTGTCATGTAGCTCGTAGATGTTCGTTTATCGCCGGATGCAGAAAAGTATCCGAATCAAATGTTCGGAACTCGCCAACGGCAATGTGTTCTGCTTTTATAGTGCTGAACTTATAGCTGTATTTTATGGCGCGTTTATATAATGTCAAAATTGAATGTGACCATTAGAGCAAGCCTCGCGAAGTTATAAATCTTCCATTCTGATTCAGGCGACACTTTTGCCAAATCGAACTTCACGTTTGTAATATTTCTGAATTGAACGACTTATCTGACGGTCGAGCAGTCATATTTCAAATCAAACAAATGAAAGAGAAAACCTTTCTAATATACCCAATGCTCCTGTGTATGTTCCGAGGCAGCATTTCACTTCTGATAAAAACTCCTAGTATATTCTTTGAAATAATTCACAGTAAACATTTTGTCTCAGAGAACAGGTGGGCCAGGGGTTATTGTGGATACGTATTCCTGGTGGAGAGATTATTCTTTGAACATTAAAGTATAATACGGTGGCCCTCAAGGTGCAACACAAATATGTTTATAAACACATAAAAATAGGTGTTGAAACAGAAATAAATGTCAAAACACGGAAATAAATTTTGGAATAAAAAAATAAATATCGGAACAAAAATATATGATGAAATTAGTAACGCGGGAAAGCCAAGTAGCTTGATGTCGCAGAATGCCACAAAGTCCTTTGTGTATAGATACAAAATGATCTGAAATTGTCCAACCATATTGATTTTATCACCAAAAAGGCCGCAAAACGCCTATATTATCCATCATGTGTTACGTCGCAGTACAGGGTTACCACCGGAGGATCTCTATCTGTAATACTATCTATTTTGGAATATTGATATGATATGATATGAAAACTTTATTTAATGAGGGTAGCACATAATAGTGCAAGCACTAACAACCTTGTGGCCCTCTCAATATAAAAATACAAATATAAAAATACCAATATGTTAGAAATAGATATGATATACAGTGTGAAGATATTACTATAACATGTTAATATTAATTTGATTATAGAAGATAAAAATTATCTAAAAAATTATAAATTAAAATGATGAGTGTTTTTGTTCTTCTAAAAAGTTTATAAACAAATTTGACCTCAGAGATTTTACACTTGGTAAAGTTCGTACAGATATCGGTAAGCTATTCCATATCTTTACAGTAGTAGCCGAAAATGTTCTCCCACCTTCAGTAATACGATTGTATTTAGGTGGGATAAAAGTACATTTGGCATTTCTAGTATTACGAAAATGTCTATCTCCAATTAACACAAGTAATTTATCCAGATAACTGGGCGTACTTCCCTTTGTCCGATTAAAAGCGTAGCAGCATCTTCGTATGTCCGCTTCTTTGTAAAATGGAAGCCAACGAAGTTCGTTAAACAATGGAATGGAAGGTGGCGTGGATGAACATTTAAAATAACCCTTGCTGCTCGTTTTCTGTAGTTTCAAGAGTTTCATTAGATTTTGATTTGAACACGAAGTTCACGTACCGTGTGGCATACCGATATTCTAGTCCGGAGCTATTGTCAGTGTATTCCTCGATATTGTGTGTGTAATGGATACATTTAAAATAATTTAAGAAAAATCAAAATAATTTCTACAATTTGAAAAATACACGATATTTTCCGGTCTGTGATATTATGGCCGTCACCACCTTCGATTTGGTGACGCAAACACGGATGTGCTTGTCGCTCCCTCGAACAATCACAATATGAAATCTTTGGAGTCAAACTGTCAGTTACAAATACCATCACACAAAATATGCCGACCTGTACAAAATTGTAACGTAACCAGAAATTAACGACAAAATGGCGGCTACGTGACGGCCAATTTAAATATGGTAATAATAAAATTGCGTTCCTTTTTACAGTGAGTTACATAGAGAAAATATTAAAATGAAGATTTTGCTTATTGATTAGCTTGTCTATAGTTTGTTGATCTCGTAATATAAAGCTACAACGATTTTAAAATTATTCAGTGGCCTGTTTGATTAGATCTGAATCAATTATATCTAAATTTTGTTAATAAAGTATTCGATGACGTAACACACGGGTGTACATGTTGCTCTCCGAAATCAAATCGGCATCATGGAAGAATTCCGTTCAAACCATTTGACAGCATCACTTGAAATTTGGCAAAGTGAACCACAAAATCATAAATCGAGAATATTTTCGTATTTTTATCAAAAGTTTGGAATATTCATGTGTGCATTTATCATGTTGACAATTTCGACATTTGTCATCTTATTCCTAGTTCGGCCGCACAAGTTAACCCTGTTAGTAATTTGGATTTGCAATATGACACTGCCTACAAGACCACATCACTTTCAACTCTGGTATATATAGGAAACCATTTTGAATATAACTTGCTGAATATAGCTTTGGTGATTGAAAAATGTAATTATGTAAGATCTGTGGTAATTAGATGCAAATGAAAATTGACAGTAATATTTCTTTATTTTTATTTAGCATCGTCTTCGATAAAGCCATCGTCAACAATTAATGGTAGATATTGCAATATTTTATTAATACAATTATAGAGATAAAAAGGCGCCGTTTCTTTCTGTCGTATTTCATGCAATTTGTCCAGCATCTACTGAGTCTGTCTCATTTCAGTTGCACTACTGTAGGGCTGTTGCTATCTCGGCAACTTCACTGAAAGTGGCCTGAGTCTGGTCGTGTTAACCGCTGTACGAGTGCGGGGATGTATTTAACTAGGGCGAGGTGCAGGCGCTAATATCGACCGGCGTTTAGTCGCTCACACGGGCATTCCAAGTGTTTGCAAAGTCACATTTAGTTTATATATATATATATATATATATATATATATATATATATATATATATATATATATATATATATATATATATATAATTTATATATATATATATATAACAAAGAAGACAAACTTGAGTCACTTCATTTAACATTTATTCACTACAAATTTGTTTCGTATGGCAAGCAAAGCTTACCACACTCATCAGGTGAAATCGCGTTTGATGTTATAACATCAAACGCGATTTCACCTGATGAGTGTGGTAAGGTTTGCTTGCCATACGAAACAAATTTGTAGTGAATAAATGTTTAAATGAAGTGACTCAAGTTTGTCTTCTTTGTTATATCCGCTCTACTTCGGTATTGAGCACTGTACTCACATGATTCTAAACTCGATACTTGTCTATATATATATATATATATATATATATATATATATATATATATATATATATATATATATATATATATATATATATATATATATATATATATATATATATATATATATACATAGTGGGTCCCAAGTCCACAGTTACCATAAAGCCATTATGGTGATAGCCGGTAGGGCACATTGTATACTTTCATGTATATATATATATATATATATATATATATATATAAATATATATATATATATATATATATATATATATATTATATATATATATATATATATATATATATATATATATATATATATATATATATATATATATATATATATATATATATATATATATATATATATATATATATATATATATATATATATATATAGGTAATATTTGGCATTTCACTCGATCAAACTACATGTTGAAAGGATTTATGGTGAAGGAAAATTTCGAGTGTTGGAATACATACATTTTAAGACCAAACCGGGACCAGTTGCGAGAAATGCAACTTCAAGGCCTTCCGGCTGGAATTGAACCCGGGACCCTGCGATGCTAGTGCAGTGCTCTGACCACTGAGCTACTATATATATATATATATATATATATATATATATATATATATATATATATATATATATATATATATATATATATATATATATATATATATATATATATATATATATATATATATATATATATATATATATATATAATATATATATATATATATATATATATATATATAGATATATATATATATATATATAGATATAGATATATATATATATATATATATAGATATATATATATAGATATATATAGATAAGTAGCAAGTTCGAAAACATATGAGTAGAGTGCTCAATACCGAGGTAGAGCGGAATAGTAAGACAAAAGGACAAACTTGGGTTACTTCATTCGAACTTTAATCACGACAAATTTGTTTCGTATGGTAAGCGGAACCTACCACACTCATCAGGTGATTATCGTACCTGATGAGTGTGGTAGGTTCCGCTTACCATACGAAAACAAATTTGTCGTGATTAAAGTTCGAATGAAGTAACCCAAGTTTGTCCTTTTGTCTTACTATATATATATATATATATATATATATATATATATATATATATATATATATATATATATATATATATAATATATATATATATATATACACAGTATATATATATATATATATATATATATATATATATATATATATAATATATATATATATATATATATATATATATATATATATATATATATATATATATATATATATATATATATATATATATATATATATATATATATATATATATATGGTCAACGGCCACCGGGCGAGCGGAATATATATCCATGAACCAACTTGGCCTGTTTACGGGGCAGAAAGTAAGGTCAAAAACACGTCAGCCTTCGACGCGAAATACGGCTTGCTAAGAAAAAAACAAACACAGCGATACTATTCGGTCAAAAGACCGTGAACAATGGCGACAAGTTTGGTGATGCATATCAAACAAATCTTAATATGTAACTGAGATTATAATTATGGAAGAGTTGTAAATGCCAATCTTTATTATTTTGTTCTTTCAAGTAGGAGAGTTTATTTCAAACTGAATTTTTCATTGTATCTATCTATCTATCTATCTATATATATATATATATATATATATATATATATATATATATATATATATATATATATATATATATATATATATAAACACTTTAAGTGTGCTGGTGTTAATACCACCATCGGTCACTAAGAAAGAATTAACTTGTCACATATAGCTGTCACATTCAGGGACCACCGACCGGTGTTGTTCAGGACTGTTAAAAACAGTTTTGCAAGCAAAATCATATTGCGACAGAGAAAGCATGAGCATAACAATGGCAGAGAAACCTTGTGTATATACTACCAATTAAAATATCCAGACCTATAGGCTATTCCTAGCAGCTTATCTGAAGTCACATTTAATATTGTAAATCAGAGGTGTAGCCAGATGGGGGGCCGTAGGGCCTGGCAAAATTCCTGCCCTCCCCCGCCCTGGCAAAATAAGTGGGCCCCCTGAGAAAATTTGTACTCATTGCTCTTCATTTTCCTCAGTTAGGCTGCCCCCCCCCCCCCCCACCCTAGGTTTTTCCTGGCCGGCCGCCTTGACAGAAAATCCTGGCTATGCCTCTGATGTAAATATCCTCATTTTGACATCACGCTGCATAATGACTTATTGAATAAGCCTGTAAATAGACCTTATTCAAAAATGGCCGCTGATTTAATATTCTTTTATATGCATATAAATTGGCCCTTATGACCTCGTTATCGTGCAAGAAATTCAAAATAATTTTTACTCTAAAACGAGGTCATAACGGCCAATTCATATGCATATAAAAGAATATTAAATCAACGGCCATTTTTGAATAAGGTCTATATCTTTGGGAAAATGTAACAAAATTATGAAAGTATGCCTACGTTTTGAGTGCTTTAATTTAATAATCCCAAAGATATATATACACGCTTTTTCAGTAAGTTACTATATATATATATATATATATATATATATATATATATATATATATATATATATATATATATATATATATATATACAGTGTGACATCACAGTGAGGATCCGGCCTTTACATATCAAACAAATCTTAATCAGTGCAGGTACTGTATATTGCACCCAACAATTAAACACTGAGTTATTTAGTTATTTAGTTTGATGTCTAATTATGAAACAATGAAATTCAGAACAACACAAGCTTGATAGTTTAAAGGCTCTCAGAGATACATGTAGTGTCTACTATAAGTCCATTCGATTGGCAAATTAATGCGTTATACATGTAATATATATTTTTAAGTAAAATAACTAATTATAGCACTACGCTATAACGGCGGGCGAGGGGTTGTTGCGTATACGTATTTCTAGTCTTAGTATCTATTGTAATTCAATACTAGCTACTTGTTGTATAAACATATAAAAATTAAAACGATTGTATTTTTCCTTTTCTTCATTTAGTGTCGTCTTCAATAATGCCGACATCAGCATATGGTAGATATTTTCATTTTTTATTAATATAGGTTTGTAAGGGTGGTGTTTACTCGCATCACGTCGTTAGACTGAATAGTGAATTTTTATCTTGGCATGTCCAATAAAAAAACAAACAGTAATTTTTTTGTTTGTATATACACTGCATCCGACAACCGATTGGCGTATTTCTGACATGTCATGTTCACGAGTGACATATCCGACCACAAGTCGCCTCACTTTTCCCCAACTTTTGTCCCATCGCCCGGCGCGATGCGCGGGCTGAAGGCCGAAGGCCTGAGGGCGAGGGTGCTAATATCGACCGGCGTTTAGTCCCTCAACACGGGATCCAAGTGTTTCCAGAGTCACATTTAGTTTTCTTATATATATATATATATATATATATATATATATATATATATATATATATATATATATATATATATATATTATATATATATATATATATATATATATATATATATATATATATATAGCAAAGTGAAAAGGTGGTAAACTGCCAAGAATTTAGTGACGAGATACTGACGTTTTCGAGCGGAGCCCTTCCATCAGAGTAAGACGAGATGAAATGAAATAAATGGGGCTTATATATATATATGCCAAAAGGGTGTCACAAGTGGAAAGTAGCCAATCAAATGCACGGGAGATAAACAAACTAATAATTAATGAGATGGGAAACGTTAGATCATTTGCTATTTTTAACGTCGATCAGCAAGCAGACTGAGGGGGTGGGAGAAATGACAGGTCCAATATTCAAGGGGATTAGGCGATAATATTAGCATAAGAAAAAAAACTTGAAAAGGAATGAAAGTGCATATGCGAATAATAAAATAATAATAATAATAAAGGTTCCAAGCAAACTAAAATAACCAAAAAACTTGTAGGAAATTAAATAAAAGAAAAACGTTCGTTAAGAACCAAGAGGATGTGTGGTGCCAAGTTTAAAAATGAGACGCTTCTCTTGCCGCTTGCGGTTATCGTTACCACCTGAGATGGGAAGGATGGCACAGACTTTTATGTCCGAAACCAAATGGTTGGAGCTGTTGAAATGGCGGGCTACAGGTTTGTCACCATCATTGATCCTCAAGATGTTCAGCAAACCTGTCTGAAAGGCGTCGCCCAGTTTCACCGATGTAGATTTTAGGGCATTTATCGCAAGAAATGCAATAAATTATGTTGGTGGACGTGCATGAAAAAGCATGACGGATAGTGTGGTCGAATTTGGGGGCAGTAATAACTGTAGTGGGATTGAGAAAAACGCATGTGTTACTGCGGGAACGGCCGCAAGAAAATGTTCCTGCTGGTGCTAAGGAGTCACGAATGTTTTTATTACGGCGAAAAGATACCAAAGGGTTATCGGTGAAAATGGCTGAGGTCTCAGGATCATTTTGTAAAATGTGAAAATTCCGATTAATAATATTTTTAACTTTAAAATTGAAAGGATGAAATGTTAGAACTAAAGGAATTTTATTGTTTGAAACTTGTTCCAAAGATGGTTCAAGGGCGTCTAAACGGGGGACGAGAAAAGCTTTCTGAAACGGCGAGGTTCTAAAAGGTTGGTAGGGTAACCACGTTGGACAAAAAAAGATCTCATGTCCATTGATTTGGCTTGAAAATCTTGGTCGTCGCTACATAAGCGGCGAAGACGCAAGAATTGAGAGTAAGGGATGGATTGCTTAGTGTGGTGGGGATGAGAGGATGAAAATAGAAGATAACTATGGGAGTCAGTAGGCTTGTACGAGACCGACGTTTTCAGCGAATCACCATTAATCGAAATTAAAATATCAAGGAACGACACAGAGGTCTCGCTGATTTCCCACGTGAACTTCAGAGCAGGATGAAAATCATCAACAAAGTTGATGAACCGCTCTAAAAGGACACGTGAACACGACGCCGTTCCTAAACAGTCATCGATAAATCTGCCGAAGAAATCAGGCAAGCGACCCGTGTATTGTTCAAAGATCTGTTTTTCAACATAACCAACAAATAAGTTAGCATAGCTAGGACCCATTTTGGTGCCCATCGCAACACCACTTATTTGTTGATAATGTTGACCATCAAACGAAAAATTGTTAAGGGTAAGCACTAGTTCTGCTAAGCGGAGTAACGTGGTTGTGGAGGGTTCTAAATTAGTGCGCTGATCAAAGAAAAACTTCAGAGCTTCAAGGCCATCACAATGGGGAATGACGGTGTATAAGGACTTAACGTCCATCGTGAAAATAAATTTATCGGAACTATAAACTCAAGAGGATGTGTGGTGCCAAGTTTAAAAATGAAACGCTTCTCTTGCCGCTTGCGGTTATCGTTGCCACAGGAAATGGGAAGGATGGCACAGACTTTAATGTCTGAAACCAAATGGTTGGAGCTGTTGAAAATGGCGGGATACAGGTTTGTCACCATCATTGATCGTCACGGAACCTCAGATTTTAGGGCATTTATCGCAAGAAATGCAATAAATTATGTTGGTGGACGTGCATGAAAAAGGATGACGGATTGTGTGGTCGAATTTGGGTGCAGTAATAACTGTAGTGGGATTGAGAAAAGGGCATGTGTTACAGCGGGAACGGCCGCAAGAAAAATGTTCCGCTGGTGCTGAGGTATTAAGTTTAAGGGCACTATGTACTAAGGAGTCACGAATGTTTTTATTACGGAGAAAAGATACCAAAGGGTTGTCGGTGAAAATGGCTGACGTCTCAGGATCATTTTGTAAAATGTGAAAATTCCGATTAATAATATTTTAATAATATTCTCGTCACTAAATTCTTGGCAGTTTAACCACCTTTTCACTTTGCTATATATATATATATATATATATATATATATATATATATATATATATATATATATATATATATATATATATATATATATATATATATATATATATATATATATATATATATATATATGCTCCAGTTCAAGACGACTCCGAAAACGAATCGCAAAACAGCCAAGACGTCCAGACGGGCCCTCTCAAGACTCTTAATATATTAAGCAAAAAATAAAATAAGGCCATCTAGAAAAAGTGTTCAAATTATTATAGCGATTTCTTCTGCCCCACATCCACCCCGATGGTGGTTCAGGTTTGTAGATGATAGCCATGTATGTCTACCGAGAGAACATGTAGAAGAATTCCATCAACACATCAATTCCATCAACTCTCACATACAATTCACCATCGAGATAGAAGATGATAACCAACTTCCCTTTCTAGATACCATAACCACAAGAAAAAACGGATGTATACAAGTGAATGTATACCGGAAACAAACGCACACTGATAGATACTTGGATTATAATTCCCACCATCCGACGAATCATAAACAATCAGTTGTTAATACACTCCTTGATAGGGCTGATAAGCTGGTAAACGCAAAGAACGGAAACATGTCATTAAAGTACTAAGAGACAACGGCTACCCATCTAAATTCATCAAGAACTGCGATTCTAGACGCAGTCTGTTACCTACTGGACGTGCTCCTGTCAACAATAATGCCAGTGACATAATTCCTGGTAGTTTGCAATCTAGCTTTGTTGTACTGCCATACATTCAAGGAATATCCGAAAGAATTTCCAGAGTGCTACGACGCGAAAATGTCAAAGTGGGCTATAAAACTATCAATACTTTGAGCCACCGTTTCCCAAAACCGAAGGATAAAACTCATACAGATCAAACGAAATCGTTTACAAAATCGGTTGCCTAGATTGCGATTTCGTTTATATTGGACAGACTAACAGGGCTGTAAAAACGAGAGTTAAAGAACACAAACAAGCAGTGAATAAACAGGACAAGAACTCCAAAGTAGCTCAATATGCAAATACGCAAAACCACAGCATAGACTTCGAAAACACAACAATTGTCGACAAAGCCACAAATTATCATAAACGATTGTTTCTTGAAGCGTGGTACTCCCAAAGGAATCCAAATGCAGGCAACGAACATATTTACATTCCTGAGATTTACAAATCACTTCCTTAGTCTATACGATTTACATATTTTGAACCTATATATATCTAGCCGTTTGGCTAAAACCTTTTTAACCGACGAAGATCGAAGTTTTTCGATCGAAACGTCTTTTACAGTTTTAATAAAACGTTGTTTTACGTTTTTACTAGTCAGTGTCAACACAATCTCTTTTTAAATATGAATATTCCTGGCTGCAATTTTAGTATATATATATATATATATATATATATATATATATATATATATATATATATATATATATATATATATATATATATATATATATATATATATATATATATATATATATATATATATATATATATATATATATATATATATATATAATATATATATATATATATATATATATATATATATATATATATATATATATATATATATATATATATATATATATATATAATAAATATATATATATATATATATATATATATATATATATATATATATATATATATATATATATATATATATATATATATATATTGAAAGGATTTATGGTGAAGGAAAATTTCGAGTGTTGGAATACATACATTTTAAGACCAAACCGGGACCAGTTGCGAAAAATGCAACTTAGCGGCCTTCCGGTAGGAATTGAACCCGCGACTCTGCGATTTGCTAGTGCAGTGCTCTGACCACTGAGCTACGGAAGCCGTATATATATATATATATATATATATATATATAATTATATGAGCTGATAGCTGATAGCTGAGAGCGAATGGTATAATTGTTTTATAATATAGACATCTACTATATAATAAGCCAAAAATTTATTAACAATTCCACAATAATTAAATACTAATGACATAAACAAATGAACGTTTCCGCCATGGCGCTTCCGTCTGCTACTTCCGTCATGCGTGGACGTTCATTGTATTCGTGTGGACAAAAAGTACAAGCTTTGTGGACAAAAAGTACAAGCTTTGTGAAACTTAACCTGGCTGGGCAAATATTTTCCAGTCGGACTTGTCTTCGACGTCGGCTAAACCGCCTTAGTGTTTTTTTGTTGACGGGATTGAACCTGCGACCTCCTGGTTCAACTCGAAATATAACTTGCCGTCTGCTCTGTTGATCTTAAAACCATCATATTTGGCTTAAGTTTCCTATGGTTTTCTCTTCCTCGTCGTCCCAAGTAAAGGCCAAGGTAAAACCAAACTGTACGAAGCAATTGTGATGGCTCAGTGCTGTCGGCTGGACATAATTCGCCACTGTCAAACAACAACTTAATTTGCCTCTGGATTATTGGCTTTTTGTGGACCAAACCGGCGATTTTCCCAGTTTTCCTAAGGTCTTTCACGAACGCATCTAACACTGAAAATGGCTTGTTGTTGGGAGGATTTCTCAAGAATTTGTCAACTTTTTTATTGTAAATACGAGCCGTCAACTTGCCTTAGCAGATGTATGAAACACCTTAAAGCAAGTGTTTATCTCTGCTTTTGTCATCCCTGTGATGTACAAACCGCCAGAAACATTGGAAGAGGTAACAAATTCAAAATTTAATGTAATTAATTTAATTTCTACCTTTCTCTCTTCTCTTTTAAAACTTTACACTCCTTTTCAGTCGTTTCATGTCAAATTTAATTTCAAAACCACCCCTTATTTTGAAAAAGGCTAATTTTTAGTTTGCTTTACTTATCATTAAATATTTTCATTCCATATCTTGTTGTTTTTTTGGTATTATCAGTGGTATTGCATTCTCAAGAAGGGTTTTATTTCTTGTTCATCAAGCTGAGCAAAACGGTCAACCATTTTGTATTTGTATTGCTTTCATTTACTCACCGTATATGAGCTGATATACGGTGAGTAGCTGAACCAATCAGATTGCAGAACAGCTCATATACAGTGGATGGCTATATTATAAATATATATAATATATATATATATATATATGGTCAACGGCCACCGGGCGAGCGGAATATATATCCATGAACCAACTTGGCCTGTTTATGGGGCAGAAAGTAAGGTAAAAAACATTGAGAAAACACCAGCAATCAACGCGAAATACGGCTTGCTAAGAAAAAACAAACACAGCGATACTATTAGGTCAAAAGACCGTGAACAATGGCGACAAGTTTGGTGATGCTTACAAATTAAATGTGACTACCGATATTGTAAGCTGCTAGGTAAGTGTAAGTGAGTTAAATAATAGCCTAAAGGTCTGGATATTTTAATTGGTAGTATATACACAAGCTTTCTATGCCATTGTTATGCTTATGCTTTCTCTGTCGTTATGCTTTTGCTTGCAAAACTCTGTTTTTAACAGTCCTGAACAACACCGGTCGGTGGTCCCTGAATGTAAGATTATTACTAGGCGATAGCCGAATGTTTTGCTAGCTTCTCGAGTGCCATTATAACTCGATAATCACACAAGACAAGGTTTT
The DNA here is from genome assembly GCA_035772405.1 of Chrysogorgia sp. JL179-B06. Lineage (NCBI taxonomy): Eukaryota > Metazoa > Cnidaria > Anthozoa > Scleralcyonacea > Chrysogorgiidae > Chrysogorgia > Chrysogorgia sp. JL179-B06. Next base: position 232,575 of record JAYKKM010000182.1, on the reverse strand, counting down.
TTATTTCTTTTATAAAATAACACCATTAAATTAACAATAAAGCCATGAAAAGTGCAGATTTAACTGTTATTATAATGCGTGTTATGTGCGTTGCTAGGAAGACTTTGTAGCGATTTTAGCGATGAAAATGTACTCAACGTTGCAGTTAAAACATTCTGTTGTGTTAGTACCTTGATTAGCGTTGTATCCAGGTGTTCTTTGAGTTCCTTTTGTGATTTAAACTACTTAAAATACGTCGAAACGACAAAATTTACGCGAGGAACACGTTAGCTTATGCTTTTAATATTGAGTTATAATGACAACAGTTTTTGAGCTCAATCAGAATTTTATAATACTAGATGTGTCAGCTCAGCCACCAAGCAGGTGAAATGCACCTTGATCATCCTGATTATGTTTATGTGGTGATATAATTTACTCTAATACATGCATAAATGTTGTACTTTTAATTGTTGTATGGGCATTTGTACATTTGAGTAGTGTTTCATTGTAAACATGCATTGTACATGTTTATAGACCTACACATGTTAGGCCTGGCCTGGCCTCCGCTTAGTGTTTCTGTGTAAACACTTTTGTCCTTGGAATAGAACTCCACATGCAATGCCGGTCCCATATATATTTAAGATTGATTGTTGAAGTGCTTCCTGAAGGACATCATAGTAGATTTTATTACATTTCTTACAAACAATCAAATGTAAAATTAATATAATATGTGCGATCACTCGAACTAAAATGTTTCAAAATGCATAACAGGCAAATGGTTGGCACTTTTTTACACAAATTTTTGCTTTAATAGTCAATTAAGGAAAATGTAAGTACTGAGTAACAAATATTAACTAGAATATATAATGTCAAAAATAATCGCCCTGTGTTATATAGCAAAACCTGCTACACACGTTATGTAAGCAGCCTCAAAAGATTTGTCAGTAATGAGATACAGAATGTTGCCGTAACTTTTTATCTTATTATTTACTTTTATTCTCTAATTTTTTGTTATTTTTGTTAGGAAAGGTGCTGATGTAAAGCAATGCTGGGCTTATATCTGTGTGGGCTTAATTATATACCTTATATTAAATCAGAAGGTATTTTCTGTTAACAAACAGGGGCCAATAACTAGGGGTCTTATAAGCCGGATTGTACAGTATTTTATGATTGGGTAGGGTGATGCAGTCTCGCTGTATTAGGGGAAATGTTAGGGATTGAACGTGTGTCAGCTCACTATTGCGACAATGCATTAAGCAGGCAAAGGGCATGTTAACCATTATGGGTTAAATAAGTACTGATATAATTTAGATAATACATAATATTGCATGCTCTGCTGTTGCATAGGCTATTTAATTACCATTAGAATAAATATGGCATGTGTTAATTAATATTATGATAGCAATAGAGTTTATCAGTGTATATGCATGCACCATTGGTCATCCACAACCTATAGGGATGTGGTGAATTATTGCAGATATTTTAACATTTTTGGATATTGTGAGAGTCATTATGAACCATAGCTGACATAATACTGACTATAAGTTAATTATTTAAATCATAAACAATTGAAGCAGCTATATGTGACAAGTTAATTATTTCTGAGTGACCGATGGTAGTATTAACACCAGCAGACTTAAAGTGTTTATATATATATATATATATATATATATAGATATATATATATATATATATATATATATATATATTATATATATATATTTATATACAATGAAAGATTCAGTTTGAAATAAACTCTCCTACTTGAAAGAACAGAATAATAAAGATTGGCATTTACAACTCTTCCATAATTATAATCTCAGTTACATATTAAGATTTGTTTGATATGTAAATCAGAGGTGTAGCCAGGTGTAGCCTGGCAAAATTCCTGCCCTCCCCCGCCCTGGCAAAATAAGTGGGCCCCCTGAGAAAATGTGTACTCTTGGCTCTTCATTTTCCTCAGTTTTGCTGCCCCCCCCCCCCTAGGTTTTTCCTGGCCGGCCGCCTTGACAGAAAATCCTGGCTATGCCTGTAAATGTCCTCATTTTGACATCAACGCTGCATAATAACTTATTGAAGAAGCCTGTAAATAGACCTTATTCAAAAATGGCCGCTGATTTAATATTCTTTTATATGCATATAAATTGGCCCTTATGACCTCGTTATCGTGCAAGAAATTCAAAATAATTTTTACTCTAAAAGGAGGTCATAACAGCCAATTTATATGCATATAAAAGAATATTAAATCAACGGCCATTTTTGAATAAGGTCTATATCTTTGGGAAAATGTAACAAAATTATGAAATAATGCCTAGGTTTTGAGTGCTTTAATTTAATAATCCCAAAGATATATATACACGCTTTTTCAGTAAGTTACTATATATATATATATATATATATATATATATATATATATATATATATATATATATATATATATATATATATATATATATATATATATATATATATATATATATATATATATATATATATATATATATATATATATATATATATATATATATATATATATATATATATATATATATATATATATATATATATAGTGTGACATCACAGTGAGGATCCGGCCTTTACATATCAAACAAATCTTAATCAGTGCAGGTACTGTATATTGCACCCAAAAATTAAACACTGAGTTATTTAGTTATTTAGTTTGATGTCTAATTATGAAACTATGAAATTCAGAACAACACAAGATTGATAGTTTAAAGGCTCTCATAGATACATGTAGTGTCTACTATAAGTTCATTCGATTGGCAAATTAATGGGTTATACATGTATATATTTTTTAAGTAAAATAACTAATTATAGCACTACGCTATGACGGCGGGCGAGGTGTTGTTGCGTATACGTATTTCTAGTATTTTCAATATTTTGGTTAAGTAACTGTAGTTTTTGTTAATATCAAAACCCATTATATCAGAACATCACGTCCACGCGGGTCTAGTTTCATTGTCCACATAATAAATAAAATATTTTACGGTAGCTCAAATATATGAATTTTGTGTTCGATGGAAATATACAATTTACATTTACATTGAATTAAGTCGGTAATTTCCATACGGATATCACACCAACTGTAAAATTACTACATATTAAAAGTTTTAAAAGTCTAAATTTTTTAAAAGTCTAAAGACGAAAAATTTGATAACTTAAGCTTAAAAGAGTCTAAAGAATTTGCATTAACTATATCGGCAGGGAGAATATTCCACTGTCTAATTGTTCTTTGAAAAAAGGAATAAAAATAAACATTTTTGGTAGCTTTGTCAAGTACATATTTATAGTTATGGCTACTTCGAGTTCTACGCTCGCTATGGGGTCGAAGATACGTATCTACGTCTATATCAACTAAGTTCGTACTCATCTTATATAAGAGAGTGAGTCTTGTCTGTGATCTTCTTGTCTCCAAACTATTCCACCCCAGGTCATGGAGCATGGTGGAGACACTAGCTGTAGGATTGTAATTGTTGGAGCAAAAACGTGCCGCCTTTCTCTGCACTCAATCAAGCGTTCAAACATATTTTTTTAGATACGGATTCCAAGCAGCACTGGCGTACTCTAATTTAGGGCGGACTATGGACGTGCATGTAACTTCCTTGATTCTCTTCGGACAATTCCACAGATTCCTTTTCATAAGGTCTAGGACTTTGCTTGCTTTCCCTGAGATGAAAGTAATGTGCTGTGACCATTTCAGATCACTGTTCAGGATAACTCCTAAATATGTAAGCGATTCAACTTGTTGCAACTCGACGCCACAAAGGAAATATTTCTTTTTGGGTGGACATTTCTTTGTAGAGATACAAATGGTTTTGCATTTGGAAGGGTTAAATACCATTTGCCATTTACTTTGCCATATTTCTATAGCGAGGTTAAGCTTGACTTGCTACACGAATACGTGTACCGATAATCTATACGTATGTAATTAGTTATCAATAGCATTGCAGTTGGTATTTATAGAACCAAAACTCCTACATACAAATCGAAATTGACTCTCGAGGGATTCCAAATTACCATTTTGTTATTGTAAATGAAAATATAAAGCCAATGAATAGAAATTTATAAACTCAATGAATGAAAATTCTCCGATAGTGGTTGGATGTATATATAGACATCCAAATGCATATGTTAAATAATTTACTGTTCAACTAAAAAATATACTAATTCAATTAAATCGAATTAATAAAATATCAAGGTTATATTTTGGGAGATATGAATATTGATTTGTTTATTTTTGTTTCAACTGATATACTTTATTCGTCGAAACCGTAGTGACAAACTCAATAAAAATACAATTAAAAAGTTTGTCGTATATATCTGAAGTTATTATTAATTATTGCTTGTTATAGTTGCACAAAATTATCAAGGAAATTTATCCTTATCTGAACTGAGAAAACCTGCGAAAAGCTATCGATTAAGAAACGGTTGGCTGACTTGGAATTTAGCATTTCTTAAAGATTGTCAATCTTTTGGTGTTTTCCCAAAGTTCGCCTGTTTTCCACTGCCAAATGTTTAAACATCAGGATACAAACGCAATTTGTAAACGGCTTTTACGAACTGCTATCTTTAAAACGCTCCCGAGAACAACGCAAATTATAAAATGACTTTTCTGTAAAGAAGAAACGAACTCCTGCAAATTTTAAATTCATTGGACTGGCTTATACTCAACAAAGCATAAATTGTTGACAAACATATCAACAAATTGTTGCAAACCCATCGTAACAAACTAAGGAACCTTACTAAGAACAGAGCTTTGCCTTTTACCGTCAAGAAACCGTCACTATAATCTATCTTGTTACAAATTTAAAAACCAGAAGAATTAGAACTTCTTAGGAACGGACTTCTTAGGAACATCCATCAATCAATGAAATCAAAACTAAAGAGTTATGATGATCATATCCAGCTAAGAAATGAACTTGCTCGCATGGCTAAGTGTTATATCTCCTCTTACCGTCCAACACAATCTGATCTTAAGAAATACCATATCTTACGCGACATCATGCAGAAACAATTAACGACAAGATTATCACCCTCAAGCCTGACAAGGGAAATGGTATTGTCATAATGGACAGACAGGTATACAAGAACTCTTGCCTCAAAATTATTGACAATCGGTCTGAATTTAAACGTTTAGATAAGGACTTTACGATATTTAGAGAAGCTAAACTTCAACGTTTTCTTAGAAAACTATAAAGAACAAGGGCTCGTTAAACATCTACCCTAAAGGAACATAGGTGCTATTCGTCTGCGCATGCGCGAGAGGAAACTTGATGAACGCTTGGAAAATGGCAGATTTCAAAGATTTGTTTCGGATGGCAATTCAAAATGTCAAAACGGCGTGTTTTTCTTTCTGATCATTCGTTAGTGATCTGGATACCAAAGAGGTAAGACTTTTTCGCTATTTTTTTATAGAATTGACGATTAAATCCTCGAAATATGCCTTAAATATGTTTTGGTTTTCGTGTGTTCGGTCATGTATGAGCTGATTTGTAATTCCCACTTAGTTCGTGATGCCTCCAATTCAGATTTCCCCACGTGCCTATCACTGGTTTTATGTATTTTCGTTAAATGAACATGTTTCAATCTATTTTGCTGATAACAAACCCTATTTGTTCTATCTGTGTTATGATCTGTATGTTGTTGCAGTTATGTATGGTTTCCCTTGCCTTTCCGTTGAATCGGTATGAAGTTTTAGATTAGAAAACTTTTTGGGCCACTTCGGACTTGCAAATAAGTCCACAGAACGTAACTGGCCTGTTTTAAACGGGAACCAAAGGCCTGATCTTAGTCGTTGCATTTTGCTTGTGCTGGTGTCACCTCGATAATAATATAATAATGTGGAGGAGTGCTTATTTTTATATTAAGAGTAAAATTTAAAAATCGGCTCCTGGAAACCAAATTATTTTTTGTGTAGTTATATTTACAATGCCAGAAAAAATTCGGCGTAGTGTCAATTTAGTCAAAATATTTGACCATTTTAAGTTTCAACCTCCTGTTTCAAAGTTTCTTTAATCAGATTTTAATATTATATTTGTATCGAATATTTTTGGGTATTTTATTATTTTACGGAATGAAATGAAACAGGTGAGATGTTTTTTTATAATTTTTGGTAATATTGTTATGATCAGTTGGCTTAATACTGACTAAACACAACGGTACATTATAATATGCGTCAACAGATATAAATTATAAGACCATCAAATGATAATACATTGTGGAAATACAATTTTCGGGAAAACTGCTCCTGGAAACCATGCAAATATTGTATATATTATTCTTAATTATTTTTCAAACAATGTGCATGGTTTTATTGATCTGTAAAAATTCAGTTGTTCTAAACATTTATGTACCTTAACTTTACATGCTAAAGATAGGCAGCCATATTGGATTTGTACATACAAAGTAATTTTATGTAATTTGACATAAATTTTGGGTAATTTTACATGTTGTAAATAGTTTATAGAACATTGTTCACTAGATAAATCCATGGCCATTATCCAAGACAAGCAGAGGATTTGCCTTTTGGACAGCCACAATCATAAAGGGAAAGGAGGAACAATAATGTTGGGAAATATCAATGAATTGGAAACTGTTTTTGCTGGGTAGTGTCTTCCGTTAAACTGAACAATGTTCTATAAACTATTTACAACATGTAAAATTACCCAATATTTATGTCAAATTACATAAAATTACTTTTTATGTACAAATCCAATATGGCTGCCTATCTTTAGCATGTAAAGTTAAGGTACATACATGTTAGAACAACTGAATTTTTACAGATCAATAAAACCATGCACATTGTTTGCAAAACAATTAACAATAATATATACAATATTTGCATGGTTTCCAGGAGCAGTTTTCCAGAAAATTGTATTTCCACAATATATTATCATTTGATGGTCTCATAATTTATATCTGTTGACACATATTATAATGTACCGTTGTGTTTAGTCAGTAAGCCAACTGATCATAAAAATATTACCAAAAATTATAAAAAACATCTCGCCTGTTTCATTTCTTTCCATAAAATAATAAAATACCCAAAAATATTCTTAAAAATATAATATTAAAATCTGATTAAAGAAACTTTGAATAGGAGGTTGAAACTTAAAATTGTCAAATATTTTGACTAAATTGACACTACGCCGAATTTTTATGCCATTGTAAATATAACTAATTTGGAGTTCGGGCATAACGTAAACACTACACAAAAAAATAATTTGGTTTCCAGGAGCCGATTTTTAAACATGTTCAGTTAACGAAAATACATAAAACCAGTGATAGGCACGTGGGGAAAATCCGAATTGGAGGCATCACGAACTAAGTGGGAACTGCAATACATGACCGAACACAACGAAAACCAAAACATATTTCGAGGATTTAATCGTCAATTGCTATAAAAAAATAGCGAAAAAGTCTTACCTCTTTGGTATCTAGATTACTAACGAATGATCAGAAAGAAAAACACGCCGTTTTGACATTTTGAATTACCATCCGAAACAAACCTTTGAAATCCGCGATTTTTCAAGCGTTCATCAAGTTTCCTCTCGCGTATGCGTAGACAAATCGCACCCTAAAGGTTCACAATGTCTCACCTAAGTTACATAAACACCGTGAACCTAATGAACCTCCTCCTCTTATAGGCCAATTGTTTCTTCAAACGAACGCTTATAATTATAACCTAGCTAAGTAAAAAATGTGAACTACAGTACATGTATAGGCCAATTGAGATTATTAAAATTGTTCAGCGGTTTAAATGTCAATAATACAATTCTACATACTGAAGTAGTGTGTACTGTTTTTGTTAATATTTAACTGTTAAGGAGTCTGGGCACGACGTGCTTAGCTGATCGTGAAACAGCAATATGTTTGCTTTGAGACAGTATTTTTCGTTAGTCATTGTGTACCTTCGGACCCTTGTACAAATAAAACTGAAACTCGAAAGTTTTTCGCCTGTTGTGTATAAGTTGTGTAGAGTCCAGAACGGACAGATATATGCACAGATATTTTGTATACCGGATATGTAGTTTTAAGACTATCATTTTGGGTTGCATGCACATGCGCAGTCAGTCCTCCAATAAGTGATCTACAGAACATTTTCTGCTACCGTCTATATCTTCTGATATCTGGAAGTAAAACTTGACTTCTATAATGAGAAAACATATGTAGTGGCATGATGTTGATTAGAGCCAAGTGTAGAATATCAGTATTGGTACTGGGATGGGAAGTCAAGCTTAACACGGCCCTCACTAATATCTACTCGTTTGCTGCGCTCACGCGTCAGAACTTTTTTTTGTAACTCGAACATTATTGCAGGCACGCGCGGAGGAGCTCCTCAAAAAATCGTTTTTTCCCGTCGTTTTGATTGCATCAAACTGGACACCTAACTTATTTAAGACTTTCTAACAGTATCGTGAACCAATTTTGGGGGTATAAAGAAGTTCTGAAACTGTGAGTAAAGACTTTTTTCAAGTATTTCCAAACAAAATACTTTATCGTTGATTTGGGCTCGTGCTGAAAATACCGTTGGTCTTCGTACGCAGGCAGACAAGACACGCTACGCCCGCTGACGACAGTGCGCGTGCTTCAACGGTCATCGAAGTGATCAAACGTCGTAGTCATACATTTCTACGCGCCAAAATGTTTTCCCGCTCAATTTGCATAATTCTTTTTCTGTGGTTGGTTTTCCGTGAAAGTTTCTCTGAAGAAGATCGATCAGCTTTGCTATACACATCAAAGGGACTACTTATCCCTCATAGTTTCCCTAACACTCGTCGATTAAAAAAGAACTCAACATCACCTTCAATAAACTGCGAAGCTGCAAGACACAATGTATTGATTTTGATAAAGAGATCTGGCTTAGCGATGATGTTAGTGCTTTTGGCGTACGACGTATAGAAGTAAATCCTGGTCCAGTTTCATCTAATCATCATCGGCCTAAAAGTCCTCTATCTTAACGCTCGAAGTTTAAAGTCTTTCGTGACACTTGACAGCAACCCTTCCTGTAAAGTCTGCAAAATATCCTTGCTACAAGAGTTAGCTCACGGTGGCGCCTACGATGTTATTTGCGTTTGTGAGACCTGGTTAAACGACCATGTTCTAGATTCCGAACTGCTTCCAGGCTTCAACATTTTCCGCCGGATAAATCAGGAAAGATTGGTGGAGGTATTCTAGTTGCTGTGAAGGAAGGTTTTCAAACAACTCGCCACCGTGATCTTGAGAGAGATGGTATTGAACTCCTTGTTGTGGAACTCAACAAAGCAAACAATAAAGCTGTTATTCTCCACACGTTTTATCGTCCTCCTGGCTCTTGTCCTGAATCTCTTAATCTTCTAAATAATTCACTGCTGTGCAAACCAAAAGAAATCAAGCTGCATCGTATTAGTTGGAGATTTTAATCTCCCCTCCATCTCCTGGTCTGATGATCAATCAGCTCACCATTAACACTGGTGGATGCGCGGATGGAGAACGTCTTTGTGACCTCATAGGAGATAATTTTCTTCAGCAGTTTGTCGAACGTCCTACCCATTTTTCTGGTAATAAGCTTGATTTGGTGCTCTGTAATCGCCCTGATACCATAACTGACTTGTTAACTTTCACTCCAGATGAGCTCAATTTCCCTACCGATCACTACTACATTATTGAATTCCACATTCCAGTCAAAACTGTCAAGAACACCAACAATCCTCCTTGGATCGACGGAGAAGTTCGCCGACTAATTCGAAGATAGTACACCGCTTTAAAGAAATTTCGACTTGACAAAACGCCCAAACGTAAATTAAAACTACGTTTCTTGTGCCAGAATATTAAATATGCAATTAAATGTAAACACCAAAATTACTTGGCCAAAGTTGAAGCATCGTTCAAAAACAACCCTAATCACAAAGCAATACTTCATCACCGCTCTACTCTAAATCCTATCATTTCCTACCATGGTCAGAAGGCAAAGACTCCGACTGAGAAAGCAGAACTTTTCAAATCTTACTTCTGTTCAGTTTTCCGACCTGTCAGACAAATAATTAACTGTAAAACCTCTAAATCTTCACCAACGCCTGATACACAAATCTCTGAAATATCTCTTAGTGTGGATGAACTTGCTAACTGCCTGTCAAATCTAGATCCAACAAAGGCTACCGGTCCCGACGGAATTCCTAGTCGCCTCCTTAAGATAGCACCAAGCCTTTGTGCACTATTTAACTACTCGTTACATTCCGGACGCGTTCCGTCTGAATGGAAATCGGCCGACGTCACGCCTATACACAACAAAGATCAGAAAGAACCTGCCGACAACTACAGACCTATATATTTGTTGCCTATCGTTAGTAAAGTCCTAGATCGTTGTGTTTGCAACAGGCTTTACAACCACGTAAGAGTCATGATTACTCAATTACAGCATGGCTTTCTAAGCGGGACGTTCCTGCGTCACGCAGTTTTTATCAACTCTACACTCTATTGGACAATTTTTAGTTGACAAAAATACTCAGACTGACGTTCTATTCTTAATGTATTTCGCTAAAGCATTCGGCTCGTTGTATCATGGTATTCTCTTAGAAAAACTAAAGGGTTACGGTATATCTGGTAATCTTCACCAGTGGTTGACCGATTATCTACTTCGTCGTACTGAATGAGTTGTGGTAGAAGGCGCTGCTTCGCGATGGTCTCCTGTCACTTCTGGTGTGCCACACTTTTCATCAACGACATCCCAGATGTTGTACGTGACGGCACTTCAATGTCGCTTTATGCGGATGACGCGAAGCTGCACAGGGGATTTAAATCTATTGATGACGGTGTTCAGTTGCAGGAAACCTTGTCAATGACCGAACATTGGAGCCAAGAATCTAACATCAAATACAATGCTTCGAAATGTAAGGTTCTAACAGTTTCCCGCAGGAAATCGCATTTCCTGTTTGATTACCATCTAGGCGCTGCTGAACTGTCACGTGTCCAAAAATAAATCGATCTTGGAATCACAGTAACCAGTAACCTATCCTGGGACTCCCATATCTCTTCTATTGGAGCTAAGGCCAACAAGTTGCTGGGTTTCTTAGAAGAACCTGTCCTCTGCTTACGGACCGTAATGTTCGACGAACACTTTATGTACTGTATCTCTCGTAAAGTCACAGCTATGCTATGCCACCGAAGTCTAGTCACCAGCTCTGAGTACCCACAAGTCAAGACTTGAACGCGTTCAGAGACGTGCAACAAGATGGATCCTTAAATCCAACATAGGGGGAATGTCATACAAGGAGCGCCTTCTGGCTCTAAATCTGTTGCCCTTGTCTTACGACAGAGAAACCAAGGATCTATGTTTTTTATAAGGCCTTGTATGGCCTTATAAATTATACTCTCTGATCTAGATGTTTATAACTTTGTCTCGTTTGTTAGTCATAGTCGTACTCGCATCTGTAAAAATCCTACCCTTATGCTTAAAGCACCATCCTGTAAAACTAGTACTTTCCAAGCCTCCTACCTTAACAAAATTGTTCCTCTCTGGAATTCTGTTTGTAAAATAGCACCACCCAATAGTCTCTGCAGTCTTGCAATATTCAAAAGATTTTTACTCAATACTTATTTATCATTACTAACATCTACGTTTGACGTCGTTATGACTTGTACATGGTCATTATACCGTAACTGCTCCAGTCACTGATAGTTTTCCAATGTGCCAACTGCTTGGATTCCACGGAGCATCGTTGTATGTGTGCAGCTTCAACCTCGTTCTTCTGAATTCCACTCAGTTTTATTCATTTTGTTCTTTCAGTGGAGTTCGGAAGAATTGGGTTGGGGCTGCGCGTGTGTGTTGGTGCATCGTGAATTCCAAGCAGTTGATCTATGACTTTATGTATTTTTAATTTCAACGTGAAGGCGCCTCGCATATATTTACATTAATATCTAATAAAATCGACCAAAAAATAAAATAAATAAAATAATATTCATATATGATATCTAACATCCCTTTATATATACATGTTTCTGTTGGAAATCCAATGTTAAAATGTGTTACTGTGTATATTTTTGTTTAGAAGCCTCCACAATAAAGCCTTCGCCAACTGTAGCAGGTATTTTTCATTCTACCTACTGTATAGCTGTAACATTGAATTGTTACCTCTAAATGGACAGACAACGTTCCAACTGATCAACAAAGCAACTAGAAACATATAAAATTAAACAAACACACAATAGAACAAAAACGCAGAGTACATGCAATTTCAAACCGGGAATGAAACGAGGTGGGATACAAAAAAACTGATGAATGATTAAAGAATACTTAATGGCTTTGGGTGTTGGATAGCCTGATCCAAACACGCTGGGATGTTGCGAGAGTTTTTTCTCAACTCGAGCAACATCCCAAGTGTTTGGATCAGGCCATCCAAACACGTATACCATTAGGTATTTCTTTTATAAAAGAACAATAACACATTAGTTTTGTTTCCTTTAAATCCCGTCTTTGGATGGCCTGATCCAAAAATTGGTATTGACCAATCAGAACTTGCGTAGTAAACACGTTATTTTATAATTTAAGGTCTTTCTTTATTTCAGTGAGTCATTCAGTCGTAAATTCAGCAGCGATTGGTAAATATTTCTTGTCTTATTTACTTGCAACGATTTACTTATATCATCATCACCATCATAATCGTTATTATCACCTCCGTCGTCATCGCCTGTCGGTTATTGTTCTTGTTGTTTAATTGTTGCTGTTTCTGTTGCTGTCGTTGTTTTTTATGCTTATCAAAGTTATGGAACTACATAAAATATAACAAATTAATGTCAAGATTTTAAATGTTCTATAACCGTTTACGTTTCTTCGTTGCTTCTCACCACAGGTTACGCCTCGAAATGTTCTAATAAAGTTGATCTTGGTTTCATCTTGGATAGCTCTGGAAGCGTTTCCTCATACAATTTTCAAAAGATGAAAAACATTTGTCAAAGACCTCATTGAATTTTTCTTAATTTCTCCAGAAGCAAACACGGGTATCTGTAATGTCGTATTCAGATTACGCTAGAATTAACATTCGGTTTCCTCCAGCGATTCTACAACAAACACGAGCTTTTCTCTGCTGTGGATAACATTGGATACAGTGGTGGACGAACTGCAACTGCTGCGGCTTTAAATATAGCTTATCGCGATATGTTTAGTCACAACTTTGGAGCAAGGCAGACAGGTAAGTTCTTTGCTTCCTTTTCTCCTCTACACTTACTTTCCTGTCCTTTTCTGTTTCCTTCCTTTCTCACTCCCTCCAGTCCTAGCTTCTTCCCTCCTTCAATCCTTCTCACCTCTCCTTTTGCTTTCCTTTCTTGATTTCCCCATTTTCCCTTTCCTATGTTTCATTTTTTACTCGACTTTCTTCCTTCTTTTTCCATTCATCAACCCACAAAAATACCATCTGAACAAATTTCGTTTCTAAGGGGCAAAAAAAGTTCTTATCGTCCTGACCGATGGGCAGAGCAATGGTTTGGTCAATATTCCTGCACAAAAGTTAAGAAATGCTGGTGTAATTATATTTTCCGTGGGAATTGGCAATAGCACAAATATGAAGGAGCTGGAGATTATGGCGTCTCAACCGAAAGAGCAACGCGTGATTCTACTCAACGATTTTTATGAACTGAAGACTCTGGCGAAGAGAATGTCATCTGAGACTTGTAACGGTAAGTGTGATTTAATAATTCTAAGTCGTACTGCAATTTAGGAAACCCAAACAAGCAATATTATAATAGAACGTATTAACATATATACATTATACATAATACATAATAATAATAAAATTACATAATACGTTCCGATATATATATATATATATATATATACCTAGACTTGGTAATTCCAAATCTGTTTTCAGAATTAAAATCAGGTAAATATTGACCGAGATAACGTTCAAAATTTACGACGAAACGGCCTTGTAGTTTAGTTTTAGTTCAGTTTATTAGATTTATCACTCTTAGGTGAACGGAATACCCCAACAGGCTAGAAGTCCAATTACAGGGGTTCCGAGGACCCCTTCTCGTTATCCGAGAAGACCCGAAAGTCTTACCATTTGCTGATATTATTGCGAAGGCAGCACTTTCTCCTCAAGACCCTGAGTGGAGGTCCGACCCAGGATTTGAACCTGTGTCTCCCAGCTCATAGAAATATGTGGTAACCACTAGACCACATCAGCTGATTTGCGATCGCTCGAGGAATATTCTTTGAAATAATTAATAGGACAGAAGGCGAGGGGTCATTGCGTGACGTATTTCTAGTATATCTTATCGCTCAACGAAGTTACATATGGAAGACCTTATAGAGATATGGACCTTGTTTAATTTTTTCAATTTAAATTTTGTGTTGGACTAATCAGTTCTGCTCAGAATTAACCTAACTAAAAACGCGTTCGAAACACGGTCGGAAGCGTTTCGAACGACGGTCGCAACCCGTTATGAACGAAGTCCGAAAACGTTACATCACGGGCGGAGAGGGAGGGTGAGCACGCCATTTATCCCGGTCAGCCGCAAGCAACCGTCTTCTGGACGATCATTTTATTAGTATTAAGGTTAGTAATAGGATTTTTACTTAGCTTTCCTGTATCACGGGGTTAGGGTTAGAAAACCCATTGTGCGGGGGGTAGGGTTAGGATCTAAGTTGTTTTGGGGTTGGCATGCAGTTCTATGATATATATCAATAATATCATAATTTCGGCATCTCTCGCGGATACTAAAAAAGATCGTCCAGAAGACGATTGCTTGCACCCTCTCCGCCCGTGATGTAACGTTTCCTAACGAAGTCGGAACGCAGAAAGTTCGAATATTTATAAGTAATAACATGACTTGAGGGCAATTAGCGATGAAATTTCCCCGCAGTCGAGGTAAGATTTGTGATTCTCAAGACTCTCCAACATCTCATCCGACAGACAATCCTTCGACTCTAAAAATCTTCCCTCAAGTCATGTTATCACTTTGTAATACTATGATCGCCGAGGAAAACATTGAGAACCTTACCGACGGGAAATTTAGTTGGTTGTCAGAGATGAGTGCATCGCTTTTCGTGTTTTGAATTAAGAATGAGATGAGCTCCTCTGGGACATGGTTAGTGTAAATTACCATCAATATTCAAGTCACTGAGATGAGTTTCGATTTATTTTAGATTGGTTGTGTATAAAAAAAGTTGAGTAATAGATGATAATGTCTGAGTGAAATCCTAAAAAATGACAATATTAAACAAAAACCACACATGGATTGTAGATCGAGTAACGGCATAAGTTCAGTCGGTTTTGACGACAATTTTAAGCGTGAGGCGCCTCCTGAAAAGGAAAATCGGTGGCAACACCCCTGATTCAATGAAATAAGTGTTTTTAAAGGAAAAAAAACACCTCTGACTACCTTATCCAGCCCGTGGTTGGAGGCAGAGTCCTTTGTCTTCTAAGATTCCGCCTGGATATGATATGCAAGCGGAAATGTAGTGGAAAACAAAGAATTTTCTTGTCTACTAATTTTCCCGTGCATGTGAATGAGGAAAAATTAGAAGACAAAGAAATCCTTTGTGTTCTACTAAATTTCCCGCATGAATATCATAGGTATTATGAGGGAAATTTAGAAGACAGTGGAAAAATTTCCCTCTTGCATGAGCAATGAGGGAAATATGAGGTTTACATTCCCTTGGAGAACAAAAGAATCCGAGGCGATCATGGTATTACGTGACTTAATGGACGATTATCGCTATTTTCCGAACGTTAATCGTTAATCAAATTTCCTTGAAAAAGAACCACTTCGGCCTGTCTCAACACACTGTGATCTAAACATTGAAATAAAAGCCTTCATTATAAACTTCGGGAAATCACTGAAGAATTGACCGATTCAATGTCCTTTAATCTCATTACCACAAGCACTCCAGCAACGATTTAAGTTTTGACAATTGACTGAAGTCGGAAATTAACGACCAAGATAAATCAAAATTTCCGACGAAGCCACAATGGTGTTATATAACCTCCACCAGTCGGTTATATATAGGGGGACTTCTCAGAAGTAGAGCACATAGGCGTGAGGTTAAGGATCTTTAATAGGGTGACAATGTAAGGAATTATATATATATATATATATATATATATATATAACTAAATAACAGAACTAAAAGACATTTCGAACAATTTAGGAATCGGCGACAGAATTGAAAAAATGAAAAAACGCGAAGCATTTATATCTTTAAAAGACCACAAAGAAAATTTCGAAAACAACCCAAAATGTCGATTAATTAACCCCGCCAAAAGCGAATCCGGAAAACTAAGCAAAGCTATTTTGGACGAAATTAATTCTAATTTGAGACAAAAACTGAATTTAAATCAATGGAGAAATACAAAACAAGTTATTGAGTGGTTTGGCAATATAAAAGATAAGGACAGACACAGTTTCATTTCATTTGACATTGTCGATTTCTATCCATCTATTTCTGAAAAACTATTGGACCAAGCTCTGTCCTGGGCTTCAAATTTGGCTACTATACCTCAAAAACAACATTTCAATAATAAAACACGCTAGAAAATCTCTCCTTTTCAATAGCGGAATTTCATGGATAAAAAAAGATAGCAAGAATTTGTTCGACGTTACCATGGGCAGTTTCGACGGCGCGGAAATTTGTGAGCTCGTAGGCCTTTTCATTTTAAAACCACCTAAGTAAGAAATTTGGCAAAGAAAGCATCGGCCTATATAGAGATGAACGGTTTGGCTATCATAAAAAGTAAATCAGCACGTTTAGCAGACAAAACAAGAAAAGATCTCCACAAAAATTTTCGAGCAATTTGACCTAAAAATCACCGCCGAATCAAATTTACGTATAGTAAACTTTTTAGATGTAACTTTCGACCTTAACAATGGAAACTATAGGCCCTATAGGAAGCCCAATGACGATCCGCTATACATAAATATGCACTCTAACCATCCACCAAGCATAACAAGGCAACTACCTGCATCAATTAACAAACGCATTAAACTCCTTTCGTCAGATGAGCAAACTTTTCAGGAATCTGCACCCTTATATCAGAACGCGCTTAGGCACAGCAACTTTAATCATGAACTTAGCTACACTCATGATACACCGCAACGACCACGTAGGAATAGGCAACGCAATATCATTTGGTTCAACCCACCATTTAGCAAGAGTGTCAGCACTAACATAGGACGTAATTTCCTTAGCCTAATTGACAAACATTTCCCTCCGCACCACAAGCTCCATAAGATTTTTAACAGAAATACAGTTAAAGTAAGTTACAGCTGCATGAACAATGTTAAGTCAATAATCACTAAGCACAATGCACGCATAGCTAGGAACATCAAACCGCAGGATAGGGACGCTACTAATTGCAGTTGTAGAGAGAACACCATTTGCCCGCTTCAAGAACAATGCATGACTAGAGACATAGTATACAAAGCAACAGTGACAGTAAACATCACAAACGAAATAAAACACTACATTGGTATGACTGCAACCACATTCAAAGAGCGATTGGCCAACCACACTAAATCTTTTCAACATAAAAAGCATGAAAATGACACCGAACTTTCGAAATATATTTGGACATTGAAAGAAAACAATAAAGATTTCAGTATTAATTGGCAAATTCTAAAACATTCTATTTCGTACACAGGAGGATCAAAACGATGCAATTTATGTTTAGAAGAAAAATTTTGTATTTTAAAAGAAAAAAATAAGAATAGTTTACTCAACAAAAGAGCGGAAATAATTTCACAGTGTCGTCATCGTAATAAATTTCGCGTAATCAACGCAAACAAAGCCATGACCTCATGCTTTGTCCCCCACATACGCCCCCACTTTCCGGCAGAAAGCCTGTTTCGTATGACAGGCCGAAGCTTGCCACACTCATCAGGTGAATGACTTAGATTACAGTTTAGCCGGATATATATGTGATATGCCTACAGTCAAATAGGGCTCGTATTACGGTTAGTGATGTAAGTTATGTTGGATATTTACATAATAGATATTTATTTCGATGTCGGCAGGTGGATATTAGTTCGTTTCTTTTGTTGAGGGAGCTTAATTCGGGGTGGTAGATAATTACAAATTTTTCGTGGAGGCATAAGTTACAGTGTTTTGTCTTGTTGGAGTAGGGTTGGCATTTCTTGAGGGTTTTCCAGTTGATTGTGTAAGGGATGTTATCTTCTTTCAATGTCCAAATGTGTTTACTTAGTTCTGTGGCGTGTTTTTTATGCTTGTTTCGAAATGATGAAGTGTGCTTCAGGTATCTTGTCTTGAAGCTGGTCTCTGTTAGACCGACATAAGTTTGGTTTTCGTTGCTTTCGGTATTGGTTACGGTGGCTTGGACAAAACGCAGAACTTTCTACAACGCATGAGATGGAAAGCTTACCATTTCTTGAAACCGACTGACTCCCAAACGACCAACAACACTTTCGGATTTAAAACAACAAACTCACCACCACCAATCGAAGAATTACGCGTTTTTGAAGATCGAATGCTCACGCTCGTCAAGAACATCGAATTCAAGAATACGAACTGTCCTTTTCAGCAGAAACTTTCACAAGACATAAAGAATATACGGAAAGACAAATAATTACTAGTTCCCGCCGACAAAACAACTAACTTTTACCACGTTAAACCCGACTCATATCAACAGTTACTCAAAACCAACATTACCAAAGCCTACAACAAAGCGCCACCCAACAGCACAGCCAAAATAATAGCCGAAGAAAAGAAAATCACAGAGAAACTGAAACTAGACAACCGAATTGACACCCTAGCCGAGAAAGAATGCTTTATTACGCTGAAAGACCACAAACCGAACTTTGACAACAACCCGACATCTCGCCTAATCAATCCCGCTAAATCCGAAATTGGTATTATCAGCAAGAAGCTCCTTGAACGCATCAACACCAAAGTAGTGTCAACCACAGGCGTAAACCAGTGGAAAAATAGCGACGCCGTCATAACTTGGTACAAAAACATCACCAACAAACCAGCACATTCATTCATCGGTTTCGACGTAGTAGAATTCTACCCGTCGATAACAGACGACTTACTGAACAAAGCCCTCGCATTTGCCGCCGAGTTCGACGAGATCACTGAGCAAGAGAAACATATAATTATACAAGCAAATAACTCCCTCCTGTTTAACGAAACAGAAGCGTGGTGCAAGAAGGATTCAAACTCAAATTTCGACGTCACAATGGGCAGTTTTGACGGTGCCGAGACTTGCGAACTTGTAGGTTCTTATCTCCTGTCACAACTACCTCCCAACCTGAGAAACAAGATCGGTCTATATCGAGACGACGGTCTTGGCGCTTTCGATGATCCACCAAGAACCATCGAAAACATCAAGAAACAAGTCTGCAAGATATTTAGCGACCACAATTTAAAACTAACTATCGAAGCGAACAAAAAATGCGTAAACTTCCTCGATATCACCTTCAACCTGACAACTGACACCTACACTGTTATTTGAAAGTAGTTATTTTAACTACAAAAACGTAGTTAAAAAAAAAGGTTCAAAATAACCCCAAATTTTGTAGTTAAAATAACTACAACAATTTTGTAGTTAAAATAACTACAACTAATTTGTAGTTAAAATAACTACAACTATTCTGTAGTTAAAATAACTACAACTATTCTGTAGTTAAAATAACTACAACTATTCTGTAGTTAAAATAACTACAACTATTCTGTAGTTAAAATAACTACAACTATTCTGTAGTTAAAATAACTACAACGATTCTGTAGTTAAAATAACTACAACTATTCTGTAGTTAAAATAACTACAACTATTCTGTAGTTAAAATAACTACAACGATGCTGTAGTTAAAATAACTACAACGATTTAACCACAATTTTGTAAAATAATAAAATAAAATAACTACAATTCTATATTAAATATTATAACAACTCATTTTAATGTTTTAAATATATAATGAAAGATCAGAATATTACAATACAATTGTAACAGCAAGAGAAGATTGTCACTAAATGTCATTAAATTGCACTAAGTTCCTTGAGGAACTTGTTAATGGTGATGAGTTGCTTCGACTCGTTACAGTTAACCATTAGCATTGTTTCGATAAACAGAAATACATTCTTTGCCCATGACGGATATTCCATGTTGAATATATAGTAGCTACCAACCAGCAATATTAGTGCAGTAGCCAAGCCCATGTTACATAAACGGACAACCACCATCCCCTCTGCAGCAATATATACATGATCAAAGGACGATAAATTTCCAGACAATATGAGACATGGCTCAACAGCTTTCTTAATTTGGATGTCAATTGGTTCATCATTCTGATGAGAAAAAAGGATCCAATCCATTATTTTAAATGTATAATTGCAGCTCCATCAGCTATTTATAACATGATTATACAATTATACAAATAATGGCTTACCGAACAAATTTTCACAATTTCTCTTGGAGAATTTCCTCTATCCCTCAGGAGATGCTGCAATACAGTCACTGCTGCTGCTTCTTCCACAACTACAAAATGATTACAAAGTACTGTATGTCAATGCAAGCTTGTATCAAGTTTAACCCTTATTAGTATCTAGAAATCCAGTTGGGTATTATTGAAAATGCTGCAATCAGATTGGCTATACTACTCGGTATATATTTGTCGATAGCAGAACAATTTCTGGTGAGGTTTTTAACAAAATAATAACTTTCACCACTCGTGTTTCTGAAGTTTCTGGCAACGAAGACAAAACATTCACTTGAATGTTTTCTAGTTTCCACTAAAACAATTAGATTACTCGCTCTCAGTTTCTATACAAATGTGATAGTTGACATACTAGTTACTAGGCACTTTGTGCAATCGTAGCAATTTAGATGCACACAAAATAATATTTAAAGACAAAGTGGTGGAATTAGGAAAGTGGTCTATTCTTTGATTGCACTTGATTTAAAACGAGGTGGCCACATTGGTCCTATCCTCTCTGTTTGTGAGTTCACCCCCACCATGATGCTGGTTTCAAACCTTTGCAACCAAAACCAAGGGATTAATTTCAAACAATCAAACCAAATCCATGATTTTACTCTATCGTGGTGAAAAGTTCACCCTGGGTCCGGGATAATCTTTAACTACTAGCCTCGTCCATAATTCAACTATACTATAGTGATAACCTGTCAGAAGAAGTGTTCAAAGACTTTGTTTAGGAGGCACGTCGATTTCTACGGAACAACTCCTCATTTGTATTTGTATATAAAAAGCTTGTTGTTTCTACGGAAGAGCTCTACAGTATTTACACGGAACAAATCTTGGTTTGTACTGAACAAGGCTCTATTTCTACGGAACAAGCGTGTCCCTTGTGGGCCACCGTAGAAACGGCCTTGACAGCACCTTTAATATAAAATAATTAAGCTTACCAGATTTTTCTCCCCATCTCGCAATATTTGCTGCTCTGCCTCATTAATCAATTTCTTGACAGCAGACATGGGTTTTGTTTTGGCCAACTTAAGTATGTTTTCCTGGCATTTCTCAGCAAATTTTTCCACCATCGTCATTACAATATCTTCGTCACCAACGACCCTTCCAAATTCTAACTTAAACTATAGATGTTGGAAAGCAAAAAAGGTGCATCAGTATCAGCATCTGAATTCTGGTAATTCTGTTTAACGATCATGTCTTGTTGAATAGAAACTCTTTATAAATTAATAAGTGTTAAAAACTTATTAATAAGTAGAGATATTAGTATGATTTCGAGTGCAATTTGGAAAAAACATGCACAAGTGAGTTTTTCAAAGACTATCAAAATTGCACGAGTCCGAAGGACGAGTGCAATTTGAAGTCTTTGAAAAACTCACAAGTGCATGTTTTTCCAAATTGCACGAGAAATCATACTATTACTTATTAATAATATACATGAAAAAATTATAACGTCACGTGCACGCGAGTGACATGCGGAAAGTAATCGATGATTAATTTATTCATATTTATCGAACAAGCATTTGAATTTCACAACAACTGTCAGCTAGAGATCAACACGGAGCTAAAACAGTAAAACTGTCAAGGCACTGTATTTGGAAAAAATGCTCTGCTCTTAACCAATCAGAATCAAGTAATTTTTTCATGTATATTATTAATAATGTAACACCACCATTTTAGTGTTTTTAGGTACAAGAAACTAATGACTTAAATTTTTGAAAGTCACTAGACATTCATTTTGAGCAAACAGGCTGAATTTGAAAGCATTAAATATGACTATTATACTAGGTTACCTGCAAGGTAGGGAATGCTGCGGGAGTCGTTTTAACTGCACTGGATTACGTTAGGGAAATAGAGGGTACCAAGGGACTATTAGGGGGTAGGGTGTTTTGTAATTTAACTACATAAACAGTGATAAACATTCAACAGACAATGAGACAACAGAAACCGCGTATGGAAATGTACTAGTAATAGACTAATCGACGGTGGTTGGTTGGTTGGTTTAATAATATTTATACAGGGTAGCCCAATTCAGCTAAACGCTGATTTAAATGGGGCCCTGTAAACAAATTTACATGATAAATACAAACTATGATAGCGAAGAAGCAATCAAGTGAATACAATCGTAATTATGAATGAACAAAAGAATAAAAAAATTACCTTTTATTATAAAACCTTTCAAGAGCAAAATTTGCACGTGTATGAACGACGCAGAAAGAACAAAGAACGGAAATACCGAAACGTAAGGCAAGGCGATGACGCAGAAAGAACAAAGACCGGAAAGGTTACCCAACACCAAATCTGTCAATCTCCCGGCAGACGGAGACGCAGAAAGAACAAAGACCGGAAAGGTTACCCAACACCAAATCTGTCAATCTCCCGGCAGACGGAGCATTGTCGTGATCTAAGTTAGTACCAAATGCCTCAAAAAAATCATAAGATGTCAATCTAAGTTAGTACCAAATGCCTCCAAAAAATGTTTACCTCGCAAATAGCACTTAGGAGGCAAAGCAGCAAGCAATGTCTTGCGAAATTGTGCTGAAACGCAAAATTCAATGGCGCTGTGGGGGTACGACCACAATTCCATGTGCTTGATGTTTTGAGATAAAAATCCCCATCTACACAAATTAGATCTGCTGCGTCCGCTCGCTCGCTTCAGGCCGCTCGCTACTGCAGCAAATATACAGGTATACATGAAAATACTCTGTTCTTCAATGGTTTTCATATTCAAATTGAATGTATTTCATGGGATTAAAACATGAGCATAAACTAAAAATGTTTGCTAAATTCTCACCTCTGAAACCAACTGCAATGCAGGATATTTGGATAATAATTCCTTTACAGAGACTAGTTCGCCAATGATTCGCTGCCTACGGTATGGATAAGTCAGGTTCATCAGATCTCCCACCAAGACCAGATTTTTATTGCTGACTTTCAACATCTCTCTTTTCATCGATGAAACATGTTCTAAACATGTTTCCTCAGTTTCACCAGGTGGAAACTGTGGAAGTGGCCCTTTGGCCTTTTTGGCTTGAGGTTGTTTGATAACCTTCTCCACATCTTCACCTGAAGGGTATTTTCTTCAACACTTGGCCGCTTTGTTTTACGGATGTTGTTGAAATCTATGCCTGATAGCTTCTGTCCACGCTCCCTGTTAAAGGCAAATGGAAAATAGGGAGAATCAATCCTGATGCTTGCTCTGGTAGAATATGATATAATAAAAGGTCTGAATTAACACTCGCACAGCTTCCTATAGTAATTTGGGATTAATTTATATAACATCTGGCAATGATTTTGTTGTGCGAGCTAGTAGTGAACCAGAATATTATTGCTTATATTAATACAAAAATATAATATTATAAAATAATTATATTATATATTAATATTTTTTAATAGTACAACAACAACAACAGTAATAATTGTGTGGTGCATCAGATTATTATTGCTGATTTCATATTACTTTAGCTTTGTATTGCAAAGTCCGTTTGGAAGTTCAGAAATTTGTTCCATGTTCGGAAGTTCCAACGTTTTTTGCCAAGGTTGAAAAATGATCCAATCAAATTGCGAGCTTTGGGTCAAAATTCATTATGATTGGATAATTTTCAACTTTGGCAACAAACTTTGGAACTTCTGGATGAATTTGTAAAGTGAATGAATTGAAGCTGTAAAGTAATATGCTTTGTACCAAACCTGAAATACTTGAAAGATGTTTTGGTATTACATATTTGCTTCATTTTATTTAAATTATGGCACTGGCTGTATTAACTGTTTGAATATACCACAACCGTACTACGTGTCATAAAAGGCAACTGAAAGAGCAAGCAGCTGTTCAAACCCTGCTTCAATAAAACCATCTAGGGAAAACAGATGTCAAAATTGCATGCTTACTACTACCAGATTCCCTTTCAGTGATACTTTATTATTTTGCTAAGGCTTACACCATATTACTTTACTGACTGGCTAGTGATGGCACACTGTTTTACGCTGGCTAATCCCAGATGATTTCACTTATCAAGGAGAGCTCACAGAAAGTGGAGTTTGAAAGGGTTGAAAACTATCCTCTTTCATTCCCTTTGTATATAGCCAAGCGGCAAATTTTATGCCAAAATAATAAAGAAGTGTCCCCGTCAGATACCAGTTAGTAAGATTTTACAAAAGTAACAATATTGTTCAATACTTACCATTCCAGTTCCCAATGTGTCCACCAGAAAAGGATATTTCCGTGTTATCAGAAGTGCCACACGCTCTCGCTCGGCACGGCTTGGAGACATGGTATGGACTCTTATTGAGGAACAAATGTCCCTTGTGAATTCACTCCTCCTGTTGTGAGACAACTCGCCTTGTGCAAGTTCCTTGCTTATTCCAGGAGAGAACTAAAGTAAACAACACCATTAGAGTTGACAAATTTAAAAGTCTGATTGTGTGTTTGTTAATTTAAACAAGTTTAAACAACACTTAATAAGCAACACCAATTCAAAATTCAAATTCAAAATTCAACACCAAATATTTACCCCTTCTGGGAGCTGAAACGAATTAATCCAATTCTTTTTTTGAAGTGGTGTATGGACCAAATCTTTTTTTTCAAATGCCCTTGGAGGAGTACTTATCGGACTGGATGTATCACTTCTAGGTGTGCTTATCTTATCAGCCACTGACACAGACTTAGCAGGAGTTATTTGAGCAATACTTCCATTCTATAAAATTAAAAAAAAAAGATAATTATCACTAAAATATAAATCATAAGCAGGGGTGTGCCGGATAACATATCTGACCAGATAATGAGATACCTGTAACCCATTTATCCAGCAGAATACTTTTTCAAGGCGTATTAATTTTGTTTCAACTTCAAACGGAAAAAATATCAATAAATATGCAAAACAGCGAAAATACAATTTGAGCATCATTGCCTTCATTGATGCACACCCTTATTCAACCTGAAAAGGAAGCCCAAGTCTTGAATAAGAAAAACAATCACTTCCCAGATTATTATAGCTCACAGAAAGTGGAGTTTCCATAATGATATTTATTCCTATAAATTACACTGTTATTAATAATTTATAAAACAATATTTAGTCGTTGTACTGGTTTATAGACAAGAACCAAAGCAGGAAACAACACTAACAAAATATCAATTTACCTGGTCAGATTCAACATTTTCTGCAGCAAAGTTTTTTACCCCTCTCTTAACCATGATAGCCTGACCACCTTTAATACCACAAGCTTTTAAAAGTTCCTCACTTGTTGACAGAAGTATATCCAAAGTGCAAAGCTGAATAAAATCAACAGAGATGGCTAAAATTAAATTAATTACCGTAATACATCTGACAAAATAGCATCTTTGATTCTTTCATGGAATTTTGTTCCTTGCTTGTCAAGAAGAGAACAGGCTTATTTAAGGCAAAAAATTGAGATATTCCGGTTTGTTTGATATGCAGATGTCGTAGAAAAGACTATTCAAATAGATAGTACCACCGTTTCAATCTTTTATTTCTAGCCAGCTAGCTAATGGCTGGAAAGTCGAAGCACTCGAAAGATCGGCGGACAAGAAAATAATAGTTTAAAACACACGAGAAACACAAAAGTAATAGAAGAAGCCTGCACAGTAGTTTCGATGGTCGGGTTGAAATGGTTGAAAAATGCCATCTTTTTCTTTGTCAGGACGTCAGAATGATCAAATTTTGCAAGAACTTGCTCTTTATTGTTCAGATATATACATAAATACTATGAAAGGCGAAATACGCACGCAAGACAAACAAATTAATAATATATATCAACAGTTTAAAAATAATACATACCTCATCTTCTTCCAGTTTATCCGACGTGTCTTTACGAACACCCGCGTCAACAAGACATTGGTAAAGTTCGTGATCGAAAATCTGTAATCATAAAAACATGCCAATAGGTAATATAAAATTATAAATGGTCACTGGCCAGTGGGGGGACCTTTGTCATTAAATAACAAACAATTTAGTATTGCCGCTTTGTTTGCTTTTATATAAATATTAAATAAAGGCACAAAGCTCCCCATTGATTGGGCTGAAGGAGCATATTAATGATATTATAAATTTATTTACGTATTCAATCAACGACGATTCAACGAACAAACTTACAAATTGTATATATATATATATATAAGAAACAATACTTTATTTACCATAGCCATTGTAACCACTTTACTTCGAAGGAGAAGAGAAAAAGTCTAGATCACCACCTCACAGTCACCAACGTGTTTTCCCCCCAAATTCAATCCAATCCATGTAGGTCACGTGGTAATATTCATCCAATCGCTGAGCACACAATCTCATAAACTTATGTTATTGGCTAGCATGATCACGTGTTGGTTGTAATCACCGACCGGAATAATTTCAAAATAAAGAATTTCGATCCCAGGACAATTTTGTGTCCCCTCCCGCGATACTGATTGAAATGTCAGCGGTTATCGCGTAAGTGCCATTCAGCGTCTGCTATTCTGTTGCTTCAGTAAGCAGTTGAACACAAGTGGGGTCATCAAAAGGTTTTTTGAAAAAATGTTGATTGTTATCAAATGAAATGGGGTTTTGAAATAGAACGAAGCAATTGTATATGATTAATTTTCCGTAATTTGACTACTAACTGTCAACAGATACAAATAGCGTAAATGGACGGGTATTCTACAATTTAGCGTAAATTACACACACTAAATAAATTATGAACGCTCCCTTAGCAGTATTTTATTGAACAATAAGTACAGTAAGAACACACTTAGAGCTTTTCATGTATCGTCTATGATCGTTGTCTTTGTCGTGGCAGCGTGGCTTTCAGACCGAACAAAACTTGTAGACGTTAATTAAGGTCTTAAAGAACATCAGGTGTTCGACGAACAGGTTTACCTTCTCATTGTTACCGTTGATGTGACCGAAACAATAATGTCCTTCTTTTCTAATGCCCTGAAGGTTCTTCCAAATAAATTCTAGCTTCTTCAGTATTTACATCGATTCAGATACATTCCGTGGCAAAATGCGCAATAGTTCTTTCTTCGCTGACCGCTGACATTTCAATTAGTATCGCGGGAGGGGAATAGAGAATGCCCGGGATAAATTGAACCCCACTGCCAACATAGCCGCAACTGTTTATCGGTGTAATCTCTGTGTTAATTTCCAAGCTGTTGCATTGCGTCTTCTGTTGAACCATATAGGAAGAAACCACAAAAGCGATCCTCAATTTCACGTACTTTGTGGAATAGACGGCTGTGTCAGGACGTACAAGAGCTTCTTTTCGTATAGAAACCACATTAATAATAAACACACAGCTCATTTGATCATCGAGGGTGTCGACGCCGGCAACGCTGGCGATATTGAACACAATGTTGAGCCAAATGATAATCTGGAGGAAATCCAAGACCATAATAATGATCCAGAAGCTGACTTTGCCCAACAACAACGTCAGTTGCAGAAAACAAGCGCACTTTGACTTCTTCATTTAAAAGAAAAGGGACGTGTTCCACAGACCGTGGTGGATTTAGTTGTGAACAATTGTACAGAAATCGTCCAGGATGCTGCTAATGTTCTGAAAACTGGAGTAATAAAGAGTCTCAACGCTTCAGGGGTTGATTTTCAAGCTATTCCTGGTTTGAAAGATTTATTTGACAACGATTCTTCTGCCTGTAATCCATTTCATGGCCTTGAAAATGAACGTCAACAGCACAAGTATTACTTGCAAAACCTTGGTCTTGTGGTAAGTTTTAATATACTCATTTTATTAAAATACAACAGTAATGACATGAAACATTTATAATCAGATTAAATTATTAACATTGTTTTCATATAATGTATGATCTATGGCATGATATAATGTGCGAAGTACAGTGGCTACTGGCTATTCGTACAGGAAAACACTTAAAAACCGGGGGGTTAGGGTTAGAAAACTCGTTGGGCGGGGGGTTAGGGTTAGGATCTTTGTTGTTTTGGGGTTAATAATCCAGTAATTTATTGGAAACAACCTTATAATATGTACAGTAATAACGATAGGATATTAAAAATCGATTGAAAGAATTATTCACGTGTCAACTGAAAGGAATATTTTGACTCCAGTACGAATAGCAAATGAAAGACTGTGTACTGCTCCAGTACAAATATAGCCACGGCGTATAATATATTATTGTGTGATCTTATACAGGAACCTCGAGAAGTTATATTGGCAACATACCACAAAAAAGTAAGGAGAGGCACAAAGTGGGTCAACAAAACAAAAAATGATGTAGTTTATTACATTCCAATACTGGAAAGTCTCCAACAATTACTCAATGATGAAGCAGTTCTTGATGAGGTAATACAGACACATATATGGCTGTCAGTTTATTTATTTTATTCGCCAATATATAATAACAGGGTAGCGCACCTGAGGTTGAAAGTGGAGTCAGGTGGCATAAAAGGAAATGAGAGATTGTGTGTTGAAGAGGGATGATGCATAGGGTCATGGGAAGTGGCGGAACTGACATGGGGAACCATTGGTTAACTCCTGCGTATGTGGGGAAAACGGCCGTAAAATATTTGTTGTTTGTTAATTGTAAACTTTTTTGTCTTTTAAGGTTCTCCATTCTCATGCCAGGGATGATGACAAACTGTCTGATTTTTGTGATGGTGCACATTATAAGCAGCATCCACTATTTAAAGATAACCCAACAGCCCTACAGATTCTACTCTATTATGATGAACTGGAGGTCTGCAATCCACTTGGATCAAGAGTCAGTATACATAAGCTTGGTAAGATTTGACATTACATGATACATGAGTAGAATTATAATATAATGTATTTTAACCTTATTTCTGTTTCAGTGGTATGTACTAACTATGATAGTAAGTTCAATTGGTATGATTGGCCCTATTTATAGTAGAGACGGATGATCCGTCTGTTTGCCCACGTTTATATACTGTACAGATGAATTATCAAACAAACTATTTTTTTGGCCCAAGTTCGTCCAGACGGATGATCCGTCTCTAGTATAAATAGAGCCATTGTCAGCTGATATTTGTCAGTTGCAATAGTCTCATAGAAACATATTTCCCCAAATTAATTTTTCCACTTTTGTTATTTTGTTACTTTAGGTGCATTTTACTACACTTTGGGTAATATATGCCCAGAGAATCGATCACATTCTAATTCAATACAACTCCTGGGTTTGGCATATAGCAAAGACCTAAAAAATATGGCATTGAACCATTTATGGAGAAGTTCTTGGAAGACTTACATCAATTGGAACAGGTACTTTATCAGGATTGTCAAAAACCTGGGTTTTATAAAATAAACCTGACTTATCCGGTTCTTAAAAAAACTGGGTTACAGTAGTATCACAATTTAAAATTGATGTTGTTCAATTTATATTTATAATTATTAATTTACAGTATTTATTTTAATAAAAAACAGACTTTAAAACAATGGCTAGAGACTGATTCGAAAACCTGCCGGTTCACTCCAAACTTAAAAAGTACATAGTTGATATACTTAAATATCTTTAAACAACTCATTAACAATTCATGAGTAAAACACAAAGGAAATCACTGCTGAGACCAATGTGTTAGAATATATGTGATAAAATTTCATCCTAATTATCATAAACTTTATCTGCGATTTTCGCGGCTTTGACAACGTTGATTTACAAAAATACTTTGCCAATGTATTTATCAAATGGTTTGTTGTTTAAGCTATTTGAAACACTTGCAGTGCGTGTTTTATATCTGATAAAGCACTCCTGCTTGTGCTTTAAATAGTACAAATATTCCTATCTCTAAAAAATGTAATTAAATGTAAAAAATGGGCCAATAATGTTATTATTATTCAGAGAAATTAGAATCACTGTCACTAAACTCTATCCCTCAGTGATACAGTCCACACATTGACAATGACATCTCACTTGAACATCCATACACCATAAATTAATCTAATTTATACTACTTTAATACACTATGTGTTTGAAAACATTTGTAAACATAAAAATCCACTTGGGGTAATGGTGGCTGATACAGTTTTTACCCTGATAGCTGATACAGTTTTTATATTAATTTAGGATGATGGTTATGAATTAACTGTTGGTGGTGAAAAGTTAATGAGGCTCCAAGGAACGATAGCTTATTGTTCAGGCGACAACCTTGGATCGCAATTACTTGGTGGCTTTAAAGAGGGGTCTAGATCCCATAGACCATGCAGAGAATGTATGGGCACTGGAGCAGAGATCAAATTGCAGGTATATTATACTTTTAATATTGTACTGACTGCAATAAAAGAGGTTGAATGCACATGATTCCACATGGGCCATGCTTGAAATCAAGACTAAATCAAGATTTTCCTTTGCCAGGGATACAATAAACTTCAAACCCTTCTGTATTTCCCAGGTGATATCAGGTTGATTTACTGTGTCATATGACTACCAACATTTGGTTTATGAAAAATACTGTTTAGTGTGAGGTTGGTTTCAAGAGTTCACCAATAAGTGTTGCACAATATGGTAAATCTGTTACAAATTCTGTAGTGACGTGAGTGACGACTCTAATACAGCATCTTTTCTCGAAAAACTATGGTTATAACTAAATGAGGTTATAACTAAGTCTAACTTTGCCACAAGTTTACATACAGTATTAATGTGTAATTATCATTTACATTTACAGTTCCATGAAAATAAATTTGTGCTACGTTCAAAAGAAAGTTACAATGTGCAGTGCCAACGATTACCCCTGGGAAATTACTACAGCAAGACATATGGTCTAAATAAGAATTCTGTTCTTAATCAAAGCAGATTTTTCCATGTTGTTGGAGGTCTTCCTGCTGATGCTATACATGACATTTTGGAAGGTGTTCTGCAGTATGAGACAAAGGAACTTCTGAAAATATTGATCTTTACAAAGAAATTGTTTACTTTAAATGAACTGAATCAAAGAATAGAGTTGTTTGATTTTGGGTATCACAATGACCCTAACAAGCCTTCACCTATCCTGCTGAAAAAGCTGCAATCCAATGACAATGGACTAAGACAACACGGTATAATCATTTTTGCAATAACCCCGGTCTCAATAACCCTGCTCTGTTGTTGACAACTGAATACTGTTCCTCAAAGATGACAACAAAGGCACGCTATTACAATATACACATACAGTATATGTCCTTGTGACGGCTAAAACATATTTTTTTCTTATAGCAAATCAAATGTGGTGTTTGGCTGTGTATTTGCCAATGCTGGTTGGTGTGTGCATACCTGAAGATGACGAGCACTGGAAATTATTTTGTTCCTTATTGGGAATTGTCAGGATTTTGTTTTCTCCAGTTATCACCCTGGATCAAGTTGCCTACCTCCAGCCATTGATTCAGAATCACCATGAAAGATTTAAGAAACTCTATCCAGAGTGCTCAATCATTCCCAAAATTCACTACATGATTCACATGCCACGAATAATTATGGAGTAAGTAAATGTAGCTCTACTCATAATTTTGCAATACTCGTTAGTTACATTCATATACATATTCATCAATTACTAGTAATTCCTCAGATAGCAAATTGGTTGATAAGTGAATAAATATTATGCTCATTTCTTTGTTTAGACTTGGTCCATTGGCAAGAAGTTGGTGCATCCGTTATGAAGCCAAGCATTCTTATTTTAAACGTTTAGCAGCAATCATTGGTAATTTTATAAACCTGCCATACACTTTGGCCAAAAGACACCAAGAGGCAGTGTGCTACAGACTAAGCGATTCTTTTGGTGAAATGCGGTCATTCATCGAAAAGGGTTTTGAAACTGGTCCAGGTACAGTGTTTATTTAATTAAGTTTCCAGAATTGCGGGATGGAAAAATATAGAAACCCATAAAAATGGATGGATATGCAGTATGTAAGGCTGCAGCATTCTAAATATGCCACAATTAAAGAACCAGTAGTTTTAGATTAATTTTAGCAAGCTAAAGTAGCTAAAATCTGCCATTTTCTCCTTTCTGTAGGTAAAATGACGTACGTGGGTGTAGCTAAATACTTATATCTTATTGAATCCATTCAATGAGGTTTTTATTATATGACTACTTGCAGAAATTGAATAAGTTTGTATTTATTTCATTTCCTCGTTTGTTTGTGATACGTTGTCAGACGTTGTTTCTGTTAAACTGTCCATTGCTTTGAGATATTCATCGTCAAAGTCGTCAGAGTTTAACGAAAATAATAAGGCGTCGTTCATGTCTGTACTTACATTTTCAAAATTAAAAAGACAGTTCGCATCCGCCATTTTAGGCTTTGGTTTAAAGCCGCAAAAAAATCCGTATTTTTGTTCTGTTCAGAAGAGGAGAAATACGGATTTTACCATGCAATAACGCCTGGTATTTGTTCTGTTCTCGTGCCCTTATATGGAAGAATTACGTCATTGTCATATAATAAATGAATTTATTGCTTGCTGAACAGCCTGGTCTTGACCATTTACTCCCAATATTTTGGTAAGTTTAATAGTACATACTGTCATAGTATGAAATAATGTGGTTACCAGTATTGCCTTTAAATAAATAAAGCACTTGGTAAACAGGATCAGTGCATGAAATGTATCAACAATAAGTTATTGATTGATTATTGTAATTATTATTAGTGCACGATGGGTGATGATAAATGGCACAAAATACAGATGTGGTGCAACAATCCATATTGGATATAGTCAAGATGAGCTTCCTAAATTCTGGACGATTCTTGATATATACATAGTGAACAAGGATAGCCGCAACACTAAATTCATAGTGACCGAGATGATCACAATGGGATTCAATGAACATTTTCAAAGTTATCAGCTTTCATCAACTGCCAGTCCGCAGATTCAGATAGTTCATCACAAGAATTTCACCTATTACATCCCTTTAAATCCAACTAAGCCTTCTGGAATGCATGGGACAGATGAGTTTGTTCCCTTGCGTGTGGAAATAGTAGAATAACTGAGCACTGTACAATATCATGTAATACCGAAACATGCCTTATTATGTGAGGCATATCATATTAAATGCATTTGCCATTACTGATACAGCTTTTAACCTGAGTTTTATGAAACCCATTTTAACGACTATATACCTGCCGTTTACAAGCACTTATTCTGTCACGGATGAATTGTAGTTAAAATGTACCTGGAATGAGCGACCACCTGCCTAACGCGACCAGCGACCGCTTTTTGGCATCCCGAACACGTGTAACTGTCATTTACGACCATTTTTGCTTGGCAAAGGGTGGTCGTAAAACTCAGGTTCCACTGTATTATGTAAGTGTTCATAATTATGAGCCTAGTAGTTTATCAATATACATGTAAAATATGCTTTTTATGATGGATTCAAATTTTCAATGCCATCTCTGAAAATATGTGTGTTATAACTTATGCATGTTATAACTTGTCAAGCAAAACCTTAATACGTATGCCTGTGGAGTTATAAGTTATACACCCAATGCAGCCGATATGACATCTCATACCGATTGGCTGCTCAAATGCATGTATCTAAATAGCCAGGTTTTCAAACTATTTTTCATTTTTTCATTTTTTAACCAAGAAAATCTAAGTTAAAGTTTGTAAAATTATGTAAATTTGTATCTGATAAAGATTAAATTTATTGAATTTTCTTCTGCAATTAGTGATGAGTTTGATAACCGAGTTAAAATAACTATAAGGAATTAACCACATTAAGTCTAGTTAAATTAACTACTACATGGATAAATTAACTACCCTTGTATGCCAGTAGTTAATTTAACTAATAAGTTGTTAAAATAACCATAAGGAATTAACTACATAAAGTGTAGTTAAATTAACTACTACATGGATGTAGTTACAATTTTGTAGTTAAAATAACTATAAGGAATTGACTACATAAAGTGTAGTTAAATTAACTATGCCAGTAGTTATTTTAACTAATAAGTTGTGGTTAAAACAACTACGATTAAACAACTACATCTGAATAGTTAAAATCACTACCATAATAGTTGTTTTAACTGCAAAATTGTGGTTAAAATAACCACGATAAAATAACTACACCAAAAGTAGTTAAATTAACTACCATGTTGTAGTTAATTTAACCACTATAAAATAACAGTGTACAAACCATACTCAAAACCCGGAAACATCACCCAATATATCAACATCAATAGCAACCACCCTCCAACTATCCTACAGAGAATACCTGAGACGATTAACCGGCGATTGACAAAAATCTCATCGAACAGAGAAACATTTGATAGCAGTTCCCAACCCTACCAAGATGCACTCAAACACAGCGGTTTTAACTACAACTTACATTACGACCCCCAACCACAAAACACCGTAGGAGCAAAAACGTAACCTGGTTCAACCCACCATTTAGCTCGAACGTCGCCACAGACATCGGCCATAAGTTTCTTAAGGCAGTTGACGAGTGCTTCCCGAGAAACCATCCACTCCACAAGCTATTAAACCGCAACACAGTGCAGCTGAGTTACAGTTGTATGCCGAATGTGCAGAGCATCATCTCATCACATAACAAGTACATCTTGAAACAAGAAGCACAGAAGCACAAAGAGCCAGAACCAGAATGCAACTGCAGACAAAAAAACAGCTGCCCGCTGAAAGGAAAGTGCCTGACAAAAAGCGTAGTGTACCAAGCCACCGTAACCAATACCGAAAGCAACGAAAACCAAACTTATGTCGGTCTAACAGAGACCAGCTTCAAGACAAGATACCTGAACCACACTTCATCATTTCGAAACAAGCATAAAAAACACGCCACAGAACTAAGTAAACACATTTGGACATTGAAAGAAGATAACATCCCTTACACAATCAACTGGAAAACCCTCAAGAAATGCCAACCCTACTCCAACAAGACAAAACACTGTAACTTATGCCTCCACGAAAAATTTGTAATTATCTACCACCCCGAACTAAGCTCCCTCAACAAAAGAAACGAACTAATATCCACCTGCCGACATCGAAAGAAATATCTATTATGTAAATATCCAACATAACTTACATCACTAACCGTAATACGAGCCCTATTTGACTGTAGGCATATCACATATATATCCGGCTAAACTGTAATCTAAGTCATTCACCTGATGAGTGTGGCAAGCTTCGGCCTGTCATACGAAACAAATTTGTCGCGAATAAACTTCAATCAAATAATCGGTGTTTTCATTTTGTAATTATATATATATATATATATATATATATATATATATATATAATTACAAAATGAAAACACCGATTATTTCATTGAAGTTTATTCGCGATATATATATATATATATATATATATATATATATATATATATATATATATATATATATATATATATATATATATATATATATATATATATATATGTAAAGTTAAATGTTCAAATGTTCAAGAAGTTCTTTTGCGTCTCTAGTTCTTTGTTCTGTTTATACTTCTGATCTGCTTCTATGCTCGTCTGTGTTCTTTGGCCACTTTCTACGACTGTCGTTCTGCTCGTTCTTTATGCGACTGATCTATTGTGAGAGGAACATATTCTTTTATAGTTGTTGTGTGACTTAGGAAAGATTGACATGATCATCTGCGAGGAACCAATCAGATTATTCGATACCAGTCTGCTTGGCTCGATCTTTTGAAGGCGTTGGTTGGAATGTGACGTTGCATTGGGCAAAAGGTTTTTCCGTATATTAAATAACCTTAGTTCTTAGACATGGTAAGATAGGAGATATCATATAAGCTACATAATCGTTATATTATTTTACAGTTTCTTAAAGTATTTAAGAAGCAATTCGACTTTAAAGGTTCGTTACGAAATGCGGTTAAACAACTCGAAGGTTCTTCTCCGTATAATATTACACTACATTTAATTAAACTAAATCAACAAATGTGTGCCTGTGTAAATTCACTCTAATTAAAGACAACAGAAAGCTTTTAAGGAAACTGATGGCAGATAGTAATTAAAATGTGACAGGAATTGTGTACCTTGTCACAGGACAATAGTAGATACGATCATTTAGATAAACTTTAGGCGCCGGTATTCAGTTAGGTCGAAAAAATATTCTACCAAGATAAGGTTTACAAATATATATAGACCTCTTTCATGATGGTACCCAAATTAAATATTCTTTTATATTCATTTAAATTAGCCTTTCTGACCTCTCGTGTGTCTGTAATTCCAAAGAATCTTTGCTTTATAACGAGGACAGAAAGGCTAATTTGCATGCATATAAAAGAATATTTAGACTGAAAGAGGTCTATATATTGTATAACAATGCTGTTTCGAACGCGTCTGGAACTCGTTCCGACCGGGTTTGGAACGAGTTCCAACCTCGTACCGCCCGCGTTCGGAAAGAGTTCCAACCCATTTCTGAGCAGTGCTGTGTTACAACAACAAACTTGCTTTTCGGCCTTTGATCACTATTTTACTCCAATATTTAAAATTCATTCATATATATATCCTCTGTAAGAACTAATTATGGTGAATTGAATTTCAAATATACTGCTACTCTTTTTTGGAACTCTATCCCTGATAATTTTAAAATATTCAGCAAAAAATATTTTGAAAGTGAGTTAAAATGTCGTTATCCTGAAAAATAATAAATCACCTTA
This sequence comes from Chrysogorgia sp. JL179-B06, assembly GCA_035772405.1. Taxonomy (NCBI): domain Eukaryota; kingdom Metazoa; phylum Cnidaria; class Anthozoa; order Scleralcyonacea; family Chrysogorgiidae; genus Chrysogorgia; species Chrysogorgia sp. JL179-B06. The sequence goes on along the minus strand of JAYKKM010000182.1, from coordinate 195,596 downwards.
GCTGTATTTTTTCTTGTATTTGTATATATTTTCCCAACAAAATCATTATGTCTCTCTGATTGTTTTGGCATTTTCCTTTGATACTTTTTGAATATTTTACTTAATATTTTATTGTTCTCATAAATTTCCGCCTCTCATTAATGCAAATTATCTTATCTTTAAAAACAACACAGTGCTTTTGAATTTTGCTTTTATTTGCGACATGTTTCGGACGTTACTAACTTCCTTCTTCGGGCAATACATAAGTGACAATTTGAAAAACAAATTGCGTACGTTTATGATGGTATTAGCAACATCATCGTTATTGTGTCACTGAATTTGGCATGCGAGTTAATTAAAGTGCCTAAATGCAATGAAAAACTCAGTTGTAAAATAACTCTTTATTTGAAAGAACTCTTGAAACTATAAAGCTAACCATTTACAACTTTTTCACATCTCACTAAACTCTTGAGATATTAAGATTTGTTTAATATGTAAATAATCATACTTATATGACATCAGAATGCATAATAATTATTGAAAACGCTTATATATCCTTGAGATTATGTAATGAAATAATTTGAAATGAAGGTGCGTGGATGTATCCAATGACATCAAATATGCAAATCATCAAACGATTCCATTTTATAATGCTAAAGATATGCAGAATTTTTCAATAAGTCATGCATTGCGATGTCATAAGTACGATCATTTACATATTAAACAAATCTTAATATCTCAAGAGTGAAGTGAGATATGAAAAATAAATCGTTAGTCTTTATAGTTTCAAGAATTCTTTCAAACAAAACAAAACTGAGGTCTTATTGACATAACCTACATGCGAAAACAACAGTACCTGCCAAGGTTTTAACGACGATCTCAAAGAACTTACCAACACACTAATGAAAAATCAGTTTCCGGAACATATCGTAAAGAGGAACTAAAAATAACTAATTGGAAAAACAAAGCAAACAACCCAGAAAAACTAACTTCCAGTTAACAGGACATATTTTCTTTTACCGTACATTGGAAAATATTACTCAATCATCACCCAAAGTAAATTAAGATATAACTACTGGAAAAATATAGATGTAAAACTTGTTTTCTCCACCTTTTAATATAAGTCAAATGTTCTACAACAAAGACAAAATTCCTGACCAGCTGAAGTCTGATGTAATAGTATAAATTCAAGTGTATACTGAGTACTCTAGATATTTATTTTCAAAAAATTCATGTAAACCTGTGAATCGATATAGAGTGGAACTAAAGATTTTGAAGTTCGAAGTTGATGTTTGGAAGAGTTGTAAAGGCAAATCTTTATAATTTCTATAATTCTTTCAAGTATAAAAGTTTGTTATGTGGTGTCAGCACGTCCCCGAGATTAAAACAGTTAAAGCATAGAAATAAATATTATAAGAATTACAAAAACTAAAATACTGTAGATTTCTTGACTGGAGAATTTTTGACTAGAAAACTAGTTAGCCAAAGTAAGAGCCAGCTTTTCTACACAAGGTTTCGGTATCTTCATCAGGGGTGAGAATAGTCGACAAGAGGACTTGTACACAGTACCCGTGTTGTCATTCTTATGTTTATTAATTAGGTGTTTGTAAGCTTCTGGAAATAGAATTCCATATGGATCATCAGCATTGTTGATATACCACGCCTCCAAATAAATTATTTGAAATGACATAGGGGCGAATGTATACTTTATAAATGAATATATTTTAAATCTTATACGCCGGAGATAATAGACTTTTGTTTAAAATCGTCGCAATGGAGGAACTAGGTGGGAGAATTGTAGTCTAGTTAGCATTATTATTGCCCAGCAAATAGATGGTTAAAGAGCCATCAGACAACGTAATTTTGAAAAGAAAACTTTTAATACTAACGTTTCGTTACTAAACTTATACGTCTCATTTATTGTAATTTGACACTTGATCTGATGATGTTATACGAGTTTAGTAACGAAACGTTAGTATTAAAATATTTCAAAATTATGTTGTGTTATTGCACTTTTTATAGCTATTTGCTGGGCAAGAATATTCCTAACTGGATTTTTTTCTTCAAATTGAGCTAAGCTGATTCACAGTAGCCACAAGAGTAGATGGGAGTGCTTGAGAGTTGATGAAAGTTCAGAGTCAATTAAGCGAGAGCGGGAGTTGGAACTTTGATTGGAGTTTAAGGTTTCTCTCGATGATTGTTGCACTAGAGTTTTAAATTGTTAATTTAATTTTTATTTAGAACAATACTGATCTGTTTTAGTGATTCGCTATAGCAAATGTTCCTTTCTACTCCTGTCAATCAAATAGATTCATCGGGATGATATGGGGGAAATTGTATTCCTAGTTTTGGCTACTTTTAATGGTTCATTGTTTCTTTTGTTACAGCTTCCCACTTTCTTGTGATTTGTTACGACGATGCCATAAATGTTGTATTCGAGCGTTCGAACTTGCCAAAATCCATGGATGTTGATCGACTGCACCTTAGGGATCGTCGATGCAAAGCTAGTCATAATCGAACCCATGTTTTTGTCAAAACGTCTCTGAAAGGCTGTGGGACAAGTTACCATGAGACAGATCAGGAGATGTTCTTTTCAAATACCTTATCTGAGGATTCTTTCCAAAATTGGCCGAAGCCAAGTGGATCAAGTGTCATAACCAGTGATCACTTTCTTAACTTTACTTTTACTTGTAGTTACGGTCGCAAGAAGACAGTTGGTTCGTTCAGTTTCCTTCCAGGAAGACAAAGATTGACTGTTAATAAAAGTGAGTGATTTTTTCATTATATCTGTTGAGAAAGTGTTTACACTAGTGCCTTTAACTGTGTTGTTACGTGAACGAGTATTCTAATGAAATATACAGAAACTGCAATTCCAGAAAAGGCAAAGACAAAGTGTAAAACAAAAAAGCTAAAACGTCATCCTCTTTCAATGTTTTTAGAGTTACCGTTGTTATGTTAATGTGTTTCTTCAAAGGGGAACTAACTGTATAGTCAAGACATAAATTGCATAAAAGGAATGTAATTATAATTTAGAAATGTTGATAGCTTTACGATATCTGCTCATGCACACGAGACATATAAGCATTTTCATTCTCGTATTTATGTTTCCGGACGCCGCCATTTTAGAGTTTGCTCGACGACTCAAAGTTGATGTACAGCGGCGATTTTCATTTCAACTTTGACATTATTGATTGCTTCTCTCTTGTCCGGACAAGGCTAAAAGGGATGACTCAAAAGGACTTTCCCATTTTCACAAACTACAGCAGTCTAATCCTATAATCCCAATCCTAATCCTAACCCTGAACTTGATCCCTAAGGTCGCCAAAAATAAAGAACAGAAAAGTCTTTTAGAGTCATCCCTTTTAGCCAATTTCCATTTTGTCCTAGCATTCAATGACGTCAAAGCTGAAAATAAATCCCCACTGTACATGATCAAATTTGAGCCATCCAGCATATTCTAAAATGGCGGCGTCCAGAAGCAAAAATACGAGAATGAAAACGTTATTTCTCGAGTACAAGAGTTGCATATTATTTACATATTGTCAAATTATTAACATTTCTAAACATAACTAAAATTAAAAAAAACATAAATATAATATTTTACACCCCATATCAGGTCGTTACCATTATAAAGATCACTTTCAACGTTAATTTTGGAACACTCACGAGTATGATTATCGCTAACCAAATAACCTAATACCTTAATACTATACTAGACCAGGCAAACCTTACTATAGCCAGGAAAACTCGGATCGTTATCGCGTATATCTTTTAGCACACGCATTGTAATAAGATGCATGAATTTCCCGTCTACTTCCGGTAACGAATTGTATATAAGTTGAGCAAATGCTAGTAATAAATGTCTTTTATACAACATCTTACATGGTGGCAGCGGTGAAACAAGGATGGCTGAAGGATTCGCAAAGCCAAATTCGCTGTCTTTCGAAGGAAATGTCGCTGAAAATTGGAGAAGATTTAAACAGCGATATTCTATATTTATAGTAGCGTCCGGATATGAGCAGAAATCAAAGAAAGAAAAAACGTGTATGTTATTAAGCCTTGCTGGTGAACAAGCGATCGAAGTGTTTAATACATTCACGTTTGATGACGATGAAGATGCTGATAATCCAGAACAAGTCATGCGAAAGTTTAAAGAATACTGTATACCAAAGAGGAATATAACATATGAGAGACATGTGGTTAACACAAGATGCAAGCGACCGGCGAAACAATTGATAATTATGCCACAGAACTCAAATTGCAAGCGAAGCATTGCGAGTTTGGGCCGCTCACAAACGAACTTATACGGGATCGAATCGTAGTTGGAGTGAAGGATGATACAGTGAGAAGCAGATTGTTGAGAGAAATTGAGTTGACGTTGCAGAAGACGATTGATATTTGCCGAGCAGCAGAAGTTCCGAGACAATTATTCATGGTCTTGAAAAGAGAAAAGAAGGTAAATCCCAGGGGTATAAAGATGAGGATCAACAAGCTTTATGCAAATACTGTGGGCTACAACACATGCCAAGAAAATGTCCCGCCTTTGGTAAAGTTTGTAGCGCATGTAAGAAAAGAAATCACTTCGCGAAAGTATGTAGAAGCAAGCTAGTTTATACTACGGATTACGGAACACGATGATTTATTCATCGGAGTGATCAATCAAAACGAAGTGGTTGGCGAAGTTACAGCGAAAGACGAGGAATGGCATGCCGTCTTAAATCTCGAAGGAACAGATGTCAACTTCAAGCTAGATACCGGCGATAAGTGTAATGTCATACCAAGAATGATATTCGAAAAGATTGGAGGCTCGACACCGCTAAATAAGACCACGACCAGGCTTTTTTCTTATGGTGGGAACAGAATAGCTGTGGCTGGAGAAGTTTATTTAAAGAGCAAGTACCGAAGCGATGATTACATGATGCAGTATTTTGTCGTGGAAAAAGCAACGTAGCCGCTATTGGGCTTAAGAGCGTGTGAAGACCTTGGCCTGTTGCAACGAGTACAAGATCTCAAACAGGAAGAACATTTCCAGTCTAAAATAGTCGCTGAGTTCCAGGAGGTTTTCGCTGCTGATAACATCGGATGTTTGCCCGTAAAACATCACATACAGTTAGATGAATCCGTTAAACCAGTAATCCACTCTCCGAGACGAGTTCCAGTGGCACTACGGTCACGTGTTAAAGAAGAGCTAGGCAGAATGGAAAAATTAGGTGTCATTCGTCAGGTCAACAAGCCGACCGACTGGGTTTCGTCCATGGTCACCGTGATAAAGCCCGGAAATCTCAGAATCTGTTTAGATCCGCGTGATTTGAATTTAGCCATTAAAAGAGAACATTATCCGATGTTAACTGTTGAGGAAGTGGTGTCACGTTTGCCCAACGCGAAGGTTTTCTCAAAACTGGACGCAGAAAGTGGATTTTGGCAAATACCACTTGACGAAGAGTCTGTATCGCTCACTTGTTTTAATACGCCATTTGCAAGGTACGAGTTCAAACGTCTACCATTTGGTATCAAGTCAGCGCCCGAAATTTTTCAGCGCCATGCACCAGCTGTTTGACGACATACAGGGATGTGAAATCATAGCCGACGACATTCTTGTGTGGGGAGTTGACGAAGAGAGCCACAATGAGAGTTTGAGAACACAGTAATTTTAGTAGAGCCATTTTGGCCCCAAAAATGGGGCCAAAATGTTGACCCTGAGGTGGCCCCCATATTAATAGGGCCATTTTGGCCCCCTTTCACTAGGGCCAATTTTGGCCCTTACTTTGGGACTGTTTTGGTCCTTTTTGTAGGGCTGTTTTGACCCAATATGGCACCATTTGTACCGGGCTGTTTTGGCCCCCTTGCACTAGGGCCAATTGCGGCTTTTATTTTGGGCTGGTTTGGCACCCATAAAATAGCATTATATTGTACCCTTTTTGGAATAGTTTTAGTCATCAGGATCTGTTTTACAGGGCCATCTTAAACGAAAAACAGTGATAATTTATGCTAGAGGGCTGTCCTAATTGATGGGTTGTCTTAGCAGGCTATGCTATGACCCACAAATGTATCATTAGAGAGCATTTTGTTTACCTGAGTCTCCCCAAAAAACTGATCCTTGTACAATAATTAGCAGAACGAGTAACAAATATATTGTATTTCAAATCACAACAACTGTATTACATAAAAACTAATATAGAGGGAAAAAAGATGGACTACTACTTTACAGCTCTGAAAAAACAGGCTTTTTTCTGGCACAACATTTAACCTATTTTATATACAAGTAATTAATATATTTATTACTGTATATACATGACAAAATTATTGCATTCTAATTGGTGGAGAGGAGTGCAATTATTTTGTCAATTGCACTGCAATTAATGAAAAGAGATAAGACACTGGGAACAAGTTTGAGAATAAAATTCAAAATGGTGGTTATTATATACTGGAAAGTTTTCCAGTTTCCACCAATCCACTACTTGTCGTACACAAATATATAACTCAAGTTGCAAAACATGGTGATTTTTAAGTCATGTCATGTATATAATAAACAAGTAATCATATAATTTTGCTCGTGAAATTAAGAATTTACACTATGCATGATATTTGAAAATTGTGCAAAATAGCATTGCCTATCGGCTCATGCAATTTTGGCACAATTTTCAAATATCACTTGTAGAGTAAATCCTTAATTGCACTTGCTATCATGATTACCTAAATTAATAATAACATAACTAATGCATTGTTATTTTATAAAAAGATTCCAACTACTTTACATTTGTAAGTACATCAATAATGGTCTTGACTGAAACAGGACATTTTTCTGACACAATTCCCATTAACACCATGTCCAGAAAACAGTAAATGTTTTTACCTATTTTGTGTTCCACATTATAAGGTTGATACACTGCTAGCAACATTTTTTGCTAGCAACAGGATTTGTTCTTTAACCACATTGTCCAATGACTGCTCATTCTGTAATTAAAAGCCATATACATGTATTCAGTTAGATATCAGTCTTATACAAGAACAGGTAACAAACAGAACCTGGAAAGTCTTAAAAAAGTTGATCAAGTAGAAGTCATCTACCCAATTTGTCCCAGGAAATATTGATGAACTCCTCAGTCTCTACCAATACTGCATGCTTTGAATAACTTGCCTCCTGTAATTAATCCCCTTATAGTAGTGACCCCCCTGAGAACTCACAGGGATATTAAATTAGTGCCAGTACATATTGTTACAGTATACCGGTAATACTAGTGATTAAGAACTCAATGGGAACCTTGTCATTATGTATATAAGATAGCAGTATACATATATAAAATAAATGGTTTGAACCTAGGAGTATCATAAGATGCGTGAAGTTGATTGTCCAGGTTGTTGTAGTCTTGAGAAAGACTGTTGTTGGTGACTGACGTTTTGACGGCCTCAGCGGCGGTCATCTTCATATTCACACACATACACTAACCTATACAAACATACTGTATACTATATCCATGGTTGAATTGACAGAGTGCTATATGCATATAGCACATTGGTTAGGTGCAAAAACTTGACAGATACAGTATGAAATCTCTCTCTCTAAATTACAGTGGGAAATTGCATATCATTTCCCCAAACTAACTAACCAAACACTGTATAATAAATTGAACTGCACGACCGGCAAAATACACCAGCGCACTAACCAACTGAACTATGGTAGCTTGGCAACATATTCATTATATACAATGGTGGAAATGCCAATGAAGTGAATGGGTTTATTACCGAGAATATTTGGCATTTATTTCCAATGGATAGTGTATTGAAAGGAAAATTGTGAGTGTGAATATAAATTAATTTTATAAATAAATAGATAGATAGATAGATAGAGTAAATATTTATTCAGGATAAAACACTTCAGAATTTACAATATTCTGTTGCAATTAATTGTTCAGGATAAAACTCTTCAGAATTTATAATATTCTGTTGTCAATGTCTATCAATATTCGAAGTGGAAAATAATATGCTGTAATTATAGTATAATTATTAGAATAAATATAATATAAATTTTGATTATATAATAGAAATTTTATAATATTAATATAATATAAATTTTGATGGATTTGATTTCCAGACAGAAGCCCGAGAAGGTCTTATAGTTGCAGGGTTCCAGTCAGTTTATCACACTGACAATTTTAATTTGACTATAACTTTAATATGCAGACCAATTAATGGAGTGTAAATGCCAAATATTCTCAGTAAAATATCCATTCATTTCATCAGCATTAGCACCATCATATAATACCGCCTTACCGGTACTGAACTTGTTGCCAAGTTCCTTTCAAGGTCGACAAGGGCCTCCATAGTTTAGTCAGTTAGGCTGTTAGGGTACTGACCAGTTCATAATTTCCCAGGGTTGTGGCTTTGATTTCCAGCCATAAGGCCTTGAAGTTGGATTTTTCACAACCATCTTAGTTCAGTGTCAACACTATCATAATCAAGTGCCAACCAGATACCATTTTCTGTTCAAGATCATATAAACAGTTCTATATTGATGCACTTTCCTTCAGGGTTTTAACTGACTCATAAGATCTATGTCAGCAAAAAAGCTGTTTTACTTATAAAGGTCTTATGAGCACCTGACGAAAGCGGATCAATATAAATGTTTCATCCTGTTCTTCATTAAAATACCAACAGCGACTCACTTGACGAATATATCAATGGCGCACATGCATGAAATACATTATTAAACACTAAGAGAGTATTAGATTATCGCCAAAGTCATGAACAATTTATATACAACTCACCAGTGATAGCAATGACGCGTCCCAAATACGCTTTCCAGCCACCTTTAAGCGGTTTTGACACATGGTTTGCCAAACAACAGTCAGTCAACACAATGCCTTCTTTCTTCGTATTATATTACGAGAATACTCTTTATATCCCGAACGAAATCTTCAGTGAGCATAGTCGTCTCGTTGATATAAATCCAGTAGATAAACACGTATTACATCTCGCTTCTAGATATGTTTCATACGTCAAATAAAGTTTTAAAGTTGTATATAAAAGCTTCTCTTCGAACGCAGATTAGAAGATGTCAACAACGTCCCTTCGAAGAATACGAAATATTGCGCCATAACATCACGTGTCACTCCGATCACGTGCTATGTTAGGGAATAAAGTACCGGTCGGTATTTTGATACCATTTTCCAAAATGCGAAAGGATTTCAGTATTATTAATGGTAGTTTATTTCATTATTGAACGTGATTGTGTAGTTATCAAAAAATGCCAAACTACAATATGCATGCCCTACGTTGGAAGTGAAATTTAATCAAATTCAATAAATTCCGTACGATTTACCCGGTCCATTCGGCATATTTGTTCCCAGACCCCTTTAGTGGCGGATTCCTGGTATCAGATACAAATATCTAATAGACCAGTATTTATTTATTTATTTTATTTACAAGATTTGCCAGACAATAAAGACATACAAGACGAAAAAGCTATCGTGATAACAATTGACAAATATATATACAGCCGGAGACTTGACCCCTGACCAAAACAGCCCATGTTCGAAAAATCCAAAATGTCTTTCCGGCACACTGCAGTACTGTATGAGATACTTAGAACTGTTCGCCTTGTCGGTACAGCTCATGTATGTTTGTTCTGTTTTGGCCCCAATAGGGGCCAAACCAGCTTGGCCCTAATAGGGGCCAAAACAGCCCATATTTCAAAAATCCGAAATGGTTCGAAAAGTAGGGGTCGATATAGCCCTTGAGGTACTGAAACAGCCCTTGAGATTTGTTTTGGCCCCTGCTTGGGGCTGTTTGAAAAAGCCAAAATGAGCCAAAATGTCTTGCCATCACGCTGCAGTAATGTGCGACATAAGGTGTACAGCCAAGAACTGTGCGCCTTGTTAGTAAAACCCATGCTTGTTCTGTTTTGGCCCTTAGGGTCCAAAATAGTCCATATTTCAGAAATCCAAAATGGCTCTTGGGGGCCAAAACGCTTCCTACTTGGCCAAAACAGCCCTTAAAATAGGGGCTGATGTAGCTCCTGAGGTACTGAAACAGCCCTTGTGTTCTGTTTTTGCTCCTGCTTGGGGCCAAAATGGACCATGGCTCCTGGGGGCCAAATTGGCTCCTGGGGGCCAAATTTGGCTCTGTTAAATTTACTGTGAAGGGTTCTGGAGAGAGCGCAAGAGGTTGGTCTCAAGCTTCGCGAAGAGAAATGCAGATTTAAAGTCCGATCGGTGACTTATGTGGGACATCAACTTACCTCTGATGGAGTAAAACCATATACAAGCAAGGTTGCTGCAATTCTAGGGATGCCAACGCCGGAGAATAAGCAAGAAACCAAAAGGTTTATGGGAAATTCATGCATCTTATTACACGCATGGCACAAACAACGCAGGCTCAGAGTACGGGATTGATACCAGACCATTGATATTTTGAATTTTTGACCTTCTTTTATCATTAATTGTTGAGATTAATTGTTGAGAATGTGGTGAACATCGTAATAGTCGGAAGTTCGTTTAGTTTAAAACTTTGTTGTAAAACCATTGAACAGATTCTTTTCATGATGAAAGTCTCTGTGGTAATAAAAAAATTGATTTTGGCTACATTATATCATTTATATGTATAATAACAGCTAACCTGTTCAGTGGAATGATTTGTTTTAATAAAAAAATTTGATTTTTTCAAAATGCAGGAAATACCGTAAAGTTTCCAAAGTAACGTGGGTCGTTACTTTCTGATTTAGCAGCTTTCTCTATCGTTACTTTCGGGGAGTCTCTACTTTCGTGGCAAATATTAATAGACTGTTGCTTTTATGTTGTAAAATTATTTTTGCCCTGACTGCAAATGTATTCAAATGTAATCGAAATATTCTTAATGTCTGCTTGTGTCAACTTCATTTTAACCTATCATAATTACAAAAACTCTTACTGGGCATGAATATTAATGTATATTTTATAATTAACGAAAGAGAAAACAGTTTTTTGGAGGCAATCTGCCTGCTCTTTCGTCCATTATTAAATTTAAATTTATATTATTTATTACTCATTCTTTAACATTCTTTAATATTTTTGCTTGATTACTTCTTGAATTAATCACTTATAAGAAGTAGTTAACTCGAAAGCTTCCGCTACTTTGGCAACTTCCCACTTATTTCGTATTTTTTTTCTCTTTTTTTAAATTAATGTAAATCAAATTTTCTAAATTCGGTATGACAATTCTAATCTCATGTACTAATTACACAGTGTGAAATAAAAGTTATTATAATTGTTATTATTGCATTCCCACTTGTCTTAAATTGTATCGTCTGTCGTAGGAGTAAGAATTTCCAGTTTCCTCTTCAGTTTTCTGCGCAAATCTTTGGCAACGCTCTGCGCTGCATTTCCCTATTATTTCCATCCATGCGACTAAAGTCCATTGTTTCTTGGTCAATCTGCATGCTCATCAAGTTAAAGGGATTAATCTCAATTCTTATTTAATCCTAGTGTTTATCACTTTTATTTTTAGGAGGTGTTGGTAATTTCACTTTCGCCATGGACTTCTACAAAAGCAACTCCTTTATTCAGCCTTATTCGTTCTCAGACTATCCAGTGTTTAGAAAACTTTCTGATTTGATTTATATCCAGTATTCTGTGAATACTAACAACAGTGATATCGTGATTCGCGCTGAAACCTGTCGAGCTACTACAACTAACAAACCTTTCGAGAATCCACAATATGTTTTTATTTCTGGAGGGTAAGTGGACTGTGTTTAAGGAGTAAAGAATCGCCGAGTTTGATCTCGTTTCTTTCGACATTTGACCTTGTTAAACTAAACGTTCTTTTTGTCATTAATTAACTCCTGGATGCGAAGCATAGAAGCGAGTTATTGGAATGGGGCGATTGTTTCACTCACTCGCCGTGATGTTAGCAATCGGAATGCCAATCGGTAATGTATCGGATTCCGAAGACACAGGCGTCATGAATGAATGATCAACTACAAGCGATCGTATTGTGCTCAGTGAAATCACGGTTAAATGTTTGAGTCTATTGAAACAACCGACTAAATTCAAATGTTACAAGGCTTAAATAACTTCAATTGTTAACATTTCTTAAACCGCTGTTTACGAAAATATGCGAAAATATGTGAAAATATGTAGAACGCAATTTTAATAGTTCATATCGCACCTTGACATAATTAGAGCCGAGACATGCGACGTCTGGAAGTCAATGGATCGCGAAACTTGAACGCTAGTTTAGCGCAATTATAATGCGCGAAGACACTGACAGCGTTAAGTACCCAACGCGACAAACGACTTTCTGCTGGTGTCGCTGCATAACATAGACGCGACCGTCTTAATAAAATAAACTTTGTTGTGACCTTCGCTTGCGCACTTCTTGAATTATCTGCTGCTTTCAAGATTCATGTGACAATACAGTATGATAAGATTTTTCAATTTTTATTGCCATTAATATTAATTTAACTCTTGTATCAACGTTTGCTATCTGAGTTCCCACTCAGGTGGGGGATAAAACGCGGATGCGGATTTGCGGGGGATATAAAACGCGGTTTTGGTAATAAAACGCGGATTTTGCGATTTTTTAAAATTATTTTCAAGACTTAGGGAGGGCAACTAGTCTTCGTTAGGCATATACGTTTGCTGTTAAACTCAGTTCGCGATATAAGTACTATTTACAATACGAGTTGCCGTGTTGCATCAGTAGACAAGTTCGAGCCGAGGCTCGAAGGCGATAGTTTATCTGATACAAGTTACAACACAGACACTCATGTTGTTGTGTGAATAGATGTGTTTTGATTTTGGATTCAAAAATAAAAAGACTTATGGAAGATCTGATGCTTCTAGATAAAGTGTTCCAGAGTTCAGGAGCGGCAACGGAGAAGGATTGATGCTAGAGCAGATTTAAGTTGACACGGTTGAGAAGAATTTCGGATGAAGTTTGGAATGTAGCGTGTAATCAGGGCGGAGATGGGAGCTGGATTTTAAACTTGATACGTTCTGCAACTGGTAGCCAATGAAGATCCATAAGGATAGGAGAGATGTGATCACGTTTGCAGGAAAAAGTGATAAGACTCTTAATTAATTCAAGTCCGCGTCAATTAGTAATTAGAGAGCATGAGTACTAAGTGGCGTTCTTGCTTCACCGACGTAGGGAAATGGTATTTTTCAATAAAGATTATCATACAAAACAAACAGAATCAAAGATTTGTAATCTCAATGGAGAAAAAACAAAAGCGGTAACGGTTTTAGATAGCAAGTTTGAATTTTATCGCTGAATCAAGTCACAAACCATTGAATGTAAAGTATGTAAATTCTAGTTCATACAAAAACCCATCTAAAGCCTGGTTTCATATGGTCGTAGCAGTCGGCGACCGAGACGGCTCTTGACATATTAAGACTTGTTTAATTAATATTATGTAAATGATCGTAATAAAAATTCAGTTCTAAAATACTCTTGAAAGTACTCTTGAAACTTATAAAGACAAACCATTTACAACTTTTTCATATCTCACTTCACTCCTGAGATATTAAGATTTGTTTAATATTATGTAAATGATCATACTTACTTATGACCTTGCTAATGACTTATTGAAAAATCCTGCGTATCTTTGAATCATGGAATCATTTGATGATTTGCATATTTGATGTCATTGGATACATCCACGCAACATGCACCTGCATTTCAAGCGATTTTATTACATAATCTCAAGGATATATAAGCATTTTATGAAATATGGATCTTTCCATATCATCGTCTCAAACGCATATTCGCCTCATCACAGTTTATAGACCACCACCATCTCGTAAGAACAAGCTTACGACATCCATGTTCTTCAATGATTTTTCTACGCTTTTAGAAGAGTTAGTTGTTGTTCCGGCTTATTTGTTAATTGCTGGGGATTTCAATTTCCATATGGATGTTGTTAATGATGATGATGCTACTAGGTTTACGGAACTCCTGGATTCAGCAGGTGTGCAACAAAGAGTTACTGGTATGACTCATCGTTGCGGCCACACACTGGACCTTATTATTGATCGTCTGGAGAATAGTTTGCTGTCTACTGGCATGGAGATCGTCTCTGATTTACCGTCAGATCACAGTGCTGTTGTTTGCATATGGATTTTCCGAGACCCCAATCCTCTAAAAAAGTTATTATTCATCGCGATTTACGTCGTATAGACTTACAGACATAGCGAAAAGATATCCTTGACTCACAATTAATTTGTTCGTCCGTATCTTACGTAGGCTGCGTTTACACTAGAGCAAAAGTATTGTTTTACATCCTCATGGGAATATAAAACAATACGAATCCGATTACTTTTTCTCTAGTGTAAACGCAGCCGTAAACACTGCTATTGAACAGTTCAATTGTGTATTGTCTGAGCTTTTGGCCAAACACGTATCCAAACGTACACGCTCAATTACCCTTCGCCCAATTATCCTTCGCCCAAATGCTCCATGGTTTAATGATAGCTTAAGAGTTATGAAGAAACAAAAACGATTGTACAAGAAACAATGTCGTATATACGCAAAGGCAATTGATTTTGCAAAAACAATATTATAAGGCTAAGATAGAAAACTCTGATCAGAATCAGCTATTTCACAAGATTGAGGGCGTGTTCCGAGTAAAATCTATTCCTTTATTGCCATCATATGATTCTTCGTATGACCTGGCTGATGCTTTTAGTTGTTATTTTTCAACTAACATTCAGTTACTTCGAGATAAACTTACTAGTACGCATGAGTAAGTTAAGAAGCTATCTATAGCAGTTGATTCTCCTACTCAGTGAATTTACTACTGTATCTGAAAGCCTTGTCTGTAACACTATCAAACGGTTCTCGTCTAAGTCTAAATAAATCTCTTGAGGTGTTAGCTGCCCCAATTACTGACATTATCAATTCATCTTTGTCCTCAGGAGTATTCCCTCTTTCTCTTAAGAAAGGTCTCATCTGCCCATCTATTAAAAACCTACTAGTGATAAAGAGCAATTCGCTAACTATAGACCTATTACTAACGTGGCTTTCTTGTCAAAAGTATTAGAGCGGATTGCTGTCAGACAGACAACAGACTATCTTATTGAGAATAACCTCCTTGCAAAAATACAATCTGCTTATAGACTCTTTCATAACACAGAGACAGCAGTTCTGCGTGTATTCAATGACATCCTTTACGCACTTGATGTTTTCATCAAGGAAGTAGTGAAGGAAGTAGTGTTGGTACTGTTGGACTTATTATCTGCGTTCGACACCATTGACAACACCGTTCTATTGGAGAGACTTAAACATCGTTATGGGTTTAGTGGAACTGTACTAGCCTGGTATCACTGATCTGGTACACTCAGTTAAGGTGAAGAATACGCATTCCTCAAACAAACCATTGCAATATGGTGTACCACAGGGTTCTGTACTGGGTCCACTTCTGTTTTCACTCTTCTTTGCGCCATTGGAAGATGTGATCAAAGCACATGGCCTTGATTGGATAATGTACGCTGTTGACACACAGCTGTATATGCCTATAAAATCTCCATGTGATCGATCTGCTGCTCTTGCTAAACTTGAGTTATGTATTAAGGACACCACCAACCGGTGTACTATGAATGGTCTTATATGGAATCCGAGTAAAACCGAGATTGTCCATCTATCATCACGTTTTATGTACTGTGAACCAATGCCAGAAATATGTGTCAATGATGTGATAATCCAACCGGCTCCGCTTGCACGTGATCTCGGTGTTGCTGTTGATAGACATCTAAAATTAAATACTCATGTAAATAATATTTGTAAATCGGCCACTTTTGCTACAAGAAATATCGGCAAAATCAGGAAATATTTGAGTAAAAAGGACTGTGAGAAGTTGGTGCATGCATTCATAACATCAAAACTTGACAGCTGTAATAGCATCCTACTAAGTAACAGCGAATTCAAAATACAGCTGCTAGACTTGTTGCAGGGGTTAAAAAATCGGAGCATATCTCCCCTGTGCTTCGTAATCTTTACTGGTTGCCGGTCAGATCAAGGATTGTATTTAAGATACTAATAATTACTTTCAAGGCTTTGCATGGCCAGGCGCCTGTTTATATTACGGATTTGCTAACTAAATATAAACCTATACTTGTGCTTTGAGATCATCTGACCGAAATCTGCTACTTGAGCTAAAATCCAAAACGGTGACTCATTGAGACAGAACATTCTCGGTTGCAGCACCAAAACTGTGGAATTCATTACCACAGGAAATTAGAAGCTTTGATATGTTAAGTAGTTTTAAGTCAGCACTTAAGACGTTTCTTTTTTAAAATTAATAGATTTTTGTTCATAGTGGTAATATATGTAGTAGGCTTTATCTTATAATGAAGCTGTAATTAGTTTTATAAGTAAAATTAAGAATATACTGTTGTAAGCTAATACGTCTTTTATTATTATTATTATTTTCAACAAGTCATTATGCATTGTGATGTCATAAGTATAATCATTTACATATTAAACAAATCTTAATATCTCAAGAGTGAAGTGAGATATACATATATACATATTAATTATGTGTTTATTGTTCGCGAGCAGATGTCCCAATACACTTGTGAATACATTCACTACATAACAGGTATCAAGATAAGAAATCAACTCGATTAACCGCAATACGTAAACATACCTTTTTGCTACGTTTACAAACCGATTTACCGTAAAGAGGAGCATTGGTGAACAAGTGTTGTCTTGAATAATATTCTCTTGAATAAAACCATTACACAATATGCATCGTTGTGAGTAGCCTATTTTGTATGTTTAATTTTAAGTTTAAGTTCCAGCAGGGTCCTGAAGTTTACCTTCATCCTAGATGGGTTCAAAATAGTTTTCAACCCTCAGTTTTCCCATTTGCCAACCCACCCTCCCTTATACCTGGAGGGACGTCCTCTATACTCATGAACACTCTCTTATACCAGGACGAACCGGAGGTTCTGAACTCCATTATACCTTGAGGAACCACTTTCTTATACCTGAGGCAATCAATCCATTATGTGTGGAGAAACCACGCCATTATTCCTGGAGGAATCACTCCATTATACATGGAGGAACTACTCTATTATATCTTGGAGGAATGTCCATTATAATCTTGACCACTCTCTTATACCTGGAGAAACCTGCACTTCATTCGTCGTCGTGGGTTGAGCTGTCGAATCGACAGATCTCAGGTTTTTCTGCACTTCCTCTTTTTCCGTTTTTCTTTCAATTCCTTGATTCGATTCCGTTCGAACGTTTGGACGTGATCGGCCCATTGACCGTGCCAGACCGTCCGGTCCAGAGCAGTCTTTTCCCATCCGGTGGTACTGATCTTGCATCGCTTCATCGCTTTATCGCTTTTATACCGTTTAACAGGAGCGCCTATTGACCGTATCCCATCAGCAAGCTGTCCATACATTTTAGGCAATCGGTAGTCGTCCATCCTCACCAGGTGGCCTAACCAACGTAGCTGAGCCCGAAGTAAGGACGCCTCGATTCCATCCATGCCACAACGAGCGAGGACCTCGGTGTTGGGAATTTTGTCTTGCCAGCGTATGTTAAGAATCCTACGTAGACACCTAATGTGGAAACTGTCCAGGTTTCGTACGTTCCGTCGGTAGAGTGTCCAAGTCTCGCAACCGTATAATAAGGTGGGTATGACGACTGATCGATAAACGCTGATTTTGTCTCAAGCGAAACGTCATGCGTGGACCATAATCGCGAGTTGAGGCGGCCGAAAGAGGCATTGGCTTTACTGAGGCGGGATATTATTTCCGCATCAATGGTACCATTGTTGCTTATCACACTGCCCAGGTACGAGAACGTGTCGGCAACTTTCAGTGGCTGGTTGTTGATGGTAACCCGCGGCATCACATACGGTGACTCTGGTTTGGGTTGGAACAAAACTTCGGTTTTTGTGATACTAACTGTCAGGCCATAACGAACAGCGGATCGTGCAAAAGCGTCCATCAGGTGCTGAGCGTTCTCCTCGGTGTGGGCGACCAAGGCACAGTCATCGGCAAACATCAACTCTTTGATCATTATTTTACGGGTTTTGGTTTTCGCTCGGAGGCGACTTAAGTTGAACACTGCGCCATCCATGCGGTAGGATATGTCGACTCCCTTGAGGCTTGGGTCTTCCAGAGCATCAGTAATCATTGCGGCGATGATGAAACCGAATAGAGTTGGAGCCAAGACGCAACCCTGCTTGGTGCCGTTTGAGACCTCAAAGGAGTCTGATTCCCCACCATTGCCGACAACCCTCGCCTGCATACCGTCATGAAAGGATCGGATGATGTTGATCAATTTATTTGGACAGCCAGAACAACGAAGAATTTTCCACAAGCCTAAACGGCTAATAGAGTCGAATGCTTTTGTCAGGTCAACAAATACTATGTACAAGTCTTTGTGTTGTTCACGGCATTTTTCTTGCACCTGCCTTACAGCGAAGATCATATCGGAGGTACCACGATTTTTCCTGAATCTACACTTGCTTTCCGGATGGATGTCTTCAGCCAGTGGAGATAGCCGGTTGATGATAATACGGGCGAGAATTTTCCCAGCAATTACCAACAAGGCGATGCCACGGCTGTTGTTACAGTCCGATCTATCGCCTTTTCGCTTGTAAAGTTGCCAGATGGTTGTAAAGTCTTGAGGAACTGATTCTATAGCCCATATACGAATAAACAACTGATGCAGTCTGGAAAGCAGATAATCGCCGCCGTATTTGTACACTTCGGGTGGAATGCCGTCGGATCCTGACGATTTGCCAGTCTTCAGTTGTTTCATCACATTGCGAAGCTCGTCAACCGTTGGTGGCGCTGCAAGAACCGTTATCTCGGGTTTCTGATCGATGCTACCAATGGTAGAGTCTTCGATGTCGGATGACTGATCCCAAACTTTGCTAAAGTGTTCTGCCCACCGTTGGAGGATCAAAGTTGGTTCAGTAATGAGTGTATTCCCATCAAGAGCTCGCACCGGCGTGATACCGTTGAAGCTTGAACCGTACACGGCTTTCAATTCCTTAAAAAATCCCTGTGTGTCTTTTCGATCAGAAGCTGCCTGGAGTGCGCATGCTCTGTCGGTCCACCAGTCTTCTTTCAGCTGCCGATATTTCTTCTGTTCGAGCCTTAACGTAATCGTTTTTCTTAGACAGGTTTTGTTTGTCACATGCGTAATCAACATGTTTCTCGTGAAGGTCATCCATCATCGGAAGAATGAGAGGATCATTCTCGTCGAACCAGTCACGATGTTTACGTTCCACCCGACCGATTGTGGTAAGCGCGGCTTTCTGAGTGGCTTCACAAAATGCGTGCCATTCAGCTGTACGTGAATCAAAGTTAATACCGTCGGTCTTGCCTAACTCCTTTTCCAGGTTCACTATCAATTCGTTGCGCGTCTCTGTTTTTTTCAACTTCGATACGTTCAGCTTCGGGTTTACTCGCGACTTTTGATTGCGTGCCTTTGGCGCGATGTAGAGGGCTGTTTTGGCAATAACTAGACGGTGGTCGGACCACGCGGTAGAATACTGAACTGATCTAGTAAGGTGGACGTCGTGTCGGTCTCGCTGACGCACGATGACATAATCGATCAAGTGCCAATGTTTAGATCTCGGATGCATCCAAGTCGTTTTAACACGATTTGCTTGTTGAAAAATGGTGTTCGTGATAGCCAACTTGTTCCTAGCACAGAAGCTCAACAAGAGGGTTCCGTTGCTATTTTCGTTTCCAACACCATGGGAGCCGATAACCTGGTCCCAGGCGGTGGAGTTGCGACCCACTCTGGCGTTAAAATCACCCAGCAACATAATCTTGTCGTTGGCAGGTGCAGCTGAAACGATTTGTGATAGTTGCTCGTAAAAGGCTTCCTTTTCTTCCACCGGGTAAGACATTGTTGGTGCGTATGCACTAATGATCGTTACGTATCTATCCTCCTGCAATTTCAGGCGCATTGACATCAGCCGCTCGTTGTAACCCTTTGGAATGGCTGCGAGCAATGTAACGAGCTTAGTTTTGATAGCAAAACCAACACCGGCTTGTCGATCAGCATCGGCAGGTTTGCCGATCCAGAAAAAGGTATAGCCTGCACCGGTTTCAGTCAGCTGCGATTCGTCTGCAAATCTCGTTTCACTGAGCGCTGCAATATCGACGTTCTTCTGAGCAAGTACCCTATCACGAATCCCACCGATCTGCGGAATGGGACCGAATTTTCGTATCACTGCCACGCCCCATTTCGTTGACGAATTTACTCGAATTCCTTCCTAGCCTCGCCTTCATGCACTATTCATTTCACAACGAACTATAAACGAATTAGATTGTGGAGTTCAAAAATGGAAAGATACGAATTCAAAATAATGGGCCCTGGAGGATCAGAACGTGGAAAGTGGATTAAGATTTTTATGCAAACAGACGAGGTTAAAGCCCTTACAATGGAATCCCTACGGCTACGAATTATCGAAAGATTTCCAAACCTGAGAAGGCGCGAAATAGGTCTTAAATATATTGACGATGGCGACTGGATTGACTTGCCATCAAATGACATTGATTCGTTCATAGACATGATTGAAACAGCCAAAACAGAAAGAGAAAATTTAAAAAGAATAACAATTCAAGTAAGCGAGCTTGCATTTTCGTCCGAGTCAACTGATGTTAACTCTCGACAAGAAAAGCGACTTAGATCAACACTGTCGCCCAGTCCTGTTGGCGAAAGCAAAACAGTTCCCACTGAGAATGTTACGAAGAAGCACAAAGTATTCACACAGCCAAGGCGTCTAGAGGGAGAATTTAATCACGTGGGCGTCGATATACTCGATTATGAGACGCCAACGCAAAAATGTTTTTAAATGCTTGAGAAAGAGAAGAAACAACAGCGTGAAATAGTGTTACAAAAACAGAATGAATTGTCCGAACTCGAGACGAGTTTTAAGGCGCCAATCGCAGTATATAAGAGGCCGTTGTGTTCAAATTGCCACACCTCTGGTCATAATAAAACAATGTGTTTATTTGAAAACTGTGTGTCTGCTACGATTTGTAAGGACATAAAAAGACATCCTGATGAGGAAGAGTATTATAAATCGGTTGCGTCCGACTGCAAGGCTGCGAAGACCAAATTGAAAAAAATTGAAGATGACATTATCTCTAAGAAGGGATTGGAAGTTTCGCTTCCAGTCTCAACACATATGCCGCACAAGTACAAGCGGATTTGATAAACAGCAACCATTCCAAATATTTGCGGAGACAACATCAGGTGTCAAAGTTCCTAACTGGCTTGTTGTAAACACGGACATCAGAAAGCTGGAGCGTATGTGTAGCGGCAAAGTCCCTGCCAAAAGTGAAATGCAGAATATACTAAGTAAATATGATGACAGTTTTGTTATAACTCGAGAACAATGCGTGGTTGATCACCGAGTTAATCCTGTACGAAAACTGTGGGAGCGAAAGAGCATTTGTTTTCCCGGTAAGGGCGTGCTTCCAAACAGCCGTGTAGATGAAAGTGCAAGCTCATTAACTTCCGCTGAATGTCGCGTTGTGTCGGATGAGCCGATATCTTTGGAACAAGAAAATCATTATCTAAATTTGGGAATGGATGAAAGTTTGAAGACATGCAGTTCTACAGTTCATGAACGTGACATCGAACCCGAACAAGATAACGGTCTTTCTTTATTGTTGGAAGCAGCCAATTTTGTAAGCGATGATTGAAATTGACACCATATATTTATATTTACATTAAATGTAAACAAAAAAGGTGAAGAACAAATGTATTGTACTTTCGCAGCTGAAAAAAACAACCCTGCTTACTATTATTTTTACTAGTATTCTTACAGCTAGATATGTTGTGTTATTGTTTTGAGTTATTTTTTTACAAAATAACTGTAACTCAAATGAGTTGAACAATTACCATTGAAATATAATAGTTTTACATTTGCGTACACATAGGTCATCATATTCTAAAAATAGCGGCGTGGGAAAATTGTAAACGTATAGTATTATAGTAAACTAGCCATGCATACTTCTATATCTAGCTCTCAGTACTTGTTTCTTTTATTTAAAGATTAACTCGATCAATATATTATTACAAAAAATAAACAATACAATTTTAGCCACATGTTATATGAATTGTATATATTTTCACATCTGTTTTATTGTATCCAATTATACCTATATTTTAATACAGTAAGCAGTTAGAATAATACTAAGCAGTCAGAATAATGGAACTATATTATTAATAACGCTAAACGTCAATGTAACCTGTGTAATTAAAGAAACCTATCATATCCACATGCGATATTTCCTTTAGTGCTTCGTGAACACCGACATGTAGGCTGTCCTTCAAAGGTTCTCGGTATTCAAACCGTCTCGATATTGTCTTGAGTTTGTTAAACACAAATTCAACAGGATTAAACTCGGGCTAATATGTCGGTAAATAAACTGCGGTGCAACCGATGTCATCAAGCCATGACCCAAGCTTGGCCAGCTCGGTGATGATGAATTGCAGTGTTGTCATATACTATATGATCTCCGCAAGTGAACGCTGGTTTACCATCTGGACGATAAATTTGAGCTGCTTCTTCAAAGAAGTTGAGAAACGAAAGCGCATTACTCGAACCTTCAACTGTATTTGCATACACTACACCGTCAATATCACACATTAAATTAAGAGTAATATTTGCAGAATTGGCATATTGCAAAACTTCAACAGCCGGGGTACCGATTAATGAATGACCGTAATTAGGCCTACCGACATCAGGAAGCTTTATTCCAGATTCGTCAAAAAATTTTAACTTATTAGGATCAACAGTAGACATGTAATTTATAAACTGCTGACAGTAATTCAAATTGTCTGGGGTGAACTTTTCTGCAATGGGCCGTGTCAGTTTTTTATATGTCCATTTTTCGTCGTTCATGTTTTGTATCACTCGATGAACTGCTGATTTCGATGTTCCGCCGGCAATGTTGCAATGTTCATCCAGGTGCTTATAAAGTTCACCAGTAGTCATTGACGCTCTGTCAGTCTTCAGGAATCTTACAAGCTGGACATCTCCCTGTTGAATGTGCTTCACACCAGCAGCGTGTCTTACAACTTCTGTATCTCCGTTGGAAACCAAGTCTTTCCAAATTTTTCGTATCGTGTCATATTTCACTCTGTGTTTTTCAGCTAAAGTAGAGAATCGTCCTGGAAAGAAACCTGTAACAAAGTCTCCTCCCTGTTCAACAATATCTTGAATTATTTGTCTTCGCAAGTCAGTCTGAATAGCCTTTCCCTGATTATACAACCTTCCACGCTTGCTTAATTCAGCCATACTTTCGCAGCAAAAGAACTTCCAGTCCCAAGCTGACCCGCATCACTGCCCCACCCCATTTCGTCAACGAAATTAGGCGTGGCAGTGATACGTAAATTCGGTCCCATTCCGCAGATCGGTGGGATTCGTAATAGCGACGATTGCTGTTTTCCGCTCCGGATTGGTGGCGTTGTCCTGTAAAGTGCGAACGTTCCACGTCCCAAACTTATAAGATTTCCGTTTGATCATCTTTGTTTTTCGACCACCGAATTGGATGGCTAGCCGACAGCGGTAGGCCGACAAGCTAAAAATTGGGTGAACTTTGGTTATGTTGCCTTTTATTAACCCTTCCCCGGATTGGGGGGAGCAGTGCTGTCCCTGGAAAAGGCTGCTCCGTCGCTCCAGCAGGACACGGACACTCCAGTCACCTGGTCAGAAGTGAACGGCCATCACACTGTAGCCGCCTGAGTGCAGGGTTGGAACTAGACACCCCTTCCCCATCGCCACAGGACTTTCAAACGCGCTCAGAGGTTTTGTATGTTTAATTTTAAGTTTAAGTTCCAGCAGGGTCCTGAAGTTTACCTTCATCCTAGATGGGTTCAAAACAGTTTTCAACCCTCAGTTTTCCCATTTGCCAACCCACCCTCCCTTATACCTGGAGGGACGTCCTCTATACTCTTTAACACTCTCTTATACCTGGAAGAACCGGAAGTTCTGAACTCCATTATACCTTGAGGAACCACTTTCTTATACCTGAGGCAACCAACCCATTATGCCTGGAGAAACCACGCCATTATTCCTGGAGGAATCACTCCATTATACCTGGAGGAACCACTCCATTATACCTGGAGGAACTACTCCATTATACATGGAAGAACAACTCCATTATACCTGGAGGAATCAGTCCGTTATACCTGGAGGAACCACTCCATTATACCTGGATGAATCACTCCATTATACCTGGAGGAACCACTCCATTATACATGGAAGAACCACTCCATTATACCTGGAGGAATCACCCCATTATACCCTCGAGGAATCACCCCATTATACCTGGAGGAACTACTCCATTATACCTGGAGGAACTACTCCATTATGCCTGGAGAAATCACTCCATTATGCCTGGAGCAACCACTCCATTATACCTTAGAGGAACGTCTTCTATACACGAAAGTCACTAGTCAAATATTCTTACGACCTTAAAGACAAACTAAAAATCTTTAAGCAGAACGAGATCTTGGCATCTAGGAACAATTTAAAAGATTCTATATCCCACTATACCATTTATCTATTGAGCAGCTCAATTACACCGACAGCGCCAGAATACTTGGAAAACAATTGTTTCCAATTGTTTTGAGGCTCAATAGCAGTTATCCACTGCTGTTTTTAGCTTCTCGCATGATATTCTTACAATAATCTTACTTTTCTTTGCATATCATCAACACTCAACACTCGTAATTTACTATTTATAGTACCTCGATGCACTAACAACCAATGTCAACCATATATGATGTTATATATCTAATAGTTACCTACGCAATTGGTGTAATTGTGTTGGTGTTCCTGCGCTGTCTTATCGTATTTAGAACTCATTATTCATCTTTACATTTTGCTGGCAGCCAAAGTAAAAAAATAAATATACAAAGCGTGAAAACCAAGCAACTAATAGCCCTGTAATAAAATACTTGTTAGCTTCGTTCGCTTGGTCCGTACTGGAGATATTTGCCTTGCATACCTCAGCCTGTATAGAAATCTCTGGCAAGTACTTTCCCGTACAGACCTTACACTCTGTTAATATGTAGATGATATTATTTTGCTTTAGTCTAATTTTATCTTCCTTTATTTTTAGTTGTGATAAAGATAACACGATTCGCCATTATAACAATGGTACGAGCCAGGTACAACGGTTCAGCATCCAAGCGTTCCATTTTCTGATCAAACATCGTTTAGTCTACGTCCATTGCGACCTGGTACTCTGTAACAAGAACTCCCGAAATTCTATCTGCACCCGCGATCACTCTTGCTACAATAGAGAGCGTCGTGACGTGTCGTCACAAGACTATAGTTCCCAGATGTACGCGCTTTCGTTTGGCCCAATAATGCATTCGAAGGAATCCCGTCTTGATGAAAGCTCAGGTAATAAGGAGCTTTGATATTTCATGTTAATATTTCTTCTTACTAACGTAACCATTTGCATATCCATACACAGACATGCACTGCAGACACAGAAACACGCGTGCATGAAAACATAGATATGCAAAAACACAAACGTGGACATAAACGTAACATATGCATGGAGATCCACATGGTCAACATCTAATAATGTACTAGTCCTGCTCCTCAGTACGTATCTATTTAACAGAGAATATTTTAATCCCATTTCAGGCGATTCTAATTCAAATCCTAACTCCGCTTTGATTGGTTCTCTGATTGGTGCCATGTGTCTTGCTATTGTCTTGGCAACTGCTCTTGTTTATGTCTTGAAACGACGACGTCCCGTGATCCAACCTTCAACAACTCCTGAAATTCTTTTGATGGATAACGTTGCGGTAAATACAGAATAATCCTATATTTCCCTAAGGATTTCATTTATTTCTATTTTAATTCACGGTTGATTAGCAACTGAGATACTGTGTATGGACGATTGAACGTAATGCTAACAGAAGTAGGAACTCGTTTTTCTATTTAGTGGGCTATGATTATGGATAATTCAATATGATAATGTAAGAATGTGGTGAATTAGTTGTACGTTAAACTCTTAATTTGTTTTGATTCCTCGCGTTTTAAAATGCTTGTTAATGGTTGTCTATGTATATTAAAAGTGTTTTTAATATAATAAATATTAGACCTATGTAATGTTGCTGTCGTCGTCGTCTTTATTCAAAATCTTCTGCACGAGAACGAAATCTTCGCTCATCTTCCCATCCTCTTCTTTCTCCTCCTCTTTCTCCTCCTCTTTCTCCTCCTCTTCCTCCTCCTCTTCCTCCTACTTTTCACCAACTCCTCGTTTACATCCTCTTTCTCTTTCTCTTCCTTTTCTTTTTCCAATTTCTTCTCCTCCACGTTCTTCTCCTCCACTTTCTTCTCCTCCACTTTCTCCTCCTCCTCTTTCTCCTCCTCCTTTTGACCCTCCTCCTCCTCTTTATCATCCTACTCTTTCTCCTACGCTTCTTTATCCTTATCCTGCTCCTTTTGATCCTCTTTCTCCTGTTCCTTGTCCTGCTCCTTTTTCTCCTCTTTCTTCTCCTCCTCTTTCCCCTCGTACTCTTTCTCCTACCCTTTCTCCTCCTCCTCTTTCTCCTCCTCTTTGTCATCCTACTCTTTCTCCTCCTTCTCCTTTTGATCCTCTTTCTCCTGCTCCTCTTTAATAATAATAATAATAATAATAATATTAATAATAATAATATTAATAATAATAATAATAATAATAATAATAATAAAAGACGTATTAGGAGCATTATATAATAGTCTCAATGCTCTTACAACAATATATTCTTAATGTTACTTATAAAACTAATTACAGTTTCATTATAGGTCACTGGGCTACTGATTTCTGTAATCAGGCACTTAAGGCGTTGTGCAGCGCTCGTTTAAAAAAGTGGGAAACGTTTAGAAGAAATGTAGTTAATGAGTTGGTGGGCTAGAACTGTGAGAGCGTATATGCTAGCCTGCGTGCAGACTCCACCTGATAATGAAATTTAATATCAGGTAGAGTCTGCGCATCGGAGGCAGAAAGCTTGTTCTGGTCACGTGGATTTCCCAACAAAAGTGGGGAAAGCGTATGATTGACCAATTGTTAAATATTCGTGATTAGTGATAATTTACCAAAAAAACGATGGCGTGTGTTGATCTAGCCTGCGCCGCAGACGAACTATTTAAGCTAAACCAAGGTTAACGCGTCTGCATAATAGCGCTGGATTCCTTGTTAACGAAACATCGCAACAAACAGCATTTTATACAGTTAATCAAGATTGGCTGCTTTTACACGACAGAAAAAGAAAACCAGATGTTATAACAACAAGTACAGTAAACAACGAAGATGGTCTGTTTGACATTGATTGATATGTTTTTGAAAGTTTGTTGCGGCAGACGTACTCAACCTGGGTTTCGGATTTGTTTGCAGCGCAGGCTAGTATCGATCTTGAAGCTTGTGAAAGTTTTGAAACATGCTCTTGGCGTCGTTTGTGGCTCACGACGAAAGACTTGGTCGTTTCTTTGTCGTGGTGAAGAAAACGCTAATAAATTGTTTGAGGATGCAAAATTAATTGGCACTCCTTCTTGTAAATTTAAATTGGATAATATTTCGTTTTTTGAATGCAGTCGTGAAACTGTAGATGAAAGTAAAAGTAATGGATATATTCAAGGTGTGGTTATACTTAAAGAAGCAAACCAGGGTGTTTGGGGTAATATAATACCCCACTGTGGCGAGATTGTTCGATCCTATGCTGAAGATTTCTACCATCGTAAGGGTAGAACCTATGATCCCTCCACACTTATTCGATATGGAAAACGTCGTGGAAAATTGGGGAAAATGTGGAGTTCCGCAAGATATTTAAAATTAGCAAAATATAAAAGAGAATGGAGAAAAAAAACAACTTAAAAAAAACGTTTTGGTGCATGTGAAAGAAGAAGAAGAAGAAGTAACAAAAATTTGACTTTAATTCCATTTCATGAATAAACATATAAATATATATCTGTTGTACTTGTTGTGGTATTGATGTTAAATACTTAAAGCAAGATGTTTTGTTCGTACTGTAGTATGCAGGTTCAATACTGGGAACATTTTGTAATGCATTATACATGTAGAAAATACAATGTCAACAAACATTATTGTGAATTTTGTAAAATAATTTACTCAAGAAGAATTACTACTAAATTGATGTATAACTGTAAATATAGCGATTGAATAAAACGATGGAAACAAAGATATATTGAATAAAAAATTTTTATAACAACAAAAATTCGTTTTTATTTTTTTACAAAGAGGGTTAAGAAGTGATGTTTTTTTTCATAAAAAAATTATATGAAAATGATTTTTAAAAAAAAAATGATGTTTTTAATAACCAAAAAAGTTTTAAAAAAATCGTTTTTTCCTATATAAACATTGTTAGAGAATCAAAAAAATGAAAACCGAGGGTTGTTGTGTAGGATTTATTTTTTAAGGAACAACTATTTTCACCTATAAAAAATTTATAATGGGAAGACAAAAAGGTGGTTTGTATTTACCCACTAGGAATAGGATTAAAAAAGGGTCTGGGCGTAGAAAAAGAAAACAAATACGAAGGAGGGGTAGGAAAATAAATACAAAACAAAAAGGAGGACTCTTTAAATGGATCTTAAAACCGGGGATAGCAATGGTAAAAGCAATGATTGGTGCTGGAGTAAAAAGAAAACAAAAAGAGGATTTTTATACGCGAAAAATTTTTTTTATAAAAGCTCCCTTTGGGGTCCTCTAGAAAAAAATGATATAAATATGGGTGGATTCCTAAAATAAAAAAATAAAAAATGGTTGGTGCTATTGATCTTTACAAATAGAAGCTGTTTTTATTTTTTGAATCAGTTCTACTTCTGGTTGTCTACAGTAACGAATGTCTTCTAACACACCCTTGCTCTGTCCACCTAAACATCTTGTAAAAAATGAAAAATGTTAAAGCGGTGTTACTAGAATATACAAAAGTTCCACTTCTACATCCTGAGGAGGGTAAAGCTGTCTTTTATAAATTATTACTCAAATGTGATATGAAGGATGGTGAAAAGTATATATATTCTTATTTGCAAGACGATCATTCAGATAAAATTGGAGAGACCATTGGTTTTACTGAAGAAATTTTTAAGAAAAATGAATAAACAAGACAATCATATGTTGTTCTGTACACCTAAAGATGTAGTAAAAAGTTTGGGAAATGTAAGGTAAATAAGGTGTGATAAAGTTACTATATTGGAATATAGTGACTTTATCAGGTTGGAACCTGAGGATAGTGTTCAATGTTATACATTAGTATTTCATTGTGTGGGTGAAAAGGAGGATGAAAAGTTTCTATATACCTACACACTATTTGATCAAACGTTGAATATTGGAAAGTTTGTGAAATTTAAAGATGAAGACAACGACATAAATACTGTGACATTTGTATAAAAAATACATTCAGCTGTTACGAGAGATGGAGAATCCTTCATTCATACACGATGGAGATCTCTTAATTTTATTAAAATGTGAAAAAATAAACACCTTACGGGAAAATTGTGATTTTTTTCTATACAAAATATTATTACAAAATGATAAAATCGACGGTGTTCCAAAGTATATATATACCTATTCAACTAATGATTAGACAAACCTGATTGGAACTGCAGTTAGATTTTAAAAAGACAAGTCAAGACTTAAAGAGAAAAAATGAATCAGGATCAAAAAGAAATTGATATAATGGAATTTATAGAAATATGTACTCAACAAGCAAACCTACGTTTAATAGACTCTACACCCATTCCAAAAACCAAAGAAAGCACTATACAATTGCATCATTTATATTTTAAAGATGAAAGTAATGGATGTTATTATAAGACAAGATTTGATTCAGCAATAAGACACTCATTGGGTGAAAATGTACGTCTTACCGAGCAATATTTATTTGTTACCATTTAATTTCTTATCTATAACCTTGGAAATATTAAGAAAATAAAAAAACAGTTTATTTGCTACAAAACAGCGTGTGTTTTGATTTTTTATTATTTTTTTGAAAATGAATGCTTGTGAATTAAAAAAAAGGAATGGATGATCCGAATTATGTACCCCCAGAACATCTTGCAGAAATTTATAAAAAATCTAATATGATGTTATTATCATGCGCAGAAGAAGAATATTTTAAGAAACAACCGTGTTATAAGTTATTATTATACTTATGTGATATGGGTACCGATGACCAGTATATATATATATATATATATATATATATATATAGAATATCCGAGAGTAGTAAAAAAGTAGAGTGCTATATATATATATATATATATATATATATATATATATATATATATATATATATATATATATATATATATATATATATATATATATATATATATATATATATATATATATATATATATATATATATATATATATATATATATATATATATATATATATATATAGATAAATGTAGTGATTGAAACTATCGTGAGGATAGAAACTAGTGCATACAAAATCGTACGGATAGAGTGCTCAATGCGTACGCAGAGCGGTATAACACAAGATGAGAAACACAAGTTACTTCATCGAAATTTTATTTACTACAGAACTGTTTCGTATGGCAAGTGTTAAGCTTGCCACACTCATCAGGTAAATGATATAATATTTTGACAGCGCAACGGAATATATACAATAGATGCATAATTAATTTGATCATGTTACATGTAGTGGTGAGATTGTTATCGTAGTAGGAATTTCTTCCGGTGTTGGCATGTGGATACGAGTTCGTTCCGTTTGTTGAGAGAGCTTAGTTCGGGGTGGCATATGATGATAAATTTTTCGGACAGGCATAAGTTACAGCGTTTGGTTTTATTAGAATATGGTTGTGATTTCTTAGATGCCTAATTGAAAAGACCCAATCCTTTCTACAACGCTTAAGATGGAAAGCGCATCATTTCCTTCACCCGACTGATTCCTCGACACAGAATGAAACATTCGGATTCAAAACAACAACCTCACCACCACCAATCACCGAGCTGCACGACTTCGAAGAAAGAATGTTATCGCTAAGTAGTAATATATATATATATATATATATATATCAATGTGTTTGGGACTGGACCGAGCTCTAAGCCAATCAGAATCAAGAATTGATTTGAATGGACCAATCAGAGCACAGCCAGTCCCAAATTTCCAGGAGGGTGTCGTATTTTTAAGGTGTGGTCACCCTGTTAAGAGCGACCAGTCATAAAATCAGGAGGGATATGCACCTGGTCGTATACAAGAGGTTTTTTGTGAATTTTGTATATATTTATCTCATGAAACCTGGTGTTGTTGTACGACCAGTTTTTGGTTTATCCTTGAGTTTGACGACCAGAGAGAGAGAGGAAGGTCAATCAAGGTGATCGTAGTCAATTTCATGAGATAGATATTTAAAATTCAAAAAAAAACTTTATAAACGACCATCATACCTCACCCAATGTGATTTATACTTACACGTGTCATCCAAAAAAACGTCCATATTATATTTATTGGAAGAGTTGTACGATGTTGAAATAAAAATAATCAAAATTTGGTTTATAGAATTAATCATAGAAATTTCCGCCATGGAGCTCTTACCTCGACGCCATCTTATGGCCGAATGACTGATATTCCTTAGTTACGGTATTTTTAAAAAAAATGATAAAATTTGTAGAGAGTAATATCTCCAAAAATTATTTGGTGTTTTTCAAATAGATGAAATATATTTTTAAAAAAAATAAAATGTACTTTAACACACAATAAAATAACTTTATTTGAAAAACAAAATTCTCTTTTTATTGTTTTTATTTAATCTAAATACATTTCTTTATTAATGGAACTAAGTATGGAATCATCAGTTATCATAATTGTTGTTAGATATTTATACGGGATAAAGAATTCCCCATCTACCACTTCTAAATATAATTTATACTCGGATAGATTACCCGAGGGAAAGTATATACAGTGTCGTAAAATATATTTTTGATTTGGAAAATTCTGTCGAAGAGAATTAATATCACAGCGGGTATATACTTTTTTTTTTAATGTTGCTTCTATTAAATACTTTTTCCTCCTTTACTTCGTCATCAGCAGTCCCCAAAAATGCTTTCAAACTATCATCATTATCAGAATCACCATTATCCTGAATAGGTTTGATGGGTTTAAAGTCCTCGAAATTAAACACTTTCGACGTATACGTATCCCGTACACGTACACCGTACGCGTATCCTTCTCCTTTATCGTTGTAATCCCATATGAGAGGGGAACCATTCAGGGGTATGGGTTCTCCATAGGAAGCTTCATTCGTTATTTCTTCTTTCGTAGCCATTTTTTCTTAAAACTAAGTTTGTAGAGGGACAATGTTTTACGTATAAATGAAAAAGAAAAGTTTCAGCTTATTTATATGAAAGTTTTTTGAGAAAATTTTTTTTTCATTTTCTACAAAACCTGGGGTATAAAAAACGATATAAAAAAAATGGTCAGTTATTTTGTTGAAGATGGGGTATATACCCTCGCGAAAGATTTGGTCATTTCAAATGCGTAATCAAGAAAATGCTGAAAAATTGATAGAGGCAGCGAAATTAATTCACACTCCACAGAATTGTCTTAAATTAAATGAAATATCGTTTTTTGAATGTAGTCGTGAAATTGCAAAAGACAAAGAATTGGGATTTCTTCAAGGGGTTGTTTATCTCAAAGAAGCAAGAGCTGATATTTTTGATTGGCTTCCATATGGGGGAGAATTCCTTCGTTCTTTTGCTGATGATTTCTACCATTTTAAAGGTAGACTATATGATCCGTCCACGTTATATCGATATGGAAAACGTCAGGGTAAAATGGGAAAATTATGGAATAGTGAAAGAATCTATAAATTAGCTGATTATAAGAACAAGCATCGACAAAAACAAAAAAGAAAAAAACTTTTAGAGTAAAGAAAGAAATTCATGTAATAAAAAATAACATGTTTTATTAAATAAATTTATACAAGAGAAGGAATTATTAAGTCTTTGTCAGTTTTTATAAACTTAACATTTTTATGCAAAAGATGAGGAATATCTTCCTCTGATAATATTTTTATTGTTTTTCCAGATTCTCCATGATTGATAACTTTCAGGGTTATTTCATACGGGTGTTGTTTCACATTTTTTTTTTATTACAGAACATTGTTTTGTTTCAATTATTGTAACAGGTTTGCAATCCTCTACAAAATATATATATTCATGATATTCTTTAAGAAGAGATTCACATGATAAATAGCGCTGAAAAGTATTTTTGGATGTGTCAAAAAAAGTTATACTATTCTGTACACATACTACAATAACGTAATACGGACATTGTTTTATTTCAGTAATGATAAAGTTTTTTAGTTTAAACATCTTATATAATATTATATATGTGTCTCAGAAAAGATATAAAAAAAAAATCAAAAACAGAACAGTATAAATAGACGGTTTTTCTTTTTTTTTTAAAACCATTGCTTGTCGTACTTCAGTTAACATAAAAATGAAGTGTAGGAGGAGTTGTATAAAAAAAGCGAAAACGAAAAATAAAAAAACGAATACGAAAACGACAACGTTCTAAAAAAATTCAAAAAAGGAGGATGGAAAAAAGATCATCCGAATTATAATCATAAGTTTTATGAATTTTGGAAATGGTAGACAATGTATTTAAAAAAAAATTTTATTAATCCAAATAAGTTTTTTTCCATCTTTGTATTCTATCATCACATTCACATAGATCAACTATTCTACTATAGATAAGTCGTGAGTAATTCTGTTTACAAGGATAACAATAATGATGGTTTACAAAGCATTCTTTACATCTGTAATGCATGAAAAAATGATAGAAGGAATTCACTGCACAACAACAGAAACTGCAATAGACCATCTTGACAATATTTTTTTGGACGTTTTGTGAAAATTTTATAGTTTGACAACCTACTTTTATAGATTTTGCAAAACTATATAAACAGGGTATCAAATATATTTTTTCTATTATTTTTTCAACATGTGGTTGCGTTCAATGATTGATTTTGGATAATGTGAATCTCATGATTATCTTACATTTTATTATCATGCTCAACCCATACAATTAGTAAACTATGAACCTGTGATTCCCTCGTTGTTAAGATATGGATATTATTTATATCTGAAAGATTGGCAAGGACCTCGATATTTCAAATTGATGCTAGTAGACTCGTTTGGAGCTCCGGAGGATAATTTACAGAACCTCTTATTATCATTGAAGGGAAAATATATAAATATTAATAATGATAATGTAAAATTAGCAAACTCAGCACCTATATTAAATATTAAACCTTACAATTTCATTAACCATAGGGGTAGAGGGAAACAAATATTTTTATCTTTGTAATGTTTTTAAAATAAAAAACCTTGAAAGTTAGAAACAGAATATCGAGTTTTATTACAAGAAAAATAAATATGTTTACAAATTAATTTGTTGTGGAATTATTGAGTTACCATTTATTAGTTTAATTGTTTTATACAAGAGATGATCACTTTTAGTATCAAGAATTGTTTTTAGGGTTATTCCCTTCTCTTCAAGTAATCCCTGTTTAATAATTTTCAGAGTTAGTTCGTAGACTTGAGGTGGAGAACAAAATGGGGGATTACATTCTTTACATAGTATAGCAGGTTTACAGTCCTCTACCAAATATGTATAGTTAGGAAAATGTTTTTGAAGAAAATGACATGAATAATAACGAGGAGTATAGTCATAATATGCTATACCCCTATAATTGACACAGGTCACGAGATCTTGTTCTTGATTCATCTTGTTATCAATATGATTAAATCAAATATGTAATCTTATATATATAATAAATAAAAAACACGAATTTTTTTTAAAAAAAGTTTTTATTGAGTATATGCTACAGCTTTCATGAAATTATTAGAATCTATTATTAGTTTAATTTCTTTTTGTAAAAGAGCAGAAGCATCATAGTCAACAATTGTTGTTATGTTTTCACCCAGACATGAACAATTCCATTCATCATTTTCATATTCATGTTTCTTTTTAACTGCCAGAGCTAGGTAATATGTTTGAGGCGTTGAGGGTATATCTTCATAGGGTATATCTTCAATACATTCGCATAATACCGTAGGTTGACATTTCTTTACAACATAGGTAAAGTGGTGTAATTCTTTGGCTAGAAAACGACTTGGATAATAGTTACTTTCATCTTCAATTTTGTAGGGGTTAAAGTCATCAGCAATTATTCTTTGATAACTTCTACCGTTATGTTCATCACAATCACGATAGCGTACATGTGAATTCGACATCATTCACAAATAACGTGCCACATGGGGGTAACGCGTTTATATATAAATTTTTTATAAAAAAAAATATAAAAAGTAAAATCAAAATTAAAAAAGACAGATATTCTAAAATAAAATAAAAAGAAAAAAGAAAATTTAGTAGGATATAAATAAAAATGTAATAAAATGGTTTTTACAAAAATATCATGGAAACCGTGGATGCACGATATAATAGATTATTCTATTCAAAATATCCCTGTGGACAATGTCTTAACGGAAATATGTGTGGGGAAGTGTGTGCGAATTATATACCGTGGAAAGATCCAAAACAAAAAAAAACGTTGTTGTAGATTAAAGAGATGGTTGTTAAAGAAGATACGGTGTTAAAAGATTTAAAGAAGAAAATCCCATAAAAAAAAGAAACAGTATAAATAAGAGTAAAAAAAATAATTGTTTATATATTTGTTAGACAATGGAAACGTAAAGAAACAGCAGATGAACGATTTGAAAGATTATATTATAACAAACATCCATGTGGAAGATGTATTAACAAACACCCGTGTGCGATTCATCCAGATGAATTAAAACTTTCAAGACTAAACAGTTTTAAACGTTGGGTGTTAAACAAGTTAAATATACGGTGGAAATATACAGTGACAGTTTCAGTGGAAATAGGTTACGACGAATAGAAGAAAAGACGTCGAAGTTTTTTTAAAAAGATTTAAATGGCTGTACGAGAGCGTGATTTTGATGAAATTCTTTACCCCAACATTCAATATTTATTACATGCTGAATTGTTTGAGATAGAAAAAACACGCGATTCAACGTTTTATTTTTTGGAATGGAGAGAGCATCCCTATCAGTTTAGATGTGCTGATTATGATTATAAATATTTTAACATTTATGTGGAAGATAAAAATGAACAATCTATATTTCGGAAACGATATGGTGGAAAAAGATATTATAGATTTTTAATAACCGGTTTTTAGCTGGACTATGTCATTTTATGATCAGTTAGTGGGAAAACATGTAGTATTTATTGATAGAGAACCGAGATTACCCACGTTAATTTCGACTCTTAATTGTTTTGAGATAAATAATATCCCATGTTATTCAAAAACGTTTTTGTATGGTAAATGTAAGGATTCAAGATTTAGATTAGTAAATTATCATTTTCGTGAAAATTTTGATGGTCAAGAGCTTTATTTAGTTCTTATTAAAGATGAAAATATATTATCTTTACTTAATGTGATTTATGGTAGCAGTAATGGAAATTATATTGTAACATTAATAAATAAAATACATTTTGATAAATCTATGTTGCAACTACATGTATATTTAAATTGTTGTGGGGAATTATGTAATTTTAATGAATTAAATATTTGAAATAAAACAGTTCAATAAATCGAGAAAAGCGTTTTTTATTTAAAAAAAAGAATTTATATACACTTCTTGATCTATGAAATTATGTATACCACAATCTCCCGCCACATGTGTTGTTATATATTGTTTATAATTAAGCTTTTTATTTTTTACATACTCCATAACTTCCAAATTTATATATAATCGATTCATAGGAAAGCATGGATTTAGGATTTGTTCACATTTACGTACAATAAATTTTTGATTTCGACAATTTTCTTTAAGATAGTGAAGATCATACTGTTTGGGTTTTGACATATTGCTTGCATGAGATTCAACTGAAGAATGAACCCGAAAATAAAAGGGTTTTTATTTTATTTAGCTTAATGAATTTGAAAGCTATATAAAGAGTAAGACATTTTTCAAAATCACAGCAATATGATTGAAACAATTTTAAGAGTTGTTCTTTATTTTCAATATTTTAACCAAGGAGAAATTGGATATTTATTTTGGTTATGTGGATTATTTGAATATTATCGTGGTAAATATGTCACATGTCCCATGATGAAATGTAAAAACAACATTCGCCCCCACGACGAAGTAAGTTATATAGTCAATATGGAAAAAATCAAGGGAACCCGTGGAATGGAATCCTATTTTATCCTAGAAGATCGTTTCTCTCATATGATCCCGAATTTACAAGCAAGTCAAAGAAAATATTCCTTAAAGAGAACACTCTTTCAACGTACTTTATTAATTGAATCAGACACGATATGCTGTAGTTTTTTTTCATTCCCCGATTGTTTTTAACGAATTATTTATTGTATTACCCCTTGAAAACCACTCAGATTTATTTCAATGTTTAAGAACCAAAGATAAGTATCATTATACATATTTTCTACAAATCTAACCTTTGAAAGAAAATACATATCTTATACCCTGGGTTTTGGAAAAGAAAGTTTAGTAAGCAAATTTAAGCACATACAGCGCGAGAAAGGTGATTTAAATCTTTTTTTAAATATTTATTTGTTAATGGTAGCACCTAGTATTTTCAATTCTTATGTTTATTGTAGTTCAACTAAAAATATTATCATGGTCACTTCATGTTTTATATTTTATTGTCGTGAACATAACCCTATAGGAAGATTTCTCAAAAGACAGAAATGATTTTTGGAATTTTATATATTATATAAAAATGGGTAAAGTATCCTTTGATAAATGTCGGTATAAAAATTGTACGCGTCAAAGTTATTTTTTTGAGTTTGATCCCCTGAAATTAAGTATTTTAAACAAACGTAATTATGATTTAAATGAAAATCACCCCCTACTATTACATCCTGTCGATGTTACACGAATAAAACATTATGGGGGACATACGGGAGAATTTAAGTATAATGAGAAAGTATTTGCACATGTAATAATGGTTGAAGATGAAGTAAAAGATTTATTTACTATGATAAGAAAATATATACAAACAACATTGAATTATAATTTAATTTCAAAAAATCCTATATATGAAGACGAACTGACTGAACCGAATGTTAATTGGGATATTTTTTATAAACGTATTAGTGAACAAACGTGTATGTAGAGAAAAAAAATGGAATTAAAAGACTGTATAAAATTTAAAGTGTTTGCGTATGATGTTATACGAATGGAAGAAGACGAAGAAAATGAAAAATAATTTTGGATGAGATGTGGGAGATTTTGTTTTGCCCTTCGAAAATTTTATATGGAAAAAAATGAAAAATGGAAAATAAATGAATGTTGTAAAACTATTCATGAAATATCTATGGCCCATTTAACGAATGCTGGACATTACAGTCAAAACAAAAGATTTGTTGGATTTCATGAGGGGATTGATCCTTTATATATTCAACAATATATGGAACATTTAGATGAATTTTACGTAAAAAACTATCAAAGAAAAAATATATCAGTTTTGATTTATTATATTTTTGAAACCATTCATCCTTTTTCCGATGTAAATGGAAGAATAGGGAAAGAACTTGTTGCATTTCTAGAAAATAAAATAGAATGTAAAATAAAAACAAAAAACAACATAGAAAGTTATGTAAAATTTTAGGAGTTATGCAAAGAAAACAAAATAGTTTATTTCATATAAAACGTTGGTTATTAGTGTAATAAAATTGTTTTCATTGTGATGGAATACAATTTTTTTTTAAATGTGCGGAGGGTATAAAATAAGCACTGTCCCTACAGTGATTCATCATTTACCCTTCACTCGGGAACAGATTCAGAGATGGTGGAACTTTATGAGAGACAACAACATGACCATTTTTATAAAATGCAATCGTATACAGATTTGTCTGTAAAAATAATTGCACAAAAAAAAATCAACGGTGATGCTATTCTCGCCAAAGCATATCCGACAAATAAAAGATGTGACAAGTACACATACAATAGTGCTGTTGAAGTGAAAAAAGATCATATTCCTTCATTGTTGAATGTTCTTAATAAGATTAGCATTCAAGAGAAATTGGTGCAGATATTTTTTGAAGTGGTAAGATTTGAAAATTGGAAAAAGCAAACATGCCGTTTGGTTGTTCGTACAGATGCGTGGGGTGGTTTGGAAATTTGTTATCAACATCAAGATAACGAATTATCCGATGCAATGGAATTTGACGATGATCCAACACCGACAACCAGCAACAACAACAACGCAACGCCAAGTGAAATCGTATGGGGAGATGACTGGGGTAGTTTTCATATAAAAAAGAAAGATTCCTTGGATGAATATATTATTGCCTTAAGAAAGTATAATCATGCGACAGGTCATAAATCCCAACCTATTCCCGTCAAAAAACGAGTATTGAAGAAAAAGAAATCCCCACTTACCGACGACGATGATGACGCCAACGATGTCGAAAAGATTAAGAAAATAAAAGTAGAAAGTGATGATGATGAGGTTTGTCACCGTTTAAATCCATCAGTAATTTCAGAAATATTTTATTATCGTTTTAGATGTTGTAAAAATATACAAGATACATTATGTTTGTACGGTAATACTAGAAATAAAGAGTTAGCCTGTAAAAATATAGAAGTTGATTTTATGGGGATATTACGCGATAAAGAACTCGTTGATGAACTTGAAGAATACCATACTTATTTTATTTCTTTATTTTAGAAATGAATAAAAAGAAAAAAACTAAATTTTCTGCTGACTTTATTGAAAAAGCTTCAAGATTATTAAAAGGAGAGACATTAACTGATGAGGATTATTCTAATTATAGATTACATAGTAGTAGTAAAAAAATATATAGACGTTTGAAATATGCTGTTAATAAAAATAATGAACAATGGGAAATTGATTTAACTGAAAATAAAGATTTAGCCCGATATAATAATCAATATCGTTATTGGTTGGTGTGTATTGATATTTTTTCAAGATTTTGTTGGGTAAAATTAATAAAAAAGAAAACGTCTAATAATGTTAAAAATAAATTTGAAAGTATTCTTATTGAAGAAGGAATAGCCCCTCTTAAAATTCAAAGTGATGAAGGAACAGAATTTCAAGATATACGTACGAAATTAAGTAAAAAGTATAATTTTGAAGTATTTCATACGTATAATAGAGAAATAAAAGCATCCCATGTGGAACGTGTAATTGGAACTTTAAAAAACAATGGTTCGTCGTGTTTTAACAATGACTGGAGAATTTGACTATATTCAGTATTTACCCCTTATTGTTAATCGTTATAATAATTCCCCACATAAAGCATTAGCTGGTGCAACACCTTTTGAAATTTATCGCGAAGAAAAAAAAGGAAAAATACGTAAAGTAAAAAATAAAATAGTACGTGATCATTTAAATTATCCTATTCCCACTCAAGATCTGATACGAGAAGGTACTCGTGTACGTATTGTGAGAGTAAAAAATAATATTTTTGAAAAAAGTAGTCTTCGACGATGGACTAATGAGATATTTGTTATTAAAAAAGTATTTATCACCGATCCCGTTACATATCAATTAGAAGAACAACGTGAAGAAATTAAAGGAATTTTTTATCGTGCTGAATTACAAGTTTTAAAAAAAAATGAATTTACACATTGCTAGTAATTCAATATCAAGAGGACTTCAAAATAATTTGATTAATGATTTTGAAATGAAAATTGCACAGCCTATTGATGCTTTGAACAATGAATGTTTTTTAGAAGTTTTACAAGTTTGTTATCCCCAAACAACTAAAAAATATTGTAGGTGATGAATGTTTTTTTTTCATTTATCATAACCTATAAGAATTTTATACCCGAAGAAAATAATAATTCGGTATACGCCAGCAGTGAGTTCGTTTTTACATCGGATAAATTTATTATACCCGACGGAATTTATGATTTATCTTCATTAATTATATTTTTAAATAATATCTTAGAAGGATTTGAAATTTTTTGTACCATCGGGTCAAATGGGAAAGTAATTATTAATGTTAATGTTGAGATTGAGTATTGGGTATATGAAAATGCGAATAAAGCAGTCGATGGGTTACAGGTAAATGAATTTCGATTATCTAACAAGACTACAATAGAAAAAAGGGTATTCAATATGCTTCTTTTAATCAAAAGATTAATATATTATTTTCAAAAAAATTAGCTTTTATGCTAGGTTTAAAAAATGAAAAAGATCTTGAAATCGTACCTCTCTTGTTTGAAATAAAAAAAGATAACCCTACACCTCGAACCCTTTTTTCTAAACATTTTGATTACTTACCCGATGTATCCGACGGATTAAATAAAATGTTTATATATTGTGATGAAATAGAACTGGGGTTAGTTGGTGATAGTTGTGCCGAATTGTTAACAACAGTCCCCATTCAATGGAATCGACAAGGTTGTGGGGGGAATGGACAATTAATTTGTTATAGTCCCCCAAAATCATTGAGAAAATTAAAAAAAGACATTATACGAGAAATTCATATTAAAGTTAAAGATACTACAGGAAAATTAGTTCCTTTTGATTCAGGAACGCTTAGTATTGATTGCTTAATACATTCAACATAATGCTTTTGATTGTTCTTGAAGAAAAAAATGGGGAAATGATAATTAAAAAAATATAAAATATTTTATCCTTTTTCTCTTTACATTTTAGTAAATAGTGGGAAAATTATTTTATGGAATTTAAATTCGATTGAATATAAAAATATCAAAAATTCATTTCGAATTACGTGTGCAAACAAAATGGATTTCAGTGCAATAACACAATCAAAAAAAATAAATAATGGAACGATTTCAGTGTCTTCATCTACTATTATTTCCAATGCAACACAACGTTTTATATATACTATAAAAGAATTATTTTATATTGACGAAAAAAATCCTTATACATCATTAAATGATGAGGAAAAAAAATTCCCCTATTTTTTATTTATGAGTGATAAAGAGGCTAAACAATCACTACAGTTCTTTATTAACTATGAGAATAACGTGCCGTTAAAAGGTGAAGAAATTAAGATATATATAAATTTATTTGAAGAAAAAAATAATGACTGAAAAAATAAATGAACTATCCGTAGAAGATTATACTGAATTGTTAAATGGTAGAAATCGTGGAAAAAATTATTCATCATCATATTTTGTTGTGAAAAGAAAAAATAAAGAAAATCCAACTAAGAAAGAAATTTTATTAAATGAGGGTGTGGGATTACCCTCAAATTTAAATTTAGATACTTATTATACAAGCGATAATAAAAAAAATAGAAAAAAAATAGATCCAAATGTAATACGTTTTTTACAAAATAGATAGACTGTGTAGAAAAAAGTATAAATAAAAAAAAAGTTATATAAAAAAATCATAATGTTGTGGTTATTGTTGTTTTTTAAAAATAAAATAAATGACTCGTAAAAATATCAAAAAAAGAAAAAACAAAAGAGGAATAAGAAAGCGTAGAAGAAAAATACAAAAAGGGGGTTTTGGTGGAGCATTGGCACTGGGTATGGTTCTTCCTCAAGTGTTGGGAACACTTTCAAATATTCTTAAAATTAACGTTTAAAAAAAAAAATGAGTAAAAAAATTGAAGATGTGGAAAAAAATGACATATTATTTAGCGAGCCTTTACAATTTTTTACTTCATCGCCCTATAATGATACGTTTACGGAATGTCGTGAAACGGAAATTATCGCAACGCCTGTAGATAATCAATCGTCAGTATACACGTTTACAAGGCATGGGAACGCCGTTGGATTAATGAAAACAAGCGATGCTAAAATAATGGCTAGAGTATCGATTAGAAATGCTGCTGGACTTATAGCACCTGCAGCATCGGGGTTTTCGATGATTACATTACCCCTTCGTACAATGTGGAAAACAAAAGAATTAAAAATAAATGAAAATTTAATTACGCCATCAGATAATTTTGCACATTTTGCATCATGGATACAATTTATAATGCGTCAAACACCGTCGGGATATAAAGATTCTAAAGAGCTTAATTTAGCATATTTAGATACAGCCGAACATATGAGCGATATCGTGGGTTTCACTGATAATACTAATGTCGTAAATGCAGGAGGGAGACAAAAAACAATTGCATTTCAAAATCAATCACAGTATTTGATAGATGAGATTGATTGTTCATTATTTAGCGAAGCGGGTGCTGAAATATATATTCCTACAGCGTATAAAGTCGAATTACGTTTAACGCGGGCATTAAATACAATTGTAATGATGGGTGCCAATCATGCTAATATGCCCGTTGCTGATACTATAATTACCCTAGATGATTTTAAAATAAAAATTCCTGTATTTAAACCCAAAAAAACAATTATCAAATGCTCTTAATATAGGGATGGTGACCCATAATAAAGAAACATTATATTATACAACCAATTATCGTTGTATTACTGAATCAGTAGCTGCAGGACGAAATTCACATCAAGTAATCGATGTGTTTAATCGTAGCGTTCCTACACGTTTATATATTGTATTTTCACCATTAGCAAATTGGAACGGATCATATACTCATAATATTTTTGAGTTTAACTGGCCTAATTATGATAATGTTGAAGTTTCGGTAAATAACGCTGTTGTCGGGAGAATAGAAAATCATGCTGAAGCTTACTCAAAATTACGCTCGGTATTAAATCGTAACTATTCAGAAATGCCCATGACTTATAATGACTTTATAAACGGGTATTGTATATTAGCATTTGATTTAACAGATAATAGAGACTCTCATCTTGCAGTATTACCCATAAGACCGTCGGGAAATGTTAATGTGGATTTTCATTTTTCTCAAAATACAGTGGTAGGGGCGTTAATATTTGTTGGTGAATTTCGAAATGAAATTAGAGTAGGATTAAATACCCCTGCAAGATTATTACACAGCATTTAATTATCAACATTTGTAACAAGGGGATGTACAAAAAAAATGAAGAACACAAAACCCATTACAACAAAGAATAGAATAAAAAAACCAAAAATAAAAAAAACAGTTATTAACAAAATACCCCTAAATCGTGAACATATTCTTGTATTTCCACCGTTTTCAGTTTACGCATAAAAAAAATGAATGAAGAAAAAAATGATGAATTAAATAAAGAAGAGGAAAAAAAAAGACGAGAAAAATGATAATTCAAGAGATGATGATGAAGAGGATGAAGTTGATAGTGAAAATGATAGCGATGTTGTTAGCGATGATGTTAGTGATGAAATGGATAGTGAAAGTTCCATTACTTCTTCTTCATCAAGTTGCGAAGATGATTTAAAATTTTTAGAAACATTAGTTCAATTAAATAAAATAAAGAAAAAAGCTTTTGAAAAAAAAAAAAAGGATTTTTTACCATCGTTAAAAAAATATCTTAAAGCAGATATTGATAAAAAAAAT
Organism: Chrysogorgia sp. JL179-B06; assembly: GCA_035772405.1. Classification (NCBI taxonomy): domain Eukaryota; kingdom Metazoa; phylum Cnidaria; class Anthozoa; order Scleralcyonacea; family Chrysogorgiidae; genus Chrysogorgia; species Chrysogorgia sp. JL179-B06. The sequence goes on along the minus strand of JAYKKM010000182.1, from coordinate 151,181 downwards.
ACGTTGTTAGATTCTCAATTAATTAATAAATTACAATACATTGCTAAAAATATTTTAAAAAAAAAATTTCTATCCAACTTTCCAGTGATAATAAATATATTTTGAATAAGTTTTCAAAGAACAAAATAAAAGAAAAAGATTTAAAAATATTATTATCTGAGGATTTTCGTATAATCAACATATATCAAAAAGCATACAAATTACTTAACCAACAAATAAAAAAAAAATGACCGAAGTAAATAAAATGCAATTAATTAATCCGAGTAAATTAAATGAAATTTTAGATTTAATCAAAACTGATCATGAAAACGAAAAATTATTGCAAGGAATTAACAACAAAAATAATTTCGAACTTATTGAAAGTAAAAATAAAATGAAAGAAGAAATGAAAAAAGTTAATAATGATCAACGTGTCGCAGAGAGTATGGTTAGTTTTTAAAAAGACAACAAAATATGAAAAGAAAAAGTAATGAACTTGAAAATGAGGTGACCAATGATGAATCACCCGAAGTAAGGAAAACGCCGACTGTGACAAGTGGTCAACAAATAAAAGAATTTCTTGAAAAGAAAAAAATTAAAATTGGGGGTACAGATATAATAAAATTAAACGGTGTTGGAATAAACCATCATGATTTATTATACGATTTAACACATAATGTCAGCAAACAAAACATGTTCAATCTTACACAACATAAGCAGACGGTTGCTTTAAAAGAATTGAAAAAATTACATATGCCCGCCTATTATATACGTAATATAAAATTACGACAACGTTATATAAATTTGGGAAAAACAGCTTCGGGTCTTTCGAGTAACGAAGAACCCTCTACATCACTCACCACCCACATTCCTACCCCACCTTCAACGCCCTATTCAACACAAAGAAAATGGCGACGAAAAAATCAATGAATTTACATTGTTTTTTAACCCAATTTTTATTTACGAACGAGATTAATAAAATTTCAAAAATAAATAAGTTTTTAAATAAACACAGGGCGAAATTTTACCTTTATTAACATTTATGCATTAGTGTAAAGATTTCGAAAGATCCCTTTACACTTTTAATCTTCTTATTAAATGCGAGGAAAGACTAACTAAGCTTTAACTAACTTTATCGCGGATTAAATGTTGCTTTACCACCCAAATTTCAAAATTATGCTTTACAGATCTTTACATGAGTGAATTAACATCCTTAAAGGCGCGCAGAACAAATCTGAGATTTAATCCCATTTAAGCGACATGTTATATAGGATTAAAGACGACTGCACCTTTACTTGTGATATACCGGATACAGATGAAAGGCGATTAAAGTGATTATCTTCAGCTACGTCATTATCACCTTGGAAACAGAAAAATATCGGCTTGAGCCCAGCTTGAGCCTTATAAATATAATCTCAACTGTTTCAGATATCGGTGGCTATACGTTACGTTTTCGAGTCTTACTACATTAAATTCCGCTTCTAGTTCTCTGTCTTGATTGTACTGTTCTAATCATGGATTCATCGGCAAATCCTGGATATCTTTTTTGCACCCACTGCAACGAAAATGTATCCGAATCGACGTTCAGACGACATTTAATTCTGGAATCGAGAAGATCAAATGTATCACGTTTGAGCTCTTCGTCCTCTTCTGATTATGACAACGAACAGGTTTACGATTTAAACGACGAATCTACAGCCACAGGTAACTTATTTGTAACTTATTTGTTCTTGTTGCCAAAGCGATGTGCCTTGCGAACCCACCGTCGTGTTATTTTTAGTATAATATCGTAGTGAATTTGTTTGTATTTAATGTGTGTTGTATATCGCTATATATCTTTAAAGTGACTGTTATATCGTACTTGCTTTTGGACTAGTAATTGGCACTAGCTGTTGCGGTTACCCAGCCTATTGTCTTAATGTATGTATTTATGTTTGTAATGTATGTGGCAAAGTTATTAAAATTATTGCTTTCTTCCGTAGTTCAAGTCGTCGACGTGGTGGTGGAGTCCAATGACATGCAGGATGAGCAGAATATTTGTTGTCACAATGTTCAGGTGACTGTTCATATCTATATTTAATGAGTGGTAAAGTTAAATAAAGCAGTACAACGGGTTATCAATCTTTATTACTTTAACCACTCTTTATGCAAAATTATTGTAAATGAAAATGTGACTCAACACATCACATGATCCCATGCTCCTTTTGCAGGGAAAAAATATTACAGAATAACTATGCACAAATCAATGTTAAGGCCAACCAGAAGGAGGGGGGTGGACAAATATGTGGGATTTGGTAAAGAAAGGTCTGTACCCAGAAAGCCTGTGATGTACCCTGTGATGCCAATGGTGGGGAACTTTAATTATCCATAAAAGCCTTTCTACACCATACAATGTATCATATTATACGATTGTGATCTTGGTGCATGTGATCAAATTGTACACCGACATCAACATTTGCCATCGAATCATAAAGTGCCCCTGTGATCAAATTTTTGGTGTCCTGAATTTTTACATATTTGTAAAGAGCATGGTGTTCTCACTTATTTTCAAAATTTGAAGCAATTGCGAGCATGGGAAGTCACCTTTTCAGACTGTTTTTATACGAGATTACTCGAACATGTTGTGATTAGAGGAAGTGACATCAAAGACTCAACATGTAGCTAGTTGTGTATCAATATAAAGCTACTGTACTGGAGAAAACTTTCTATAAGCTTTGTCACATGTTGAGTTTCTGACGTCACAATCACATGATCCGCTGTGGAATCACAGGCTTGTCTGGAACAAGTTTTGAGCAATGGCGAACAAAAATTTAAGTTTTGAGCAATGGCGAACAAAATTTGGGTGACTTTGGAGGTTAAATTTCTTCTGATAGAATGTTTGTTGTTCATTTTTTGGCAAATGTGAACATTTATTAACCTAAAATGATGTTCTGTAACAAAAAATGCCAGGAAACGTAATGTGATATTTTGTCGTAGGTGCACTTTAAACAAGAATTATATTGTGTGCAAATAATTGCATACACCAATATAACAATTGTATATGACAATGTATGTCAAAATTACAATCCTATACTGTACAATGAATCTTATTGTGTAGATGGGCCTTAAGCAGGGTTCGAATTAACAATGTGCAATTTGTATTGGCCCAGATACCTGTATAGTAAAAGTTACACATCACTTTTCAAAACGAAGAGAAAATAGTCTCAGTATTGAATACAAACACATACAGTAGTTCTGACAAACCATAAGTTACAGTAAGTAACAGTCCTATTTCCCAGAGGTGAAAAAATTATGTGTATTTCCCACAGCCGTGCAAACATTTCTGGTAGCCATGCAATTTATATCTACTGTAGATTAAAATTGTAAAGAAAGCCAGGTGAAGTTCAATTGTATGTGTGCCCAAAATAGCTGCCGAAAATCTGTGTAGCACATTTTAGCAATACTGTATAATAAACTTTCCAATATCTTAAACATCTGGAGATTGTTTCTTTAGTTAACCAACAGGGGCAACGGCAACTGAAAGTATTGCACGCATAGCCTTGGATTCCTTTAGGCATTCAATTTCTTGTACACAATTATTTGGCTTATTGAGAGGGCCCGAACGTCATATTTTGGGGGGAAATGCACATCGGTTTTTCTCAACTAATTCTAATCCTGTCCTTAAGGCTTGGTTTTATACTGATGTAGACTGGTGCATGTAATGTGCATGGCAATCTCAAGTTGCATATCTTGCATTAATGTATTTGGTACAGGCACAACATGCATAGAACTGATACTGCATGGAAGTATGCTGTTTATTACATTTTGTATTGTGCTTTCTAATAATATTTCTTTACTAAGGCCACACCAATTTAATTGTTCGGGACACGGATCTGACGACTGACCGAAATAAAATTTGTACCTATTATTTACTTTGATCAAAAATTGGTTATTTTTGTGCTTTTTCAACCTCGTACCCAGGCTTTTCACCGGCGAGGCTGGTGAAAAGACTGGGTACGAGCTTGTACTTTTTATTTCCATTTTTCCCTAAAAATTTGGGGGGAAATCCGTACCCCAAAAGTATCAAATTGGTGTGGCCTAACTATGGTTGAAACCACCTAGTATATATACATTTTATTTTTATCATTGCAGAGAGTCAATTTGCCTACACTGCTAATACAATTATTGTTATGTTGTTAGGTTGACTCTGCACATTCTAGTAACAATGTTTCCTCAGATGACTGTAATACTGATTCTGAAGAGACTTGCGATACTGAGGATGAAGTGTGGACCGATGTTCCAGAGATGTTATTGCAGCAGGACATCCTTTCTGCACCACCACTACCTGATCCTGTACCAAAGCAAAGACGCCTACATTTTGTTAATTCAACACTTCGATGGCTGCTTTACTTTATTTTGATTTGGCAGAGTGTATGTCATATTAGTGACAATGGATTGATGTGGTTGCTACGATTCCTATTACAATTCTTTAAAGTATTAAACATCCACGTACATGCAGATATTTTGACTGAACTTATATTGGTTTTTCCAACTACCTTATATATGGTGAGACAACTACTGGAACTGGACCGTGATAATTTTACCAAATATGTTGTTTGTCCCAAGTGCACTAAATGCTACAACTACAATGAGTGTGTAACTGAGATGAATGGTCAGCATATTGTCAAAAGGTGTTCAAATATTTTTTACTCCAGAGGAAAAGCGCACACATGCAATGGGCAGCTGGTGAAGAAAGTGACCTTAAAGGACAATACAATAAAATATTACCCAGTCTATTATTATTGCTATAGTGGAATTTTAAACACTCTAGAAAAACTTTTGGAAAAGAATGGTTTCCCACAAAAGTGTGAAGAATGGAGATCAAGAGGACATATTGAGGGTCATTTGCTAAATGACATTTATGATGGACAGATGTGGAAAGACTTCCTTAAGTTTAACAATGTTGACTTCCTAAATTCTCCAAGAAATTATGGCCTGATGTTAAATTTCGACTTTTTCCAGCCCATGAAACACAGGAAAGATTTTTCTGTTGGAGTGCTGTACCTGGTCATTTTGAATTTACCTAGGGAAGAGCGTTTCAAGTGGGAAAATGTCATAGTTGTTGGAATTATTCCTGCAATGGGCTGTGAACCAAAAAGCTTGAACACATTCCTTAAGCCCTTAGTTGATGAACTTAAAGCACTTTGGAGAGGGGTCCGTCTGTCATCGAGCCTGAGTGCAATCCCCCTTCAGTTCAGAGCAGCCTTGCTTTGTACTTCATCAGACATTCCAGCATCAAGGAAACTATGTGGATTCAAAGGACACAGTGCTGAGATGGGCTGCTCTCGATGTCTGAAGAAATTCCCTGGTGGGTTTGCAGAAAAGAGGGATTATTCAGGATTTGACCGCAACAACTGGGTAAGACGGAAAAGTGAGGATCATAGACGTCAAGCCAAGAAAATCCAAAAGTGCAAGACAAAATCAGAAGCAGCAAAGCTGTGCAAAATGTATGGGATAATCTACTATAGTGAACTTTTAGAACTGGATTATTTTGACATTGTAAGGTTCTGTGCCATTGATCCCATGCATAATCTTTTCCTTGGCACTGCAAAGTATGTGTTTAAGCTCTGGATTTCTGAAGGACACTTAAACAAACAACAAATTAAAACAATTGAGAACCGCATTGAAGAAATGGAAGTTCCTGTTGAACTTGGAAGATTACCAAAGGCTATTTCTTCCAACCACGGATCGTACACTGCTGAGCAATGGAAGAACTGGACTTTGATTTACTCCCTGTTTGCTCTCAAAGGTATCCTGAATGATGAGCATTTGAAATGTTGGCAGACATTTGTACTTGCATGCAAGTACTTGTGCAAGACAGTCCTTTCTGATGATGACCTATCAAGAGCAGATATTCTGATGGTTAAATTTTGCAAGCAATTCCAAGCACTATTTGGTAATAGTTTTTGCACCCCTAACATGCATCTTCATTGTCATCTGAAAGAAATTATTGCGGACTATGGACCAGTTCACTGTTTTTGGTGCTTTAGCTTCGAGCGCTACAATGGCATTTTGGGTAGCATAAAAACAAACAACCGATCCATTGAGCTGCAAATTATGCGGAAAATAACAGCCTTAAGATTTCTTGACAACATTTCGCTTGATCAAGATTTTCAACCATTTTTTGGTGATGTTATTTCATCATTAAAAAATGAATCTGTCAAGGATCTTGCTGAGAAAAAAAATTTATCAAACCTCCTAGAATTCTTTCAAATGGATTCAAAGATGCCTCTACATGGAATAAACTGGCAAAATACATCAGCCATCTCCCTCCCAAATCATTTCAAGGAAAGTGTCTTTGACATCGATGATATACAGGTCATGTTACAGGTATATCATGTCATGCTCCCTGGTAACAATATTCTCCCAGAGCATTTGAGTAGGTCATTTCAAAAATATGGTACAATTGAAGTATTTGATCAGCAGTTTGTTCAAAGATGGCATACAGAAGCAAGAGATCAACTGGAATTTTGGCAGCATGGCCCAGCTTGGATGGAAGAATTGATGAAAATACAGTAAAACAGAGATTTGGATTGGTGGATTTTTACTTTTCTCATTCCTTAAAGTCTAATGAAGAATTTTCAAAGTATTTATTTGCCTGTGTAACCTGGTTTCAGCCTTCAGATGATACAATATTTCATGAACTTAATCCACTGTGTGTAGCAAGTGTGGTGGATCTATTCCCTGGAGGCCCCTCAAGATTTCTACCTGTCCAAAGAATTTCTGCTAAATGTGCATATGCAGTGGTGAAGAATGATAGAAATATTCAAAGGTATATAATTAGCCCTTTGACAAGACATTTTGTGTCATAGGTTTTTCTAACAGTTAATATTAATAGGAAATGCAGCTCAGAGGCATTCTGGCTGCGACTCTAACTTGCAACCTGCGGATCTCTACACCAGTACTTTAACCAACTGAGTTACATAAACTATTTAAAATGATACATGTGACTCTGTTGGTTAGAGTTCTGGTCGAGAGATTGCATTGAAAACTTAATTTAAAGAGGGATACACTTATAAGGGGCTGTTTACATTAGAGATGGGTGGGATGTTTGCCGTGACATTATGCGGTATTGCTGCATGCTTATATGTATTTCCCCTTTATCTACTTCATCCTGTTTCCATGGAGAAAGTGTTTGCTGGGACATTTTTTTCCATCCTACCTCGCATTTAAAGGGAAATTACTGTATATATGGAAATTATACAAACTATTTAGAAAAATAGTGTGAAAGTAAATAACATTGTGGTCCTCTATAGTCAGTGTTCTCTATCCAGAGTTTGCAGGTTCAAGTCCCAGCTGGATGTATAGGTACTGTATATTAAGACTCAACGAGGAAGTTGCAACAATGCAACTTCCTCGATGAGTCTTAATATACAGTGCATATAATACTTAATATACACTCTTAATATACACTGTAACCATTGATCTGCATATACATGTACGGTACTTAATAACAACTGGCCTTACTGTACTGTATATTAAAAAGTAGAGGGTAGTACTCAGTCATTTCATGTTTCAAACAATTTTCTTCCAACTGGTTAAAACAGTGTTAATTGCTATTGTAAAAGAAAAGACCATATTAATCTTCATACCAGTCTGTTCAGGAGAGGGAACAGTCTCTTGAAACCCAAGTGCTTAACCCTGAAGTGGCCCTTTTTAGAATAGATTATTTTATTCAGTAGAGGGAAATCACTTGAAGGGAAAGGGTTAAATTTAAAAGTGTCTATAGCTATGTTTTAGTAAAGTAATGGCTAGGACCACAGACAGGTGTCTGTTTAAGAGGGGTTACCATTAATAGTGGTTTAATAATACCAGGAACATACATGTTATTTACTGTATTAAGAATTGTTGCCATAATTATTTGCTTTATTATATACAGTACATGACAAAATTACTGGATTCTGATTGGCTGAGAGGAGTGCAATAAATCATTAATTGCATGCAAGTGCAATAACTGAGAGTGCAATTGTTTAATTAACATAATTTTGTCATGGAAATAATAAATAAGTAATGATATGATAGCAACTGCAATATTATTAAGGATTTACACTTGTGATATTTGAAAATGGTGCCAAATTGCACTTGCCTAATGACTCGTGCAATTTTGGCAAATTTTCAAATATTACTCATACATGTAGTGTAAATTCTTAATTACACTCGCTATCATATGATTACCTTATTACTTATAATTGTTAGTATGAATGTCCAGTTTCCTGTGGCAGTATTATAATATACCTGTAGATGATTGATTGTATATATTATGTATACAGTGTATACAGTACTTATATATACTGTACGTACATGAACATACATTATATCTAACTCATAACAGCAGTCAATGTACTGTAACCATTGCAAAACTGGTGTAATTGATCTGTTATTAGCAGGATTAAACCTAGCCTGCGTTCCAGACCACTCCCCCCACAACAGGGAGAGGTCTGGAACGCAGGCTAGATTAAACCTTTCTTGCCACTTTTAGCATTTTATTCTGGCTAATACTATAGTATAGCCAATGACAATCTTGTTCTGACTAATACAAGGGAAACCTCTGGCAAAGAAAGGGTTAATGATTACTGTTTTTTAACCCGTTAAATAGTTACAGTACTTTATGTAGCCACTTCTCTGATTGTTGGAATCTATTTACACTTTAGTCTTGTGAATACCAGAATGTCTACCAAAGTATTATTTTTATTGAGGATATTCACTCCTTTGTGCAACGTTTAAGAATAAAATAAAGCAAGATAGTCATTGTTCTGGTAATTTATAAATGTGCATTACATAGCTGTAAAAATAGAGCTTAAAAATACAGCTTTAAGCCCAATTTACATTACACTTTTGGTATGGGTATCATTTTTATCCGAGCAGTACCAAAAGTTGAATGTAGTCCGTGTAAATGGTGGTTTGGAATGCACATTTTAAGGAATCATCATTTGCTGAGCAATTGACTCTACTTTTCAAAACCAAATACTCAGTACTATAATTGGTATACAAAAAACATCACAGCAACAACAAAATTCATATTTTACCTTTCAATTTGAAATATTCTGCAGTTCTGAAATTATGGCCATGATAGTTGGTCTTTTCTCTGGTGTACCATGAATACAGCGCTTGGCTATTTTCTGCAGTTCTGTTGAGCGATGGTAGAAACAAACGAGTGAAATAACTTGACCTAAGGCATATATGTCACTGGATGTTGAATGAGGATGTCTTCCCTCTACAACCTCTGGTGCAACATGCTTGTAGTGTTTGTAGTATTTCTCTTGCTCCTTTAAAGTCAGATTATATTTTTTGGCCTGGTCAATTTTTTTCATTTTGCCAAAGTCTATGATGACAGGCATATACACCCCTGACTCCACTCTCACAACAATATTGTCACCTTTAATATCACAGTGGACAAATCCTTTGCTGTGAATATGTGAAAGAGCATCTGCAGTCTTGCTGAGTAACTTTGCACAGTCAGGAGTATCCAAGGTCAGGTGTCCACTGGCAGCATTTGCAATTGTAACACAATGGCCATCAATACCATAAAATTCTGTTACCATAATGTATGGCTTTGACATGGTGTTTATTCCAAAAACAAAAGGTAAACCTCAAAGAGTAAACGAAAATTGTTTTAGATAATTATCCATGAAACAAAACACACTCCCAGTAGTAGCCTTGTCCAGGATATCGTTAATCTATATAATTATATCTATATACAGGTACCTGTATATACCTACATATATTATATGTGCAATTTTGTCATTATAATACCTGGATGATCAAATGAGTTTATCATCAATGCCTCTTTCTCAACATTTGCTGATGACGAGTGATTTTTAAAATACTTCACAGCAACAACATGACCCCTGTATATTTTTTTAAAGCAAAACCCAAATGTTCCTTCACCAATTTTGTCTCCTTCATTGACCAAATCTTGAATGTAGGCCTTTTCAATCTGGTGTACATTCCTTAAAAAAGGAAAGTAATTTTGTAAATTACATGAGGATTTACATAAAACAGAACAGTATTTTGGAAACACTCAAAGTTTTAAAAATACTATAATAGTATGTAAACAATGTAATTAAAATGTATTTTGTGTAGATTGTATATACTGACAATATAAAATATATAAGGTGGTTGTAAACCAGTAAGTGATAAATTGTAATATCAAACACGAGACGGAGGACTTTACAGGGATTTCAAAGTCTGAGTGCCTTAATTGAAAAAGTGAGCCGAAGGTGAGCATTTTTAACGCACGATGGCCTTTAAAATTACGGTAAAGTCTGACGTCAAGTGTTTGAACTGACTTCTCGAACATAGTAATTTACATATTTTCAAAGTCCTAGGACTTTGAAATATTTCAAAACATGATCAGCTAGATGGATCTTATTCCCATTTCAAAACACTAATTAAACATTAATTAGATATTAAATATTTATAATATATTTATTTTTATATATTTATAATTTGTTTATTATTATAATATTAAGGCCAAACTAATGAATCTCGGCCTGTTTAAAAATACAAAATACATCTGATCTGTACAAAAGATACATTTCTAATTTTAATATAAATTTATACCTTTGCCCTTGGGTTGCCCATAGTTTCAGTCAAGAAAAATGTAGCACCTCTCCTAAGGTTCATTGACCAAGAGCAAGGTGATTGAATGACTTATTAGTGTTGCGTGGGGGTTTAGGGTAGATTGGGTCGGTGTCCTTCATAATGCATAACCCATTATCCAATCAGATTCAAGAGAGGACTGACCAACCCCAAAACAACAAAGATCCTAATTAACTGTAACCTCTGGCCTAACAAGTTTTCTAATCCTAACCCCCAGCCGTGATCTCGAAAAAAACGGGGGGTTGGGTTAGAATATTTGTTGTTTTTGGGTTTACAAGGCTATAAATAAAATTGTGTTATGTTATATTATGTTACAGTCCTCTCCACATTTCGACGTTTTGAGTATACTAAACAGCCACGACCCTCTCAATTTTAAGAAAACATTTTAATACGTACACATTGCTGGTAACGCGTAGCATTTTCTCCTTCTCCCACTTCCTCCAGAAATCGACAGCCCGTTCCCTTTCTTTACCAACTCGCACAGCCAGCTGCTTTAACTTCTTTTCTTGAAGATAAAAAGTCTTCTTCAATTTCTGCGCCACCGTATGCCTTTTTTCTTCTCTTGACAGTCTCTTATTTGCCTTGCGCTCTTTCTCATTACGCCGACGCCTTTTGCGACGGATCTCCTCCATTGTATTCGGTCGGGAAAGACGTCGTTGATTTGCAGGCAGTTCGTACTGTCGCCCTTGTGGCACTGAGATTTCTCCCAGATTGTGACGTATTCCACTATTAGCAAGTGCGCCACTCGCTGTGTGGGATGCCAGGTTTAAATGAGCCATTTCAACCGGCTTTACGTAAGCTATACCACAAGAAGAAACAGAAACGAAGTTGCCTTACACGCTCAAGACTGTACACGAAGGAATTACGAAGGACAATTGTAAATTCGCGCGCCCGCGCTTTGCCTTTTGTACTAAATTTGGCACATTTCACCCACCTCCCCCCAAGTAGGGAGAAAACGATGTTCTGTTCATTGGTTCTCACTGCTACACTTAAAAATAAATTTCGCCCACAAATTAAATAACAAACGTTCGCATACGTTAACGAAGCAAACCATTCCAAAGATGCGAATGTCTTCGAGTAGTATAGCAAGTGGGGCTGCGAGCCCAATCGACCTCAACCGTGAATATAAATACCAAAACATCACCAAATTTGGCCAAGTCACGACTCGACAAATTTGGTGATGTTTTGGTATTTATATTCACGGTTGAGGTCGAATAAGCCCACAGCCCCACTTGCTATACTACTACAGCGATCGTTAGTCAATCTAAACACCCCTCCCACGTTTTCTACTAAATTGATGCCAAACACACGCGAGACTCACGAGACAACACCAAATCACTATTTTAGCGAAATACGACACGTTTCGTCAAAATTTAGAGAAAGTTTTGTGTCGTCATTTTCGCGTTTGTGTTTGACAAACTATGACTGACGCGCTCTACCATTGTTTCAATTCATGCGCGAAAAAAAAGCCACTAGATTTTGATTCTAGTGACGATGTTTAATAAATTTCAACGAGAAAGCTAGTCTAGTGGTAGTGTTAAATAGATTTCACATGCGAGTGCTGTACCTGCTATACGAATCAAGGTCACCTGTTGGCGTCGCTAACAACAACATTCCATTACGAATAGCAACTACGATTTTTTAAAAAAATATTTTAAAACGAAAATATTTTTTCAAAGTGAAAATATTTTTTAAAAGTGAAAACATTTTTTTGAAAAGTTGTGGTTGCTATTCGCAATGGAATGTTGTTGTTAGCAACACACCACGTACAACCACCTGCTGTCGCGCTGACTATGGGAGAAGAATCGCAGTGTTTGAAGAAGGAGTGAGGACCACCATGCTAAGACTGTCTAACTTTGAGCGTACTCGTTAAATCGTACACTATAAATATCGTGAATAAAAAACTGTTGTGTGAATGGACTCGCGCGGTTGTTATGAAACCACCTGCTAGCATGCAAATTAGTCCACCCGCTCACTATTTTCAGTGTTTGTCGCACTTCTGAAATGGTGGTCGTACACATATTTTGACGTTGTGATTCCTCCCGACAACAAGCCCAAGAAAGGCACGTACGGCGTCACAATCGCGACAATGCTCTCGACGTCTTTTTGCGACTCGTCGTTTAGTTCGTCAGGATTTTCAATAGCGTTCGACCCATCCAGTAAGCTAGCGAATTTGCTGATTAACAAGTCGGTGAGAAAAGCGTTTGCAATTTCGCACGCGTGGAGAGAGCGACCTTATGGGAATCACGTCGCAGTGTTTAAGGTATGTCTCTCACTACAATGTTTTTGTGACCATACGCGTAGGAGTCAATACCATTTTCTAAAAGGTATCGTTTATCATCAAAACAGGATAACGACACCTTGTTAATTTCGTAACTACCGAGCTGATGCTTGACACTTCTAATGGTCTTCATTGTGTGTCGCAATTGTTTCTGCTCAAGTAACACACTTTTATAATCTTCGTGCTTGATCACTTTTTTAATTATGTTCTTTCTAATGCCTTTAGCGGTTTTCCCACCACCCCCATCCTCTTTCAAATAGCTATACATTTTACTGCGCAGCCCAACGAACTCAATAATCGGTGTTCCAGCACACTCGTCTTTCATCTTGCCAATAACTTTCTTGTTCTCTTTGAAAGCGAACGGGTTGTCTGCGGGGTAATCGCTATTGTCAAACTTTTCGCGCTCCATCATAAAGTCAGAGTAGACGTCGCCAGTTTTGATTGAGTACAACAGACTGTCAGTGTCGGTGAAGTGTAGTCTGCAGGTATCGCTAGAGTACTTTTTCATGATATAGTTGTAGTGGAAGTCATACATCAACGTTTTGCTCAAGTCTAGTATGCACATACCCACGTATGCAGGTCTATTTAATGTCAGCGTCTCTTTGACTTTGTGGACAGCGACTAAATTCTCGCTAAATATCTTGCAAGACACAAACGTAGGCTTTGAGACAAGCTTTTCTAACTTTTTCTCGGTGGTCACTAATCTTACATCCACACGCTTCCTCAAGTTTTCCATTGTTTTTCCGAACACACTGTTATTCATCAACTTGAAGAAGTCCTTCTCAAAAGCGTTCTTAGCCGCGGTTCTCTTGACTGTGTTAAAGTCGATGTACTTGCCCAACCACTTGGACTGGTCGAACTGTAGGACCCTATGCACCTTTTTGATTTTTAGTCCAAGACCCGTGTACAACTGCAGATTTCTATAGTGACACACGTACTTTTTTTTGTCCATCAAATTAGTCACCAACTTCTTCACGCCGCCAACACTCACATTAAACTTATTTTTGATTTTTGTGCAGTACTCCGACAACATGTCAACAGTTATCTCCATCTTCTCGGGAGCCAACGGGAAGTCGTTATGTAGGTCATGCAAATGGGCTGGATACTCCAAGTCAACTTCAAGCAGCAGGCCCTTTTCACTATTGTTGTGATAGTCGTGTAGATTAACCTTTTTTATTTCTTTCTCAGTCAACCACTTGAAGCCACCTGTAGGTAGACTTCGACTCATTGCCCACCCATATAAATTGTTGGCGTCAAGGTACATCAAATACTTCGACTCTTGCGCTTTATCGTACCCCTTCATGTATTTATTATTCGCCACGCCATGTCTGTTGCATATGTAGCTCACGCCACCACGCATACCTAATTCTACGAACTGGAACATGTCGATGTCGGACAATAATTCGAGTTCTACTCCAGTCATCTTTAACATGGCATCCCAAGCCAATCCGGGCGATGTGAAATAATGGCAAGGGTCTAATTTATACTCGCGATGGCATGTCTTTCTAAAGTTCTCAAAAACGTCGGCAAGCAAGAGCACGTCACTTTTCAAATACAGGTCGTGATACCCACCCATACTTTCAACGTCGAAGTAGTCCCACACATCGATGGCGCGCTCGTGCATTTCTTCCGTGATGTGCTCATCGTTCAGAACGCTGTAGAAATCTTTTTTGGAGGGTAGCTCGCGCTCGTCGAATTTTTCAAAGGAGTCCATATAATCGTAGGGATAGACCCCCTTTCTTGTCATAAGTGCCAACCCCTCGTCGCGAAACACTTCTGACGTGTACTTGAAAGCGTCCTTTGGTAGGTTCTTCACCAAGTTGTCTAGACCGCTACTCATGAACTGAAAGCTGTCCAAGAATACCAAGTTTTTTCCAAGCATGAACGCCATGTACTTCTCCATGTTGTTTGGTATCACATTTATGTCTTGGCCAAACTTACCAATCTCCTGCATAATGAAATGGCTATCGTAGCCGCGCAAGTTATGAAAGATCACAGGGATTTTGTCAGTCAACTTAAAGTTCACATTACACTGACGATGTGCAGACCCTCTGTACTCACCTGAGACATGACAGTGGTCTCTCACTCTAACGTCAGCGCCAGTGTACTCAACACTGCAAATATGGCAACTTTTAGCCTCGTCAAAGTTCTTCTTATCGGCATCAGTCAGTATCATTTCTTTGTTAAAGTGACTCTCAGATGTCTCTTTACAATATTCGACAATTTCTAGCATCTCCCCAATGAACTTGTTGACTGCGTTTTCACCGCGATACACTTTTACTGGCTTACTGTACTCGTTATCGTAGCAACAAACTAATTTATACCCATAACCGCAGTCAACGTGCCTCTGGTAAGCGTTTGTGTAGCTACGCTCGCTTGACAGCTTTGCTGTGTGCACCTTCTGTGTGATAGCCTCGAAATCTGCGTACACCACAAATGGTACATTTAATTGTCTGCTAAAATTCTCATATTTCACTTTCGCACCTTTTTGTGGCATTTTAATAGCTTGCTTCCCATTAATAACCAAACACACTTCAATATGACTTTCAAGCACGTCCGCACGGGTGAAACACTGCAAACAATACCTGCAAAAGTGCTTTCTCGCCTTATGCTCTGTTTGGCGGTACATGAATTTGTCGAAATCGCGAATGTACACATAATGCTTGTTGCTCACGTCATTAGTTATCAACAATAGGTCCATATGGTCAGGATACGCCTCCTTAGAAACGTACACAGGGAATGGCTGCTTATTTTCATACCCAAAAACATTAATGCTAATTTCGTTAGCCTTTTCGATCTTGTTGTAGTCTTTGAGTGTGACTGGGAAGTCAACTCCGTCATAATTCAGCTCACCGACATGCCTAGCGTACTTCGACGTTCTATC
Organism: Chrysogorgia sp. JL179-B06; assembly: GCA_035772405.1. Lineage (NCBI taxonomy): Eukaryota > Metazoa > Cnidaria > Anthozoa > Scleralcyonacea > Chrysogorgiidae > Chrysogorgia > Chrysogorgia sp. JL179-B06. The sequence continues at coordinate 135,396 of JAYKKM010000182.1, read as the reverse complement.
GGAGTGTTTTCCAACAGGAAACTTATGCGCAAGGTGGCACCATCTAAAGCACTCGTTGTCATCATCGTTATTTACGTTTATCAGACCCTTCATACTGTTGCGCAGCTCCTTTGGCAACACAATGTAGCTACTCCCATGCAAAGGTCTGTAAATAGCGACATTAACGTAGTGTGCATCTATTTTGTCGATAGTCCATCCAGACCCCTCAGATAACCACCCAGCTATCCGCGTCAAAATCTGCTCCGACCCACGATTGGCAACACCCTCGATGTCGCGCTCATTAATGACGACGAACGTTTCGCTGTTAAAGTAGGCAGTTTTGTATGTGGTCTTATTGAGTTCTAAAACTTTCTCAAAAGTGACTTTGACTGTCTCCACCACTTTCATTCCGTTGGTCTCACCTAGTTCACGTCTCAAAAGGTTAGTGACAGCACTTCTACTACCATTTACCTGATTGATGTCTCTGTCGTCAATTACTTCGACTCCATAGGACCTTGTGAACCCTCTCAGTGCTCGATCCAACAGATGCGTTGACGGTGCGAGGTCTTCGACTAGACGTTGTCCCTCCTGATCTCTAAAGAAGCCGTGAACGTTGGTCGCTTCATCTGTTAGTGAATTGACAACGGCTGCACTCGTCTTATGCGCCCGTCTTTTTGTCAGTGGGTTTTTCACAGTCCGACTCATTGGCTTCTATATACTACACTTATTTATTTTTTTCCTAAACCACTCGTTGTAATAATTGTCATCACTTCCACACCATCCCAGCTTTGGGTACACCACCCCAAACAGATTGTTGTCAAACAAGTCTTTCACCTTCCCGTCTTTGAGGTCTGACACCTTCTTGAGTGTCTCGACTCGTCTTCTATGACACAACCTAATAATGTAGTATCCATATCTGCTGACATTTCTACCCTTTACCAAATTGCATGAGTACAACGCATTGACAACTTTCAGGAAGTCCTCTTTTATCAACTCAAGGTGCTCACCCTTCACAACATTCCGTAGTCTCCTCCCCATCCACCAAGACCGTTTGTGAACGCTTTTTAGTCGCGTGAGTCTCATGTCGCTGTAACTCTGAGTGTAACCCCATTCGGTGTCGCCACACTTTGGACATGCGTACCCACCACAGTCAGTGATGTTTTTCACAACGTCACAATCCGAGCAGTGGTGAATTCTGAAGGTGTCTCCACACTCAGTTTGCGTCTCACTCGCGATTTCGTCAATTGTGTAACCGTAGCTCATCTGCCTCATAAGTTTGTCCATCACTCTTATACTACTCCAACATATTTTTTTCACCGAAGTAGCACCCACACTACTATCCCACTACCCAAGCCTAGCGCGCTAACAAACAATAATTGGTATTCCTTCATTTCCGCACTCGGTTGGTAGTAATCCGCAATCTTCGGGAGGTCAGTGAACACTCGTCCGCTGTACTGTATGGTCATTACGCTTCTAAGTTCTTCCAACGCGTGGTTTGTGTCGTTGATGTCAGCGTTAGCATCAGAGAGCCGTTGTCGTAAACGCTGGATCTTATCTTTCTTGGCGACCTCATTCTCATACCACACTTCTTTCGCACTGGCTAGCTGTTCCAACGCATGGTTATGTCTTTTCATCTCAGCTTCGTAACCTGAATGATTAAACTTTGAAAACATAAAGCCAGCGCCTGCAAAAGCCACTGCATTAAATATCCCTCCAGCCACAACGCTCACCATTAACTTACGTTGATTTGAATGGATCTGTCGGTATCCACTTTTTTGATTGCATCCATTTTACTAACAGCGTTCCTGCACCAACAGCTGCAGCAAGTTTCACTGTGCCTTTCACAGTCTCTGGTGTTCCCAATGGTTCTCCCAAAGCCCTTTTAGAAATCATACTCACTGCCACAGCACCAGTCGTGACAAGTAACGCGTCGTACAGTTCGTTCATAAGTTCTTTTCGATCGATCGCAGACATATATACATTGTCGTGTGTTTTGTTCAAGAATCAAATGTGTCTAACGCTGGACGACAAGTTCTACGATTTTCTGACGCGCTAACCACAGTGCTCACAGGTTCCAGTTGTGTCTCTTTTTCATTGCTAATTGTGTACCACAATGAAGCAGCAGCAATGATAACACCAAGTGTTCCGACAATGTAACCATAGCTCCACTCATTACCCTGTTCTTCGTTGACTATCATTTCACGCATTTTCTTTTCTTTCGCAGCTTTCGATATCTCAGCCAACTTTTTACCAGCAGCGACGCGCTTTGGGTCCTTCACCTTAACACTTTTCACATCAGCCGTGATCTTCGCTTCAACAGCCGTCTGTGAGTCTTCAACCATCTAATACACTATCACGTGTTATCTTACTCACAGATGACCTCACAGGTGTCTCACAGTTGACCTCACAGGTGTCTCACAGTTCCAGACCAAACGCGTTAAAAAAATTAGGATTTTTTCTGGGAGTATAACATAATGACTCAAGTCCAAGACATCGCAGAAGAGATGACTCAAGACCATGCCCGCCAAGAAGAGGAGATCGACGCAATGCGGAGAATGTCCTTTGTCGATGCGTCTACCCCACAAGGCGCCTCTGGACCCAACGTCTTAAAAGGGTACTCGCAAGTCTTCAAGTTGTGCGACCCCGATCGTAGAAACGAAGAGGTGTCAAGACAATTTGGTGCCCAGATTCTCTACACAAAGTTCGCTCATGAGGCTTGGGTCGGGCTTGATGAAGTTAGAGCCAACAGGATGGTTAACGAACTAGCCAAGATGATCCCTGTGTGGTGTTACTCACCATTCAAACGTCTTACGTTAGCAAGTAGCCACTACTTGAGCAACCCTTGCGAGTCCGCCGCTACACTACTCGGTAACTACCTCGAAGTGTTCTTGGCGACCCTTCTATGGAAACCATGCTCAACCAAAGCCAAAGCGTGGCTAGAGCTCGCCGCAAACTGTGACGTCAACGTTTGTAGGGTGGGGTGTAATGAGATACTGAGTGCGGGCGATATTATGAGTCACATACTCTCACACACTCACCTGGATTTTGCGCACGGCGGCGCGTCGTACAATTGTTACCCGTGTGGTGTGGTTACCAACAACCCAATGCATCGCTCAAGACACGAGAGCTCGAAGTCTCATCTTAAAAACTTAGAGCTTCAGCGGATATTCAACAACGAGCAACAGTTGCCGCAAGAGGGGAGAGCATTTCTCTGGAGGTATAGTAACCATGAAGAAAGTTGGTAAACTAGAAATCGTGATTGGTCCCATGTTCGCAGGAAAAACGACAGAGACTCTCCGCAGGTTAATCGCGTTAAGTAAATCAGGGCTCAAAGTCCTTTACATGAACAACACAGGTGACACCAGACGAACTGACCACGCGTTCTCCACACATCGTCAGACCATTGTTGTCGGATCAGACAGTTTACCTGCGAAGTTAATCACCAACCTTCCGAGTTCTTCCGAGATAGCTGATTATGACGTCATCGGCGTTGATGAAGGCCATTGGTATTCTGGGTTACTCCCAATTATTCGCGAATACATTAAAGCTGGCATTCACGTCATTATTTGTGGTCTCATAACAACAGAGCATTTAAAAAGACTTGGTGAGCTCGACACGTTGTTCCCAGTAGCAGACGACATCACATTTCTAAAAGCGCATTGCGTCGTTTGCCGTGACACTTACGGAACAACTGTTGGCGCACCATTCAATTGGAGGTACAACCCAGGACCATCATTCGTTGGTGGTGCTGAGCAATATCGCGCAGTGTGCAGACGTCATCATCCTTCCACACAAAATTGAGGGTGTTCTCAACACGCCCCACTTTTTTAAATTTAGACATTGGTCACATGAAGTGTCCAATGTCATAGAAACATTTTTTCACACAGTGGTCAGAAGGTTTGTGAAATAAAGAGAAAGAGTTTCACAGATATTTTTATCAAGTTAAAAAAAACGTCTTTAAAAATGCTAGAGCAGTTGTCGCTTCAAACATCGTCTCAACAATGAGAACGAGTGCTAACTCGACTTACTACTCGCTGTCTAAAAAGTCTCTTTACAATAACGTCTCTCATGGTTACTCAACGCTGATTTATTTTTAAATTTACGAAGACACTGAGAGCACTGAAACCCAACGTCAAAGAAATATTTTATTACTGTGGTGATAGCGTCGTCGTATGAGTCGCACAAGAGTGTTAGATAACCAGCGGATTTATATCTGAGCAACAGAGACTCCTGCTCTTTGGACGTCTTACCTGTGCCACCTGGATTCTTGAACTCAATCACGAGTCCGCTGTGCTGTCGGTTTGCATTGGCAATAACTAAGTCAGGTGTTCCACGTTGGTAACCTTTTTTCCACGAATTTATTCTTTTACTCGAAGTGTCTTGATTCTCACCACAAGCGGCTATCAAAATAGCTTCTGGATAATATTTCCTAAGAAAACCAACAACTTTCGTGTGAAGGTCGAACTCAGTGATCATTTTAAACTGGTTGTGCTTGAGACCAACGTCAGCTAAACTTTTTTTAACGCTTGGCAAGACTTCTGAGTGCACCCACCTTCCAAAGTGTTTCGCGCGCTCCAATTTACTCGAGAACGTCAATGAGTAGACCCCAAGTTCGTTGATAAACGAGGTCTGTTCCATCTTCATTTTACAGTCAGGTTCGACGTGGTCGTTGACTGCATCTTTTGGTCGAGCGTAACCTAGAGCGCTTGCGACTTCTCTTGCTTTGAACCATATTTCACCGTTGTGATTAACCGTCGTGATTTGGTGACCATCGAATAATTGCACTGAGTTGGTTGCCATTACTATAGCCTCGCAAAAAAAAACTACTCGACATAGGTGTCAGGTTTTTTATAGATCTGGTTTGTTGTGTACCAATGCAGCAAATACGTTTTATTAGTCTTCAGTTTTCTACGTCGTCTGAAAAAGTCTCTAATGTTACGAGCCAGTTTTCTAAGCCAACCCATTTTAACTTAGGTCACGTCTCCTACCACTCCCACAGTGTCTGACTCTGTGGGTAACATAATAGGTTCGCCATAAGTCTTTTTAGACCTCATACCAATCTCAGCGTGGAGCTCGAGAGTCACGTCACCGCGACCAAATGATCCACCAGCTTTGAACATGTGATCAGTCGTTTTATTTATCTTATATCTTTCATAAGGTCTCGAAAAACATGCTCCCATTTACTTTACACCATATTCCTTCATCATTTCTCCACCCATGATTATGATGTCTCGGTTTGTCATGTAGCCACTCACAATTTTCACACCGTAGAATTCTATCAACGATGGGTATGCATAAGGTGCGAGTGGTATTCTTGATCGATGTATTCCAAAAATTGTTCCATAGGGTGTGCCTATCTTTTTCATATTCGCTATGAAGTCTGAATCGGTTGACTTAACGTTGTTGACCCTGACATGTGAATTGTCCATTTGCCAGTGTATTGATATCATATGCATTTTTGTGATGTCGACGCCACTTGGAATAGTGCACATGCTCTCCATTGCTGGGATGCTACCACCATATGCGAGTCCGTTGGTCATACCAGTCTTGTACCCTATGAACTTATCCCACTGACCGTCGTCGTTTGATATAATTGTCTCCCAATTTGATCCAGCGGTGCGAGTAGGCAACCTCACCACAACAAAAATGGAAAGATCACACCATTGCATACTGGGGCAATTAAAATGGAGACCTGACTCAAGTGGGATTGGTGTTAACACGGGGGATAGAAAACTTTGACTCACACCGCTGATGCCGACAATAGGACCATAAGCTGGGTTGTTTTGCACTAATTTGCTTGTTTCACCAATGGCTCTCACTTTGTTTGAACCATTGGTGTGAAATTCCACATTTTTCAAGGCGTGTGTGCTAACGTTGAAGTCGAGCACAACATTGTAGGACTGACTCTTGAGGTAGCCTGACAGCAATTGCTCTAGAGTTCTTTTATTGGTAGCATCTGAGTCATCGACTGGGTCTGCCACGTTTTTTATCGCTGAGCCTTGCATGTCTATTATTCCAGACATCCTCCCACCGGTCGCACTTAACTTAGGATCTTCGTCCAGATGCCTTTTCGTTCTCTTTAGTATTTTATCGTGAGGGTCGTCAGACTCATACCCATAGTTTAGACTCATTACTACTTCAAGGTGTATTTGGTTAGTAGATAGCCAGAGACTGCTGAGAACCCTAACACTATCGCCAATGTTGTCGTGGTGTCTGACTCACTTGAGGTGGTGGCCACTGTTTTTCTCACAGGAAGTGGTGTCACGTTTTCTTGGTAAACTTTTTTAGCCACAGTCGTTGGTACCACCACCACACTTTCTTGGTGAGCTTTTCTCCTCACAGTCGTTGGCGCTACTAAGTTAGTCACCACATTTTCTTGGTGGACTTTTTTAGCTGTAATTGTTGGTGTTGTTGCATTCAAGCGAGTGTTCACTCCAAATCTCATGGACTCTGTGGCAATCTTTAATAAGTTGTTGTACCCAGCGATTTTATTCTTGAGTATCACCACGTTGCTTGGCATTAACCACGTACTTGGCGACACTGCAAGATTTTGGACAACGTTGGTGTCTCTAATCGATTTATTCATGTTGAGAATCCATGTTGATACGTCGTACTGTATAACACTGTCAGAAAACAACTTGCGGAATTCTTGTTGGGTCTCTAGACTTCCCGCAGAACCACCAACGACTGATACACGTGTTCTCGCTTGCGCACCAAGTGTGGAGTACACAAAGGCTTCTATGGACTGGTTTAGATATTGCAGCCCAATGTTGGTAAAGCCGTCTGACAATCGCGCGACATATCGTTTGTAATCGTTATGGATGTCGTTGAGTGTGTAGACTCTGGATTCGCCTAAAGTGCCATCGCTCAGGACTTTATTCTGGTAGTAGTGTCTTCTAGGAATCTTGGAAATCTTACCATACAATTCAGAGGCGTTGAATTCTCTACTTATTGATTTCATGGTCTCACCACCTTCCATTCTTCTGAGAAGTCTTCTAATGGTGAAGTACAAATGAAATCTCATCACACTTGTGACCACAGGATGAACTTCTTGTGACACTGATAAATGTTGCAATGACACTCCACAACAGAAACTCGCACAATACGTCGCAAACACAACGCGATAGTAAGACTCGTTGTCATCCCACTCTGATTTTGTCTTTGACGTGGTGACTCGCAAGGTTGGTAACTTTGACATGAAGTAGCTATTTTGGTTAACAAAAACTTTAAAGTTATTCACTGGGTAATTCAACACGTTTTCTGTTGGATAGCCATCCCAAAGCCCCCAGTGGTTCTTATGACCTTTTGGCAATGGTTGGATAGTTCCACCACCTTGCCATATTATTGGGAACTTACTATTGTGTAGCCACTTCCACATGTTTTTATCATTTTTGAAGGTTGCGCTGGTTATGTCTGTGCTAAGGATGTCATTGTTTCTGAAATATACGTCGACACTCATGATTTTACCGTCTTGTGAAATATTTGGATAGAACTCGAATTTACTTAAAGTAGCGTGGGGGTACTTTTTGATGAGGTCTGCCTTTGCATTGTGTGTGGCCTTTGATGTGTTAACCATCGCGAGTTTGTAGTACTTTCCATAGTACTCACGAAAGGCTTTCTGCATATAATATACTGTATGTTATACATGACGCGAAAGTTGACGGTACTCATTGAAGGTGCGGAAAAAGTTGTGTCCTTTGACAACGCGATGATGGTCATACACGATAACCCGTACATTGTGGTCAAGACAGCCACTGTGTTTTGGGACTACCATAACACAACAAACGACGACAGCATTCAGGTCTTCACGCTGGATAACTCTAGGGTTGGCTCTTTTAAAAAGATTAAAGTGGGTGAAGGGTACTTTAGCTTCGACGCATTGGTCAAAGTCTTGAAACACGAGTCTAGCGAGCTTAAGGTGGATCTTGAGATAGAGAAACTAGTGCCCACAGGCAAGTGTAGGGTCAAGGTTAGTAGTTCAGCTGTGTTAGACACCCTTGGGCCTCTACTTGGTTTCGCGAAGGGTGAGGTGATTCAGAATGACTCACAGTGGCACACTAGCCCGAACGAGGTCGACATGTATAGAGGTCTGAAGTACATAGAAGTTTCGTGTGACATTGTTGAGACGGATAGTAACGTGGGTATTGATGGGAAGCGTAGCGATGTGATCACAACGTTGCCAATACCTACCGAACAGTCATTGAAAGGGTCAGTGCAACGCCATGTAGACATTGAGTCAAAGGTGGGCATTAAAAAAGGTGTTTACTCAAGTATGACGTTTCGCGTCAAACCAAATAACGGTGGTCTCAAAATTGGCGCGGTGTTATTGGAACTGTATATTGTGTGAATTATATGGAACTTGGTGTGGAAACAGAGCAGGGGTTGAGAGACATTTACTATAATCCTAAGACGGGGTACACTGGTGCAGAGAGGTTGTATCAAAGTGCATTGGGAGACGGATTGAAAGTGACTAGAAAAACAGTGAAAGAATGGTTGACAGCGCAGGACACCTACACTAGGTACAAACCTATTGTGAGAAGGCACAAGTTCCGTGCGACTTTTGTTGGATTTCTTGGTGAAGAGCTCCAAATGGACTTAGTGGACATGAGTAAGTATTCAAAACAGAATGGTGGATATTATTGGATATTGACAGGTATTGAAATATTGAGTAGATACGCTTTTGGCATTGCAGTTTATAGAAAAGACACTAAGAACATGACTAAGACTGTTGGAAAATTGCTGAACGACTTCAAAGATCGGTTTGGGACCACACCTAAGTTAGCACAATTCGATGATGGACTTGAGTTCTACAACGTTGGTGTGAAAAGTTTGCTGAAAAAACATGGTGTTGAATATTTCAGCACTAAGAGTGATAAAAAGGCTGCTGTTGTTGAGCGTTTTAATAGAAGTCTCAAGAGTATTATGTGGAAGTACTTTTACACCCGTGGAACGTACAAATGGATTAACGTTCTCGACCAGTTTGTGAGCAATTATAATAGCAATGTGAATCGAAGCATTATGATGAAACCGAAGGATGTCAATAAGTCAAATGAGGGTGAAGTGTGGACCACTTTGTTTGGTCATCATTTTGCAGACACCCCATTGCCAAAGTTTAGAGTTGGTGAGTCAGTGAGAATTAGTAAGTACAAGAGTGTGTTCACAAAGGGCTATGAAGCCAACTTCACTGAAGAGCTGTTTAAAGTGGTGAAGGTTACTCGTGGCGATCCGAATGTGTACGAAATTGAGGATATAAGCGGTGAACAGATTATTGGTAAATTTTATGAGCAGGAATTATCGCTGGTTAATAAGAAACCTGGTGACGATGTGTACAGAGTTGAAAAGGTGTTGAAAAGAAAGAAAGTCAGAGGGAAGAAGATGGCGCTGGTCAAATGGTTGGGTTATGAGAGCAAACATAACTCGTGGATACCAGAAAGCGATATTCAAAATGTGACCTAGTGTAATATGGCTGAAGGCGGCTTCGACGACCTCGAGACGGAGGGCTCTAATGAATACAAAGATCTCACTGACGATGAACTAGAGTATAGTTACGAAAAAGCCATTCAAGAGCGCAAGCTAATTGGGGGTGATCCAAACGCCTCAATGTTTAGGATAACTAGACTAACTAAAGTGATGGGTGGACTAAAAGTCGAGCGTAATAGAAGACTTCGTCAACGTATGTGGAGGTTTTTTAGTGATCCCACAACGCGGACTAGTGACAACGTAAAAGACCGTGAAGAAGACGCGAGGAGTATGCCATTGTTAGACACCACACCCACAGAGCACGAGTCGATACCTGGACTAACACCAAGTGAGAACCGTGAATTGAATGGTGCGCTCAACCCAAGTGTGGTGCCTGAATCAAGAACAGGTGACACTGGTGCACTACAAATAGAAGCGGATCACTATCAAGAAGCGATAGGCGAAACGAATGAAAGAATAGCAGAGCTCGCAGTAAAAGACCTCACGGTTGAGGAGCACGAAGAGTTCATCAGTCTAGCTGAAAGAACGATTGGACTTGAAGAGGCTAGAGACACGACTATCGAACAGCGACAAGTGGAGGAAGTTAGAGAGCAACAGGAAGTCGATATTGACAGATTGCAGAAGTTCAAGAAGTGGGCTAGAGAAAATATGGTTGGGTTGAGTGCTTTAGCGATTTCAGTAGCTGCGATTATAACAACCATTATTATCGCTGGGAGGTCTAATGTTATGAAAGGCGCTATGACCACGAGGTCGTTTGCACAGGCTGTTAAAAACGCGATAATGAGGATGGGTCCATGGGCTGTTGGATTGGCGAACTTAGTTTATGACGCGCTGGTGACAGGCGCAAAGGGCCTCGCTTGGTTAGCTCAAAATCTGTGGGTGTTTGCGGTGACATTCGCGTGGCTTGCGTACAATTATTTAAACTAAAAGCAAACGTAACTTATGGACGCCGGAAAGTGACGCTCAAAATGTGAGCTAGTGTAATATGGCTGAAGGTGGGGGAGATTACGACAAGATCGAGATGGAGGACTTCGATAAGTACAAAGACATGAGTGTTGAGCAACTAGAAGGAGAGCTCACCAAGACTGATGAGTGGATCAGCAAGACAACCCTCGAGCACAACACGAGTGAGATGTCGAGAGACGTTCGTGTTAATTATGACAACTATCTCGACGACGCAAAAAAGATAAGAAGTGAGCTAGCTAGAAGGCGAGGTGGGAAAAAAGAGACGTCATTTATCGACACTGACGATGGTAAGACGGTGACAATAAGGGGCACCAACACAGAAGTCCCAACGTTTGGTGTCGACGATTTACCATCGAATCCTGAGAACCAAATTTTGATAAGCTTAGAAAAGTTCATTAGTAATGAAACTGGGGTGCGGTTCAAGCTTGACATTCGTGACTCCGACGTGTCAGCGCTGCGACTCAGAACATCAATAAGCAAGAATAACAATATGTTATTCAAACCTAAGCTCGTTAGTAACGAACTTGGTAAAGAGCAAATAGTTCTCAAACGTGGGGAGGGTGGTGTTCTGCAGTACAACGAAGCTAAGGTTGCGCAACGTGCAGTTGACCAATTTAAAGACTTTTTGTATAGAATCGAAGTCAGCTCGAGAGACCGTGAGGAAACTGCGAGGAGTCAACCATTGTTGAACACCACACACACGGAACACGTCGACAAACCCAGACTAACGCCAAACGAGAACCGTGATCTGAGTGGCGCGCTCAATCCAAGTGAGAATGTGTTGCGTGAGTCAAGAGTAGGTGACACTGGTGCGCTGCAAATACAAGCAGACCATCTTCAAGAAGTGATAGACAAAGCGAGCGAAAGAATGGCAGAGCTTGAGGGTGGAGAGTACACTGATCCACACGAAAGAGTGGTTGGGCTTAGACAAACTAGAGGTAGACAGCATGCGTTTGATGAGCTTATTGGTTTGCGTGAAAGAGTGAGTGAACTTAGACAAGCCAAAGAAGAAGTCTTAGAGCAACGGCAAATAGAAGAGGTTAGAGAGCAACAAGAAGTCGACATTGACAGATTGCAGAAGTTCAAGAAGTGGGCTAAAGAAAATATAGTTGGGTTGAGCGCTGTAGCAATTTCAATGGCTGGGATTATAACAACTATTATTATCGCTGGTAGATCCGCTGTTATGAGAGGCGCTATGGCTACGAGGTCGTTCGCACAAGCTGTTAAGAACGCGATCACGAAGATGGGTCCATGGGCTGTTGGGCTGGCTAATTTAGTTTATAATGCGTTGACGTTGGGTGCGAAGGGTCTCGCATGGTTGGCTCAAAATCTGTGGGTACTCGTGGTGGTACTTGCGTGGTTTGCTTATGATTATTACAAGCTAAAACAGTAGCGATAAAACATATGTAAAGTATATGAACGTCACGTCAGCAGAGTTGAGCCCTGGTTTTAGACGAGCGACCATGGGTGGCATAAAAGGGGTGAGAACGCAACACGTAATCACGTTGAACCCCAATAAAGTTAGTCCTGGTGAGGAACTTTACGTTGACATACCAAAGCTCAAGGTTAGTAGCTGTTTGGTGCCTGGATCGTTGGGTTTAGTGTTCGACTTTAAAAACGCAAACGCCAAAAGCTGGTTCTTGAACAATGTCAGCAAGTTGTTGGTTGAGAAGCTTGTTGTAAGACTAGCTGGGGAAACTGTGTATGACAACAATGGGGAGAATTACACTGGTGTTTATCGCGACCTTTGGGAAAGTGTTACTGCGCGAGACCAAATGATTGACTATGGTGTTGGTGGTGAGAACTTGAGAAAGCTAATTTCTAAGGACGACAGTGGCGCGACAAGTGGGAACGTTGCTAAAGTTAGTGACGCGTTAATGTTTGGTGTGATTGGAACGAAACTGCGGATTAAGCTTGGCAAGATCATGAGTGACCATGGGTTGTACGCTCCTTTTAGCATGAACAACAACTTGCAGTATGTGATCACACTTCCGAAGGCCACAGACATCATGGTGGCACAATCCGGTAGCGCTGTGGGTGGATACACTCTGGAGAACCTCGAGCTTGAGTATGAGACGATTGATAACCAGGAGCTCGCTGATGAAATAGCGTCGGGCTATGCAAGTGGTCGTAGTTTGTCATATGAGCACGTTACATTGATGAAAACCACCGAATGGGATAAAGGTACGACCATTGTGAATGAAAACATTAATCTTCCAAGAAAAAGCATGAAGGCAATTGTGTTGCTATTCACGAATAAGGTGCGAACAGACAGCGAGGAGTTTCTTTACCCAAATATTGATAGTGTTAGAGTCACAATTGAAGGTGTGCCAAATAGTGTGTACTCACAAGGCGTCCCAAAGTCAAAGTTCTATGCAGAAGCGAAACGATTGTTTGGGTTGGGTGAAGAACATGCTCAGTTCATGACCATACAGAAGTTCTATAAAGATGGCTTTGCGCTAGTCATCGACTTGAGGAGTGTTCAAGATAATCGCAATGTTGCCACTGGTAAGAACATTGTAAACACACAATCCGGCGTGCTTCTTGAAATCACTAAGAAAGCGACGACTGCAAATGTCATGTGTAGGGTGTTTGTGATGAGTGATGGGTTGGTCAACTTCATGAACAATGGGTTGCAGTCAATCCAGTATTAAATCAAACGTGAGTTAATGGAGACTCCGTTTAATATGCTAATTGTTGGTATGACAGCTTGTGGTAAGACGCATTATTTGCTGGAAACATTAGAATCTGAGTACTTTAGTAAATTTGACTACATTGTGTTGATTTGTCCTACTTTCGAGTGGAACAAAGCGTATCAAGATTGGAAATATGTGCGCGACCCCGACGTGTTAGCGATAGACTGCGCGCAAGACAGTGTCGACGCTGTTCTCAAGTGTGTAACAAATGTTTTTAAAGGCACTAACACTCTGATTGTGTTGGACGACTGTGCAAGTGGGCAGGACGTCAAGAATAGGACTAGTCAGTTGGTCAACTTGGCTTTTAGTGCGCGACATTTTATGTTGAGCGTTATTGTCATCACACAACAACTGACGTCGATCGCAAAACCGTATAGAGAAAACATTAGTAAGCTCATTTGCTTTTACTGTCCGAGCAGAAGTGATATGAAGGTTGTTATTGACGATTACCTTGGACACATTAGCAAAGAAGAAGTGTCAGCGATTGTAACCGCATTAAAAAATAATAAGTACGCTAGACTTGAAATCTCACTGCGCTACCCATACAGTCACGAAGTTGTTATTCCGCAATAAAATATGGGTATAAGTAATAACGCGATGGTGAAACGCAAAAGTGAAGAAAATCCCGCGGTTGAGGAACTAGTTCAGGACACTGATGATACTTCGACTGTGGAAGACAACATTGACGTTAGAAGAGCCGAACTTATTAGACTGTCTGGCGATGGTGTGGTAAGCCAATCTGAAGCGTACATTAAAAAAGCGTCCGCAAAGGTTATCGACAAGATATGGCGCCAATATGAGTTGAAGAGAATGGAAATTGCAAACGCTTTTCTCACCGACTTGTTAATCAGCAAATTCGCTAGCTTACTGGATGGGTTGAACGCTATTGAAAACCCTGACGAACTAAATGACGAGTTGCAGAAAGACCCACTATTAAAGAAAGACGTTGAGAGCATTGTCGCGATTGTGACGCCGTACGTGCCTTTCTTAGGCTTGTTGTCGGGAGGAATCACAACGTCAAAATATGTGTACGACCACCATTTCAGAAGTGCGACGACAAACACTGAAAATAGTGAGCGGGTGGACTAATTTGCATGCTAGCAGGTGGTTTCATAACAACCGCGCGAGTCCATTCACACAACAGTTTTTTATTCACGATATTTATAGTGTACGATTTAACGAGTACGCTCAAAGTTAGACAGTCTTAGCATGGTGGTCCTCACTCCTTCTTCAAACACTGCGATTCTTCTCCCATAGTCAGCGCGACAGCAGGTGGTTGTACGTGGTGTGTTGCTAACAACAACATTCCATTGCGAATAGCAACCACAACTTTTCAAAAAAATGTTTTCACTTTGAAAAAATATTTTCACTTTGAAAAAATATTTTCGTTTTAAAATATTTTTTTAAAAAAATCGTAGTTGCTATTCGTAATGGAATGTTGTTGTTAGCGACGCCAACAGGTGACCTTGATTCGTATAGCAGGTACAGCACTCGCATGTGAAATCTATTTAACACTACCACTAGACTAGCTTTCTCGTTGAAATTTATTAAACATCGTCACTAGAATCAAAATCTAGTGGCTTTTTTTTCGCGCATGAATTGAAACAATGGTAGAGCGCGTCAGTCATAGTTTGTCAAACACAAACGCGAAAATGACGACACAAAACTTTCTCTAAATTTTGACGAAACGTGTCGTATTTCGCTAAAATAGTGATTTGGTGTTGTCTCGTGAGTCTCGCGTGTGTTTGGCATCAATTTAGTAGAAAACGTGGGAGGGGTGTTTAGATTGACTAACGATCGCTGTAGTAGTATAGCAAGTGGGGCTGTGGGCTTATTCGACCTCAACCGTGAATATAAATACCAAAACATCACCAAATTTGTCGAGTCGTGACTTGGCCAAATTTGGTGATGTTTTGGTATTTATATTCACGGTTGAGGTCGATTGGGCTCGCAGCCCCACTTGCTATACTACTTCTTCGTATTCTAAGATCAAATGGCTGTCTTATTTACTGTTTTTGAGCTGTAGGTCCCCACCCACACGACAATTTCACCTGTGTCTCTGCAGCTGTTCCCCGTATCCCACTGCGTTAAATTGGCAAACAACCAATAGATTTGTGCTGACTTTTCCCGCTCGATTTTTAATTTTGTCATACGACGCTTATCAAACGACACCATTTCAACGTTCATCGTCCAAGGTTCACGGTTCACTGCGTCTAGCGAGAGGACTTCAATCATACAGCTGCTTAAACAGTTTAATACCAATATGAATGTGTCTCTTTCCGATCACTACGTGCTTTTGCTGCAAAATGTTGTTGATGAAAATAAGCTTTTACGAGTTCAAATGAGGCAAACGATAGAGGCTGGGAAATCGTCGCTGCAAGAGATCACCAACAAGGTCGACAATTTGGCTGCTGCTTCTGCTGGCAGCTCAAGACAACGCGTACGGCAAACAGGGAGGCCTATTCGGGTGCCAAAGATGTGTAGTGTAAGTTCCTTTGTTGAATTTTTGTTCTTAATGACTATTTTATAGAATATTGTGCCTATAAGTGAATCCAACCATAAATCCCGCCAAATTAAAAAATTATGTCCACTGCTTTCAGTTTACCCATGAATTTTTCATTATTCAAAATAATTTTCATTATTGGTAGATTTTACACATCAGGACTTTCAGATATACTATTTACATCATTTGCACAACGTGTACGCACTTTTTAATAGCGAAGCCATCGATACGTTCGACCGCAAAATCGGTCGCCATTTGTATTTGTTCGACATCATTCGCAATTTCTGGAAACGACGATACCTGTGCGTATCGCTGAAGAACTGATGTGTCGCTACGACAAGAATGATAGGTCCACAGATCGATTTCATCATGTTTTTGAACCAGATAATGAATATAATTCAAATAATGAATCTGAAACCTCAATATAATTCCGTTGGCGGAAGGTCTTCCGCGCACATTTGAAATTCCGCGCGCGCGCAAAATTTTTGACACGCGCGCACGCAAAATTTGAAGCGCGCACACAAACGAAATCTTAGCAAAGTGTTTTAATACGTACGGCGGTTTTACGCGCGTAGACGCAAAATGTTTACGCGCGCACCCGACGGTGAGATAAGTATGTGCAATTTTTGTACCTGCATACATTGTTTGACGATTCTGAGCCCACAATATCACCAATAGATGGTCAGCGCAGGAGAATGCATAATATATGGATTCTTCCGCGTGCATTTTACAAAGATTCCGAGCAAGTTTATTTTATTTCAACTGTGAAGAAATAAGATTTTTTAAGAACAACAGAAGTTTCAACATTAATCATTTATATTGGGCTCATATTAAGTATTAACACTCACTCATTGGCTGACGTTTCATAAGCGTTTGTTCATGTTTTGTTTATGTTGGGAGACTCCACCGGAAATGGCTGTTATATAATTAAGCGCGTTGTTATTATCGCAAACTGGCAATTCAATAAGTCCTTTGATATCGAATCCTAATCTACTTTGCTAAACGATCCAGCTAAGTTAAGAATTAAGATACAATACTAGACTGGTAGAGATGCCTCTAAAGACTAAACTGTATTTATTTCACACGCTGGTCGATTTCTACGGCTACTATGCTTCGAAAACCCCTGGGGAATTGCCGAATCAGTTTATAATTGATAAGAGTTTCATAAAATACAACAAACCTTTGACCTTTTAAAAGCCTTTCATGTTCTTTAAGATGCAGTAAACTCGCATGGCTTTCGCAGAGTTTTTTTACTGACATATGTCATACATACGGTAATCCGACGACCGACTTCTATTTCAGAATATGAAGAGACAACAACCATAACTTTAAACATACTATAAATACACCACACTTTAATAAGGTTAATATATAAAGTAATACATATATAAAGTTATTTTTTCTTGCTTGAGACTTTACTGAAAGAGAGCATTTGTTTGCATTGTATAAAAATATAAAAATATGCTTTACATTGACTCGATTGCCTCCGCGGTGTTGTTAGAGTTTATACCTTTAACATACGGCTAAAAAATCGACATCAGAGCATGTATTAAAGAACATGGAAGGCCTTTAAAGGGTCAAATATTTGTTGTACTTTATAAAATGCTTACCAGAATAAATTGATTCTTTGGTACCCCCGAGAATGTCACTCGTATTTCACGGCATCGTAGTCTTCATTGTTCACCAATTCATTGTTCATATCTAATCAATTATTTTCTTCTTTGAATTTCTTCCATGTCGTGTGAAATAAATACAGTTTAGAGACATCTCTACCAGCGTGGTATTGTTTCTTACTTCTTAAATCAGTTAGATCGTTTAGGAAAGTAGATTGAAATTCTAAATCAAAGGATTTAAATCACCATATTGTTCGACACGTATAGCAGTCGTTTCCGGGGGAGTCTCCAACATAAACAAAACATAAACAAAACATAAACAAACCCCGCACATGCACAGAAGGGACTGTAACCCACCTTTAATCCTAACCCTGAACCTAATACTGACACTGATTTTAATTTCGAATTTTACTAGCTCTGCTACCGATATAGCCCCGATAGTCTATATGTGACGTCATTTCAAGATTTATATGAAACTTCACCCCATTCATTCTTGTCAAGATGGTTGGTTATGAAACCCAGCCTTAAATACACTTGTATTATAAGAGCATTTATTAATATTATTTATTATTTAATCACTTTATTACAAGTGATAGGTGACAGGTGACTATATAGTTATTTAAGCATCTAGATCCCTATAATTTGTCTATTAATATTGGCAAAGTTGTATATAATAATTTGCCTACTTTACTTAATTATAGAATAATGTTCGCCGAAAATTGAAAGCTCTGAAAGCTTCAGATGATAATCTAACATTCAGATTTAATGAAAGGTAAGTTTACCAATATTCTCAGTGTTGTATTGTGAGAGTACTTTTTTGTGAAATTTTGCTAAATATCTTTTTTAACTGGATGTATCTAATTGCTTAAATTTACAGTCTTGAGTCTGAGCATCACTGCACGTTGTTCTTGAAGTTAAAAGAAGAACTCGACCATGAATATGGTGGTGAGGAAAAATGTCCCTGGTCATTAGTTCACATCAAAGGTAATATTGAAGGATACACTAACAAATATATAAAGATTTAATACAGTATAATCTACAGTATCTATCTATCTGTCTATCTATCTATCTATCTATCTATTCATCTGTCGATCTATCTATCTATCTATCTATCTATCTATCTGTCTGTCTGTCTGTCTGTCTGTCTATATATCTATCTATCTATCTATCTATCTATCTATCTATCTATCTATCTATCTACAGGTATCTATATCTATAGTATATCTATATTTAGTATCTATAAGTCTATAAGTAATATTTGGCATTTCGCTCGATTAAACTACATGTTCTAAGGATTTATGGTGAAGGAAAATTTCAAGTGTTCGAATATATACTAAAAATGAACACATACAAAAAATGTATATAAATCTTGGAACACTCGAAATTTTCCTTCACTATAAATCCTTAGAACATGTACGGTAGGTTAGTCGAGTGAAATGCCAAATATTACTTGTAATATACACCAAAAATCTTATCCCGGCATTGCCACCACTCTAATATATACAGAACTTGTGAACTAGCTACATGTATAGTACATTCCTTATATACAGTAGTGGATGGACGGATGGGTTCATATTGCGAGCAATAAAGCATACTTCTTCTAATTCACTGATTCAACTACTGTATTTTATTTATTTGCAGAGGCATACAAGACTTACTTCAAGTCCACAATGGCAAGTCATAAACGGAGCTTAAGTGGAGTTCAAGAGCAACATGTGAAACGTTGCAGGAGACGGAATAGGAAGGATGAAGTATGTTTTCTTTACTGCAACAGTTTGCCATGTACTGTACTTTATATTTATGTAAATTATTATATGTGTGAAGTTGATCGTCCAGGTTGTTATTAGTCTTGAGAAAAACTATTGTTCGTGACAACATCTAATGATACTCCTTAAGGTTCAAACCATTTACTTCATGTAAATTATGTGAAGAATTAGGCCTTGATATACAAATTAACATAGATACTGCTTAACCAAACTGTAGGTGCAAATTACCCTTTAACTTCCCTCAATATGCTGAATAAAATTCACTCCTCTCCAGAATAATTAAAATGCTAAATGTCATGGGTTTGGAGTTAGGGGAAGGGTTAATTGATATACAATTTCCAACCATTTATGTGTGTGCACATATAAATGGAATCAATCACTAAGGCTGTCTGTTGAAGTAAATACAGGCATTTAATAGGCAAATTGCAAAGAGGTCATGTTATGCACTTTAATCCTTTTAAAATAGTAGCTTTTAAAATGCATGAATTATAGAACAAGCATAGGGTGGTACTTTAAGTAAAATCTCAAAAAATTGTTTTACAGAAGATGGCAATATTGTAACTGGTCATGACTATATATAGAATGATTTTTTTATGCATGTACAAAATCTCATTCAAAAGCAATTTTTTACACTCATTAACCACAAGAGACTTGTAACGAGACTGTTTTACATAATCGTTCATGTCAAGTTTTAGCAGAAGTTTTGCAGTATCTAAGGTGCATTTTGTTTTTGGCCGCCGGCCATGTTGGATAACAAACTTGTGTCATTGCATCCAACATAGCAGCTGACAACAATAAACAGGAAAGAGACAATTTGATTTTGTGCATGCGGCCAAATTTAAACAGGAATGAATTATGTTTGGCATGACCAAAATATATTTTGTTTTTTGGCCTAAAACAAAATATATTTTGGTCATGCCAAATATAATTCATTCCTGTTTAAATTTGGCTGCATGCACAATATCAAATTGTCTCTTTCCTGTTTATTGTTGTCAGTGCAAAAATGTATCCTATAGTTACATGACCTGAGCTACAATAAGATGTTTTCAGTTTTCACTTAGGTAATACAAACGAAATCTTACTTTACCTAAATCACCACCCTGTATCTGTTTTCTAGAGTTATAGTTTCATACCTGCTGTTTTAGGAGCCATTCAAATCATATGACCTCTTAAGTGTATATGACATGGAATTTTGTATTGCTTCATTTGAAAGAACATGAAAATTAGGACGATTATGCTGTTTACCGTTCCTTGATATATTTTCTAGTTTCAGAGTTATAAAGATTTAAATATGTCAAAATCAAGGAAAAATATGGCACAAACAAATTGCTGATTCAGCACAAATTATGACGTCATATGGTTTGAATGTTAGTTTGGTGATTCATGGTAACAATACAAATAGTCTCCCACCGTATTTTACGGTTATTATTGGGTTATGGTTAGGATTAGAGTTACGGTTAGGGGTATGGTTAGGGTTAGGATTAGGGTTAGGATTTGGGTTACGGTTGGGGTTAGTGGTATAAAAAACAGATGGAAACCCGGTCTAGTGTTACCATGAAGTATATACCGAATGTTCAAATGAACTATAGCTCAGTTACCATGTGTCAGAATCAAATGAACCTTTGCAAATCTCACTAATTTTGTTGTCAAGGTAACACTGTTGTGCCCAGGCCACTTGCACAGATTTTATAAAACACACTGTATTTATCACTGAAATTATTATAGTATAAATGTATTTTAGGCATGCATAGGTATGACAAGCACATGTCTGATTTGATTTTATCCTTATCAAGACAGATTATGAAAGTGTTTTGTAAAATCCGTTCAAGGGCCTGGGTACAACAGTGTTACCTTGACAACAAAGTTAGTGACATTATCAACTGTGTCATCTTGCATGCACTATCTGTGTGCAAAGGTTCATTTGATTCTGACACATAGTAACTGAGCCATATAGTTCATTTAAACATTCACCAAACTAACATGCAAACCATATGACGTCATAATTTGTGCTGACCTTGGTTTTGACATATTTAAATCTTTATAACTCTGGAACTCGAAAAAAGATATCAAGGAATGGTAAACAGCATATCGTCATACTTTTTGATGCTCTTTCAAATGAAACATTAAAAATGTCATGTCATACACATTACCAGACATTTCGATTTTCCAAGTTGTTGTTTTGTTGATTTTCTTATGATCTTTTTTTAGAAGTTGGCACGGAGGCTTAAAAATTTACCTAAAACATCTTGGAATGCCAGAAAGGTGGCAGAAGTTGCTGAAGTACTTAAACCCGAGTACATTTCGTCAGAGGAGAGCGAAGTAGACGACAACCCCCCACACAGAGTAGTTAAATACTTTGTCCGGAGACTTCCTTGGGAAAGCCAAAAACTTCGTAGGGCAAAGAAAAAATTGGACAGGTTGCACAAGAATTCTCTTGCCGATCTTGTACAAAGACGAGTCGTTCCACGTGAGCCCGGTTTACCATCAACTCGGCCAAAACCTCACAATTGTCCAGACTGGGCATGGACTTCAAATAACGAAGTTCCTGTGCAAGTTGCGGAGGCTGACAGAGAAATTTGAATTAGAGGGAAACTAATAAGAAGTGGATAATTGTACACTATGAGTCATTG
Organism: Chrysogorgia sp. JL179-B06; assembly: GCA_035772405.1. Classification (NCBI taxonomy): domain Eukaryota; kingdom Metazoa; phylum Cnidaria; class Anthozoa; order Scleralcyonacea; family Chrysogorgiidae; genus Chrysogorgia; species Chrysogorgia sp. JL179-B06. Next base: position 113,763 of record JAYKKM010000182.1, on the reverse strand, counting down.
ACACTAGCCTAAAATTGACTTTTATATAAATACTTTGAACTTTAATATACAGGTATATGCCATATTAGCTTCTTTCTCCAATAATTTGCAGATTTTTATTGGGCCCACACAATTATGGATGTTTACTTTTAATAAAACTGTGCAGCATGTCACATGTAAAGCTCTGCTCTGTTATGCCGATCATATACACAGAATGCAAAGCCAAAAAAATATTCCTTTACTTATACAGTAATTGCTATATGGTGCAATAAATTGTTAGCCTAGCAAAATTACTTTTTGCAATTAAACTTGCAGGCTAGCTTTGTAATTGAATATTAGCTGGAATTTTTTAAGTAAACATTCTAAATTGTTGCATAATCTCTGAAGTAGATCAGTTATGAAATATGTGTGGCTCAGCATTTAAAAAAAAATTTTATTATCTAAATAAAAATAATTTAAAGCCTCTTATCCAGTCATTGCGAGAACATGCTCGCAACTCACTGCAAGTTGATCAAACTCAACAGAAGTTTGTCTCGGGCCCAGTGAGCTGCGAGCAAATTCTCACGATAACTGTGCATACTAGAGGCTTTAGACCTTGTAAATATATCGTTTTAACTACTTTTACTGGGGTAACTTTATTTGAACTTATATTACAGGGTAATTGGTGTATTGTTCTATTTTAACATCTTTTATTGTCAATAAAAAACTTTTTAACACTTTAACTGTTTGTTTTGTGTTATACATATATATATTTATTTATTTGATTAACCTGATGAACCACTTGCAGTGGAGGTGGTTAGTGGGTGATCATCTTCTCGCACGCCATTCCCATCATTTAACTGACGTTTGCACCACCCCCCTGGAATATGAATTATTTTGCACCACCCCCCGTTTCGTTTTACCTACCTTTAACCTAAAATATTAAAGGAAACTTAAGGCGAAGCAAGGTCCCTTTCATTCGACAAAATTAAAGGTCGCTTAACCTACCGTATATATGCCTTTAATCAGCTTTACTCATTACAGTTAAATGTCGTTATATGAGTCTTAATCCCACTTTAAATTATCTTTAAACAAGCTTTGTAAACTCATCTTTATTTATGTTTAACGTGTCTTTAATCGACATTTTTAAAGCCTCCATTAAATCCTTTAATGTTCAAGAGAAAAGGAGATTAAAGTTAACTTTACCGTCTTTAACTGAAGTCGTTAAATGGGGTTAAAGGCATCAATAACAACCGATAAATCGTCTTTAATATAGTCATAAAGAAGTCCATTTCGTCCTGTGAAATATTATTTGGGTACATTTCCTGCAAATATTTTTCCTAAAAAAATTTATTATCCCTCGTGTTGGATTTGGAATACGGATGAAGCAGATCAAAACGGTCAACATTGGGTTGCTATATGGGTTGATAAAGAAAAACATATGTATTTTGTTGATAGTTTTGCTAAAGATGTCTCGTTTTATAAACGTGAATATTGGTATGATTATAGTGTAAAAAAAGGACTAACATTTCAATATATTCAAAGTAAACAATTACAATCCAAAAATACAGCCGTGTGTGGAAATTGGAGTTTATTATATTTATACAATCAATGTCGTAATGAAATCGAAAATAATAATAAACAAAAAATATTTAAAAATGAACGTATTAAACTAAAAAATGATATTAAATTTAAAAAAAAAATAGAAACAATTTTAGGTCGTGTACTCGTGGGAATATATAATAAAAAATGTAAAAAAAATTGTAAGAGTAATAACAATCAGTCATGTTGTAGTTTTAATAATGCCAATTTTTAATTAAACAAAAAATTAACTTATTTACAGTGATTTTTTATTTTTATTTTAACCAGCTGGGGTATGGGTCAAAACCGCTAAAATTATAACCCCCTTTTTGTTTTCTTTTTCGAATACCCCCTTTTTGTTTTCTTTTTGTTTTTCGAATACCAATTCCCAATTGATTTCCAACTAACGATCCCAAAGGTCCAAAAATATCTAGAACACTACCCCCTTTTTGTTTCTTTTTTCTAAGGATAACCCCCCTCCTGCTTCTATATCTTCTTCTTGCCATGTTTTTAAAAAAAAATCATACACAATATACACACCCCATACTATATATACTTTTTAAAAAAACGATTTTCAACAACTCTTTTATTTTTTTAACAAACATTTATTTTTCTTTTTACATTTATTTACAAATCATAGATTATCGTTGATTCATGTGGAAATACATTGGTTCTAATTCTACAATTTTCATACCCTTTTCTACAATTATCAAATACCAAATAACCATAGGGTTTCTCATTAATTTCACTTAATACTTTATTAAATCTATTTCTATTAATTTTTTTATTATCACATATCGTATACATATTATTATAATCGCTTAAATTTTTACATAACATAATATTGACTATTGACACGTAAATTTCGCAATTTACCATTACCATATGTTAAATTTTGACATGTAAAAATAACACTAATATTACGATTATGGACATCTTGAGTTGCAATATTATCTATTCTTTCAAGATTTTCCTTTGATGATGTTGCAACTAACATGAGATCATCTAATATTATTAACCTATTTTCACGGGTATTCGTTTGTATATCAGTAATGCGAGGAATACCCCTTTGACAATCGATAAATTCAACACTAATATCTGTTTTTTCCGCAAGAACTTTTTCCATTTCAGCGTACAGAGGTTGATAAATTGAATATAAATAAACAATTTTAACAATTGCAGGTGTAATCATAATGTTAATATTTTTCAATAATTGTAATATCCAATATGTTTTCCCACTTTGGCTGGGACCGCATAACGTTAACATAAAAGGGTGTTGAAATGGTAATGAAACATTGTTCATTTCAGTTATCTAAAAATCCAAACGGAATCGTATTAAAATTATTTTTAACAACACGTTTATTAAATGTAAATGAAAATTTTTTTATTTCATCCTCAATAAAAATATGATTAAGTTTATCTTTACATATTTTATTGTGATATTTAATTTCGATGATCTGATCTTGATTTTTAACACATTGTATTAAGGATAAAAAATTCAATTTTTCTTTTATTGTTTCATTTTTTAAAGTAAAACCTTTCACATGAATACATTCCTGATTTAAATTAGTTATATACGCGTAACATTTTGGACCCGTTGAACAAAAATTTGTTATCCATTCATTTTCATTTAATTCATTCGTTAAATCTCCTAAATAATTTCCCGTTTTAACATCAGTATAATTATTTTCATCAGATATATAAATAACAGAATCTGTATCAAAATATAAAACGCGATCGTCTAATGTATAGAGTAACTCGTATAATTTCAAACGTGCATATGCAGTAACAAAACATGCAATGATTACATTTCCCGTTTTTAGGGGTGTTTTTGCATCATCAATTTTTTCATATGTACAACGTAATAATGTTTCGTTTATAAATTCCATCGATGTTAATTTTTTACTATTATCATTGGCTATATTTAATAATTCTTCATAATCGTTTAAAAAACACACTTGTGTATTATTTTCGTTTTGGGCAAATTTTCCCCATAACGAATTTAAAAAGGTTTTTGCAATAGTTCTTAATCCGGGATTTTTCTCTATTTTGTCTTTATCTAAAAAAACATTTTCATTTTTTAAATAATCATTACAATACTGTTTAATTTTATCATCATTTTTACTTCCATCTGCGTTCAAACAATCCGTAGGAATTACTGACGATTCTTGTTTGATTTTTAAAAATTGATTTACGTATTGTGAAAAAAAATTTTCTTTGCGTTCAAAATGATATATTTCGTAAAGAGCTATTATTTTATATCCCTTATCTATAGCAACATTAATCTCAACACTAGTCCAAGTACCCGTTAAGTATCGATCGCTTTCATTATGTTCACATTTATTACATTTATTCACAGCGCATTTATAACATAATGGAAATAATAATTTCCCATCTATTCTAACAGGTAAAACAGGAAAATTTTACTTAACCAAATATATCCTTGATTTTTATTTTATTACAATCCTCGCCCAGGAAAATAGTAGGATGACCCACAGGAAAATCATAAATTTTTTGTACATGAGGGTATAGCGATGTAAAATCTACATAACTTATTCGTTCGTTGAGTTTTGTTTCTTTAAATAAACATACGGGGGAAGTTCGTCCCCCATATAATGCGTCATGTGGTGTTAAAGGAGTAAACGGATAAAATTTTCTTTGCTTTTCAATTAATTGTTTCTGTGTATATTTTTTTTCTTCTAAATAATCACATTCCCACATCTCGATTAATTTGTAACCGGCATTTTTTATTGTCCAAGAAAAACGTTGCGTATTTGCATATAAATTACTAAATTTTTCGTTTGTAAGAACGTTTAATGCATAGGGGTCAAAACATTTGGGACATCCGTGATAAAAACAACCATGAAATTGATATATCGTATCAATATAAAAACCGTCGACAAAACGTCCTAGAATTTTTTTCTCCCCATTTTGTGAACAGATATATTCTAAATTTCCCCCTATTTCTCGATTAATTTCATCTAACCAATCAATAGCAATTAAACTCTGTTTTACACATCCCCTATACCCCGAAGCAGGAATAATACCTACACATTTTTTTTTTTTTAAATTAAGTCTATACACTTTCAAAGCTAAACTAGCAATCGTAATACAATTCTTTGCATAAAAGGGTGTAATATGACCTATGGTACCTATCATTGTAGAAAATTTAACACATCCCTTTCTTAAAATATCTACATCACTACAACAATAATAATAAATCTCTTTACGAAATATATATTTCTCTTTCTTTTTTTCTAAATACCATTTTTCAAATTCATTAAGTGTTGCTGTATTCATATGTTTCGTGTCAAAAAATTTCCGATCTACAATTTCACCCTCATAATTTAAATCGTAAAATTCATAAGGATGAAATCCCTTACATTCCCCTTGAAGATCCATTGCTTTTGGAATATCGGCTAATTTCATACTAAAAAAACAAATAACTATCGAGGATTCTAATATTTTGTTCTTTAATTATTAAACTCATTATTTTAGTACCGTTCATTATAGTATTCGGTATTATCTGTTTTATTTCTAAAAGATATTTTAAAATAAAAATAGTATCAAATCTACCCCCGTTATGAGCTATCCAAACGGAATTTTTTTGTTCAAACATAAATTCACATAAAGTTTCAATAACATTGTTCTCAAAAATAAATTGTCTATTCCCACAACAACTAACTTTTTCAATAGTATTATCGATAATTTCTTGATCCTTTTTTTCAAAAATGTTTTTTTTTTTAAATTCACTATGTTGACATTTTTTACATACCTTTTGGACGATACAATAAAACAGTACGAGCAATTTAGTTTCGGTTACTTTTGTTTCAAAATAAAAAAAAAATAAAGTGGGTTCACTTTCTTTCCCCTTGTTATATTCAAGTGAAAGGGGTTTCACGTAACAAAAATGAAGTTGTTTCATGTATTTATCACAATGAAAACAAAATCGTTTGCTACAATCATGTTTAACTGTTTTATTAGAAAAAATGAAAAAGAATCGCGGACAAATTTTGTTACAGGTTTTACAAAAAAAATAATATTGACAAGGTGTTAAACGATCATAATTACTTTGAGAGGGTTTAAAAATTTTATTTGTTAAATGATTTGTAAAACAATTTTCATCATAAAAAATTATATAACAACTGGTACAAATAAGTTTATTATTTTTATCTTTACACTTATTCGGATATTTATAACATCGTAAACAAGTTAAATTATTTGTAGTACATAGGTGATTATCGATATATTCATGGCGTGTAAAATAACTCATACATTTAACACAAAAAGAACTGGTGTTAAGTTTAGAAAATTCCTTTATGCTTAAGACTACATCGTAATGATTATTATTTAACCATAAACATACAATTTCATTAGTTAATTTAATAAGATTACCCTCACTATCAGTTCGTGAATCATAAATTATATTATCGGAATGAGTGTCAGCATACACTAACAAATCAACACCCTGTTTTTTTAATAATTATTATATACTAACTCAAACTGTGTGGCATCAATATTATCCTCGGGTATCCCACATTCCCGATATACATTTCGAATTTCTTCACACGTAAATAAATCATCCACGGGTTTATTGGGTTTTCTTTTCATTATAAAATATTTAGCGTCTTGTTGTAAAAATGATAAACCTACTAATATTGCTAAAGCAAAACAGCAATCTTTCACTGTACGAAATAATACATGGCTAAGAATATAAAATACACCCGTGCGAAATTTTGTACTTATTACTTATAATTGTACTTATTCCTGCGGGAAAAGTTTGAACTATTACCTTACTATTCCAACCATTAGCTATTATTTCTTTATTACTCTGCATAAATTTTTCCATAATATTTAAGATATATTTAACGTCAAAGTCTTTCACGGGTAAAACGGCTGTAGAGAAAAAACTTTTTGGCGCATTACTAAAGATAAATCTAACATAATCGTCATCACTTTTTACATTTGCCCGCGCAATGTTAATTAAATAAGAAAAAACCAACGATAACGATTGAATAAAACTAATAAAATTAACCGTTTTTTTCCCGTGAAACATCCAAAGAAAAATGTTGTTCAGTGACTTTAAATTTTTCTCTACTAATAGTTTCTATATGATTAACAAATAAATAATCGTCTATTTTTTCATTTTTCTTACTTTCTTTTTTCTTATTAAATAAACTTACAATTTTATCTATATCTTTTTGACTATATTTTAATTTTTTCTGATCATCAATCATCTTCTTTTTTTTTTCTAAAACAAGAAAAACACGCCGTTTTATTTTTATTTATGTTTTCGTCTTCTCCATCAACACGATCAATAGTAACATCGTATGAATCCTGTATATTAATACAAGTCAACGTAACTATAGGAGGGATTTTTTTTGATAATAAAGAACCCATTTAAAAAAAACTAAAACAAAAAAAAGAGAATAAAAAAAAAATATGAGTGAAATTGTGTATATTGAAATTTATTTACAATCGTCTAATTTACCTTATATCGGTTATGAAATTCAAGATAATGATCCTTCAATATTATTTACGCCGTATCTTTTAAGGGAATGTTTACTAAATTTTACAGAAGATAAAGAAAAGATAATACCCATATCATCAAAGATTTTAAAACAAAGAATAACACAATTAAAAAAAGACATATATAACTGCCCCGAAGATATTATCTATAAAGTAGATTGTTTGGTAAAATTTATTCAGAGACATGAAAAATATAATGATTATTTAGGAATAAAAACTATATTTTAAAACAAAATGGTAAGAGTTAAGGTACCTCGAAAAAAAAGACGCAATGATAAATCTCAAAGTATACGTCACGTTCTTCAATGTAGAAGTAAAACCTTAAAAAAAAATGTTGGATTCATTTAGCAAAACAAAATAACTTACGTATCAAGAAATCAACGATCCCCAATGCGGGTGAAGGTTTATTTGCTTGGAAAAAACCTTTTAAACCCGATCGTAATATTTCTTATTACACAGGTCAAAAAACAACACAGGTCAAATTGGATCGTAAATATGGTAAAAACACTAATGCTGTATATAGTATTTGTAACGATGCAAACACTTGTATCGATGCTTATTTGACAACTCACGCCGCAGCACGTTATGCGAATAATGGGAAAACCGGTTCTATATATAAAAATAATTCCGATTTTGTTTACGACCCCAATAATAAAAAAATGTATTTAGAAAGTATAAAACATATAAAAGCCCATGAAGAAATTTTTGCAGACTATGGTGATAACTATTTGGAGAGAAAACAACCTTCATAACAATGGTAGGAAGAATAAGAGAATTACGGGGTGGTGATTTTAAGGGGAAAAAAAGGCAACGTGGAGGACATAAAACAGTCAATAAATACGGCAAACTTTTTATAAACGATTTTAAAAAAGAGCTTAAAAAAAAAGCTAATGTAGTAAAAATTATTGCAAAACTAGGAACGAAAAAAATCAAAAGACATTTTCAAAAAGGAGGACTTGTATATCATAAACCCAGAAACCATGTTGAAAAGTTTTTAATGTATTAGTTTTTTAAAAATAAAAAAATACATTCAGTGTATTATTTCGTTACATAAGAGGTTATTATCCATTGAATATTTTTCTACATTATAAGCTCTTATTTCATTAAAATTTACACTGATGAAATTAGGGTAATCCACATTACATTCGCATTCCCCTTTACATTTTTTACAAGTGTATTTTATAGTTTTATTATAAACAAAAAAATCATAATATAATGCTATAATACTCCTAAAGCATTCATAACTAAAACAATGTTTTCTATCATAATCTAGTATCTTTAAATATTCTCCAATTCCTTTGTCGTTGATACGTGGGGATAGGTCATCATTCCATGCTTCACATATTTTACGAAGAAATTCATAACATTCTTCTGGAATATCGTGTTCCTCTTGATGTATAATATACATTTTGGGATTTTTTGAACATTCTACTTCCAGTATAAATTTATACCGTACATATGCTTCATAATCAGCTATAGATATTAGTAGATGATATCTTGATTTTTCAATTTCCACACTTCCTACTAAATGCCAAAAAAAAACGGATTCCACATAACTATATTGTGTTAAATCATGATAAATCTTATATCCCTCTTGATTTTGTACTCGCTGAAAAATAGCCATGACACTTACACACACACATCTTGAAAAAACGATCTTTAAATATACCCCTATCTACGTATATCCATCAGAATAAACAATAGAAATATCGTATTCATTATAGGGTTTATCCGCCTCGCCAATTTTAATACCATATTTTATAAAAAAATGATCATCTATAAATTGAATATTTTGAATCAATAGAAAATCTTCGTCAGCAGGTAAATTATAAGCTAAATCTACAAAACGTTGATCATCGTTAAAGAAATTTTTCTCAGGATCAATAAACAATTGATTAGAGGCAAAATAATATTTACTGGCTTGGCCAATCATTGACCCAAAATCACCCTCGTCGAATATCTCTTTTTTAACTTGAACAATACTCCATCCTATTGCATCGTTATATTTTTCTCCAATATTATTTTTAAATTTTACATCAATACTATGAATTATTTTTCGTTTATACCAATTTTTTTTTCTTGCTTCTAATTCTCCAGTACGATAATTCTGTTTATCTGTTTGAAATTTTCTATGGTCACTAAATGTCAATGAAAAATCAATAAATGGACCTGTAGCTCGAATATTTGTTTTAATTTTAAAACCGTCAAGAAAACTCGTTGGTATTACACCACGTTGCCAAGGAACTTCTTGAAACTCATATAAATTTGCTGCTGATTTTAAAGCAACTGTCGCGACTTTTCTTGGATTCGAAAGCCAAAAACGTTCATTATAATGGATGATTTTTTTCTGACTCATTTTAATTCCAATAAGAGAAAAAATTAAGAACGTTTTATTTATACTATACGTACAATGATATCATTTTTTATATATTTAAATGTACAAATAGTTGCTAAGATCATCTTAATTTTTTTAAAACTTCTCTCTCCTATTTTAACAAAAATAGTATTTTTGATAACATGTACATCTTTAACAAAATAATACCGTTCTAATGTACGTTTTATTTTTAAAATATAAACAGTTTTCAAATGTACTTTTGATAATTTTTTAAACAATCTTTGTGTTTCTAAAAATAAAAGGAAAATACATTCAATATTTTTTTGATTTTTTTTAAAATGAAAAGACACACGTGTATTTTTTTTATTTAGGAAAAATGTTCAGGAGAGAATAAATTTTAAAAATTAAATTCCGTATCATACATAGCTAGTACCGATCGTTCATTATCCCCATCTTCTAATTTACGAAACAAACATGCAGCAAATAAAAGACATTCAAACAAACTACAATGATACAATAAACATGTGGGTTCACTAGTATGATAACCACAATTTCTTGGTTTAAGATTATAAAACGAAAGTAAATATTCGTACTTCTCAATTCCAAAATATTCAAGATTAACACAATGTAAAATAGTTTTTTCTTGAAGTGTTTTAACTAACGACGATTCTTTATCACCACCTTTATACCCGATAATAGCATTCGGGGGAAAAACATTACGAAATAAATAACTTAATTTATTTATAAGTTCACTTTGACTAAAATAATCTCTTGATTTTTTTTCAGATAAATAGTCTAAACCATGACATCGATATTGATAGTAGACAGTAGACCGTTCCCTTCGAGTTAGTTCTTTGTAGGTTTTTAACATCCCATCATAACAATGATAAATAAAATACTTGTTCGTTTGAAGTTCAAGAAGAGTTACTTCACGATAACTGGGTCTCTCTCCCTTAAACTGGTAACATTCACAATCCATTATATGTGTGATACGCGATAAAAATAATTTCTGTCGTTCTTGGGATATTTCTTCTTTACATTTGTTTAATGCACAATTATATTTACCCGCATACAACTCTTCGATAGTCTCTTCAGATTTTTCCTGTTGATTCTCAGTTGTCTCTAACGGGATGTAGTCATCAACTTCTTTAATTTCGCTGCTCTTCTTCTCAAATATTTTTGCCATCTCTCTCTCTCCTACACTCAGACTGATATTAATTATTTTCGACCCTACATCGGGTTTTATAATTGCATCCTGCGTAACTATGTGTTACTGTGGATAGATTATTTTGACCAATCAGAGATCGTTGATTAAAGCTTTCATGTCATACAGATGATTTGTGATACTCATGTACAATGAATGTGTGTTGTAGGAATTAGAGACGCGAATCCATAATTAGCGATTCCTTCTAAACAAATACTCGGGGATTAGTTGCCGCAATGCTGTGTTGTGGGATTAAAGACACGAATCCCTAATGTTGTTCTAAAACACACACACGTCAAATCAGTTGATATATTATATAGTCGTGGGATTAGTTTATACATACAATAATACTTTTTTCAAATTTTGATCAAAATCGTGTTAAATTCTACATGTAGAAATATATATTATAAGAATGGGAAAATAGTATATATACAAGGCGATTTCTTTAACAAACGCGTTCCATCATTCGTTTTTGAGAATGTCGTTAAACATTGGTGATAAAGGAAGCTATGCAGAAGCTAATGACCACGGTCCCAATATTAAGACGATATTGAAAATTGTTTATTATATACAACATTTTCGTAACCGATACATTGGATTATTATTTGCCGTCTGTGACTTATGTGACTATTACTATGGGGGAATTATCGAATGTATGGAAATTGAATCGAGACAAATTGGTCAGGGATATAAAGATTACGCCTATATTGAAAAAATGAAACCTGAAATGCATCAAGATGAATGCAAGGATTGGCGAATCTTAACAGATAAACAACACTATATAATACCCGTTGTTCATACACAACGAAAATATTATATTTATGGTGAAAAACTCTGTGAGCGTTATCAGAAATTACTATTAATACCCTCTCAAACATTAGTGAAATCTATTTTTCATTTGAATGATAATCATTCTGATAATTTTTTCATTGAAATTCAAATAAGTTGTTACCCAAGAAATGATATTTACCACTTTATTATCTATTACTATTAATGATGAGCAAACTACAATTCCTAAAGCGATAGGGTATGGAGGATCTTATCTTTGTAATACATTACATAGATTTAATCGTTGTTTTAGTCATGAATTTACATATTGCTGTATTTATTTATATTTTATAGATCCGTTTTATTTGAAGGCTACTTTTTATTATCTACATAATTTAAATACTTTTGAGAAAATAGTTTATCAACTTGCATGTTGTTTTATTTTCTTTTGCGAAAATCATAACCCTATATCAAAACTTAAAACTAGTAACGATAGGGTTTATACTTTTAATCTCCATAAGATTGTTAAGCTAATGATAACGAAAACCCCACCCTGTACCTGTTGTTATAAAAATTGTCAGAATTACTCTTATTGGTTTAAATTATTTTATAAGACAAGTAAACCCTATAAGTTTAAAGTCAGTTTATTTTCAGATCAAGTTAAAAATAATAGTATTATACAAAATAATAGACCCATTAGTTTACAATATTACCCCCCGCATTTGGATATAATATATAATTATTCTATAAGGGTAAGGATTACATCTAATAATACTATATCATCTACTTTTATTATTAAGAGTATTATAGAAGCATATAATATTAACTTTGAAGATCCTGACATTATAATACAGAGTATTGAAAAATTGTATTTAGACTAATTTAAAAAATTCAAAGAATATATTCCACAACCAAAACCCCGTGTGTTTTTTATCATGGGGATATAAAATGAATTTAAGATGCGAATTTCTAAAATCTAAAATTGTTTGACGTACACACAATTTTATATAATATTTCTCATTATCAATGTTTTTCTATATAAAAAAACACAGGATTAAAGCAAAAAATGCTATTATTTGTCCAATTTCATGTCGCTCCATACGATTGTAGACATCCAAAAGTTCACGGGGCATTTTTAAATGGGCAATAATATTTTAAATAAATTCTCATGTTCGTCAAGACATTTCCACACACTTTGTTCCATATTTTTATTGATTTTTATTTCAAAACGGACCAGTTCTTTTACCATAATATTCCACACCTCCATGATATTTCACTACACTATTTTTATTTACAACACTCTCATTTTATACATTTGGGTTTCCTTTTTTTTAAATCATTCTTTCTTTTTTGAATTTCCTTATTATTATCCATTACATAGCGTTTTTCCATCAAATCGCTCGTAAATTTCTTAGAACGCCATTGCATATATTGTTTATTTATATATAGTTTCTCAATATAGAGACCCTCTAACTCACGATATTTATCGCGTTGTGTACAAATAATATCTTGATTATAATTCGAATAGATTGTCATTCGTTTTTCTTCATGATGTTCATCGCCTATTTTTTCACGTTTCATATAAATTAAAGACCGTTTGAAACATCTTTTCTTCAATGGTGGATCGTTCAAAACTTCTCGATCGTCGTCATCTTCCTCTTCTTCTTCGTCCTCTTCTCCGCACCGTGGAAATAATGGTTGGGGTGATGTAACCCTAGGTGGTGGCGGTGGAATAGGCGATAATGTTGGGAGAAGAGCGTTTGCTGCTTCATCCACAATTTGCATTAATTGAGGGACGGGTATCATTTCATCACACATTCGTATTAAATTCGAAGGTGAAGGAATAGGGATTTGTCCAAAGAAATCAATGGGCATTTCGTGTATGTAATTATCTAATTCACCTTCTTGTCCCGGTATTTCATATACCTCTGGCGGCGAAATCGTTTGCGGTGGATTAGGAGATAAATTATACCTTGCTTGCGGTGTTTGAAGAGGTCTATTATACTGTTCTTGCGATAATAGAGGTGGTGGGTGGTTTACTTGCTGGGGTAGAGATGGTACTTGCCGTGGCGACGTGTTATACTTCGCTTGCAGGAGTAGAGGGTGTATGTAACCGGACTGTTCTTGAGACGGTGAATTTACTTGCAGGGGTAGAGAGAGTAGCTTTGCTTGCCGTGGCGACGTCTTCGCTTGCAGAGGGTATATGTGACTGGACGGTGTTATCGGTACAGCAAAATTTAATGGCGACTGTGCAATGTCTTTAGTTGTTCGATGGTTGATGTTCTTTGTTCTTGTGATTTCTTGACTGTATGCTTGTTCATCATCTGAAATATTCCGTCCCATTTGACGATATTCTTGTTGCTGTTGACGGCGTTGTTTTAACATTTTGGGAATATCTTTTCCCCTACTTTCAACCCGTGCAATGGTTTTTCCGCTTTCCAAATTTTTATGAGTCTGTTTCACACGGGCCATGCTGAGATTGTGTCTAAAAATTTAGGAAACAAACGCTTATAAAAAACACGGTGAAAAAAATGGGGTAACCTGATTGGTTGAACTTAATTCCCTAATAAAATATCGGAGTATTCTCATTGGTTGAATGATAAAATCAATATTATAAGACGATTACGCGACTATTACTAATACATGTAAATCTTTTTAATCTTTTTGTTGACTTAATGCAGTACACATTGCCCCAAAATATTTATCGGGTAAAACGTTGCAGGGAAAGATATAAAAAACACACGTTAGAAGTCATATTTTTTTTAGAACACTTTCAAAATGATTGCAGGTACTAAAGAAAATCCTCTGTTGGTAATACTGACCGATTTAGCAAAGTATTTTTCACACATTGAATATCAAGTGGTTGAATGTCGTAAAGTGGATATGTTACCAAACAATGCACGTGCCGATAGAATACTATATAAGATGCTATTGTTATGGGATGAGAAATATATATATACCTACTCATCGGACGATTTTACACATTTGATCGGGCAATTTGTGCATGTAGCAATCGATGAACCTCCACCCTATCAGCCATGAATCAAGCAAAATTTATAGATATAATATCTATGAAGGCTCTATCTCGTGAACGAAATCTACAATTAATTGGTTCAAGACCCATACCCAAACCTGCTGGCGAACCGATACAGATGTATGAACTTTTTTTTAACGATGAATATAACAATTATTTTAAAATAGAATTCGATACATCCGAACACGCTAAGATTGGTAAAAGTGTATATCTTACCAATCAATATATATTCATTGTAAAAGATTAATCCTTTGTATATATATAGGCATCTCTACCCAAAAACATTTATTAGACAAGTCTCATCATGGCGACAAGTATAGATATAAACGAGATTAAACTTGATAACGTGAAGTTATACAGCTCTGAGTTTTTATATGCCGTGTGTCCAGACTCTGATTTTTACGTGGTTGACTTTATGTCCGAAAATAAAAATTGGTTAAATGACCGGGATAAAATTTGGCTAGATGACCGATGCGGGATAATATTAAAAGATTTTAACCTCACCTCTGTTCTTAATACCCGACTGGGTGTCCAAGCTGGAATTATTATTGCTGTGATTCATCGAAACGAAAATCAAAAAGATCTCGTTGGCAAGCACGTCTTCTTTGTAAACTCTTCGACAATGTGTTGTAACAATCCAGAAGTATTACGTTAAAACACGTGTATTAAAAACCATTTATCATCTGTTTTGACATGTATGAATTAATTAATACTCTTCTCGATATCGCGCAAATTTGTTTAACGGGTATCTTAAAATATATACTAAATTGTATGAAAAGCATAAAAATGAAAGCACTAAAAAGCACTAAAAAGCATAAAAATGTGTTAAATAAGTGTAAAAATGCTTAAATATCTAGAATATAGACGTATTTAAACATAGACGGGCATAGGGACTAATCCCCCTCAAAATGGTCGTTAATCCCTAACCTGTCTATACAGTTGATGTATTAATTACGCGTAGAACTCATTAAAAACGTGTATCTCCAAAGTACACTAACAAAATGGCCGCTAATCCCCAACACGTATAATACATCAAACTTTTGATATATTAGACCCAATTGCTAATTATAATTCCACGTCTTTAATCCCGCAACACAAATTCATTGTCCCTACCCCTATTATTAATCAACTGTTTTGACATAAGGGGAGAAATTAGAACAAAACGCTTATTATATATACGCGTCCCTAAGCGTTTAACAACACGTATTGTTCCTACTCATAATAATTCACTTGTTTTGACATAAAAGCTTTAATGAACGAGCTCTGATTGGTTAGATACGGGGGAGGGTTTGATTATAGAAACTCTGATTGGTCAAACCGCTAAACCCTTGTAATAGCCCGCAGACCGTGATTATAAAATAACCACGTTACGACATCTCAAACCACAACGAATTCAAGCTGGAGATAACAAGTAAAAGAAAAAACACGCAAAAGATGTCCGAACAAAATAAGAACACGGAACCCCGCACAGAACCCCAGGAAAAGAAAGAAGAAAATGTAAGATAGCGCTAAAATGTTTTTACTGTCTGTATACAATCGACATGTATTTATTATGTTTTTTATTTTCTCTTAGAAAGAAACCATTCCTCCACCCCCAGAAGAGAATACTATTGAAAACGTGCCCGGGGTGTTGCTAGTCGCAGAGAACGACGAGAGCGAATGGGCCTTCCGTGTCCAAACGGATACGGAATACGACTTCGACGACTACGAGCCGCCGGAAGAAGACCCATATGATGACGACGTGTGGGGATATGTAGACTCAAGGGGTGAGTCCTTCATGTTCTACACAAAAACACAAACACTAGTAAAACAGAAAAATTAAAACTGTTTTATTTTTAATTTTGTAGGGTTCTTGTATTTTAGGGAGCCCTTAAAATGTATAACAAACTTTTTTGTATAAAAATCTTTTTTGTTTTCTTGTGTGTGTGTTAAAAATATAATTCATCCAACTTTTACATCGTGTGTGTGTTTTTACTATAGCTAACTCTTTCATCATACGCTAACGCACAACCCTTGCGTAAAATAAGCAATTCATTGAATAAGGGATGACCAGATTGTCGCTATGGACCTGAGCCAATCTCATTCGAATCGCAAATTCGACTACGGGTTGAACGCGCGCCAATGCAGTTTAATAATAAACAGAACATTGGAAGAATTCAGAGTCTTGTACCGAAGCACAACTTACAAGCGAGAAAAACACACACAACTGATAAAATATGAAAAAACATCTGCTTATATACTCACCTATTCTCTTAAAATTTATTTGAGGTTTTTTTCCTCCAAATTTATTAAAACAGTTTTACACCCCAACCTCTACTATTTTTATTTTGGATATTTCATCTCAAATTATTTTTTATATTTCCAAAACTCTATCCCCTCTCTCTCAAAACTTTTTTGGGAAGCAACACCCGAAATAATTTTTATGAGATATATCCTCTTATAATATTTTGAGATCCTTTTTAAAAATACCGTCACTAAGGAATATCAGTCATAGCTCCATGGTGGAAATTTCTATGATTAATTCAGTCAAAATGTTTATTTTTATTTCAATAAACATTACTAATCTTCAAAATAAAAATAGCAGTTATTCCAGAACTGTTTATTTTTATTTCAAACACCATTACAAGTCTTCAAATAAAAAATATGGCGTTTTTTTGGATGGCACGTGAGTATACATCACATCGGGTGAGGTATGATGGTTATGTATAATAGAATTTTTTGTATTTTTTTTCAAAAACACGGTGTGTGGGGTAGTATATATATCACAGTGTGAATGATGATCTGATTAAGTGTTGTCGCGGATGCTATATGGGGTTGAAAGCAGTGATGGACCAGGAACAGGATGTTTAGTCGTAGAATTTCGTGTTCCGAATAATTGATGATCAGTGTGGAAAGTTTGCACAGAAACCAAACATGTCTAGAGTAAAACATCAGCAAATTGGACTCGGTAATCAAGGCCGGTGGTTTTAAACTTTTTCACGCGAACTTGCTTAACCGAGTCCAATTTGGTGATGTTTCACTTTCGACATGTTTGGTTTCTGGGCAAATTTTCCGCACTGATCATCAGTTGTTCAGAACACTAAATTCTACGACTTAAACCTCCTGTTCCTGCTTCATCACTGCTTTCAACCCCGTATAGCAAATGACGTCAGTACTTGCTTAACACTATTCACCTTGAATGACCTTCAATCTCTGGTCGTTCAACTCAGGGACGACTATAAAACTGGTCGTACACCAACACGAGCAAAGTGATATATATACTCTTGACCGCGACCACTTTTTGACTAATTTTATACAAAAAACCTCTTGTATACGACCAGGTGCATATCCCTCCTGATTTGATGACTGGTCGCTCTTAACAGGGTGACCACACCTTAAAAATACGACACCCTCCTGGAAATTTGGGACTGGCTGTGCTCTGATTGGTCCATTCAAATCAATTCTTGATTCTGATTGGCTTATAGCTCGGTCCAGTCCCAAACACATTGATATATATATATATATATATATTACTACTCGCTAGTCCAGAACATTGCATTTCAACCGACAAACTCTGCTTTTCAAAACAAACTGCACCAAAACATTAGAAAGATCAAGAATGACAACGAACTATTCGTACCCGCCGACAAGACTACCAACTTCTACCGCGTGAAACCCGTACCATACAAACAGCTACTACATAATAACATTACGAAAACCTACAAGAAAGCGCCAGCAAACAGCACAGCCGAAATCATCAAGGAAGAAAGAAAAATCGCGAAAGACCTCAAACTAGATAGCAGAATTGACGAAATGGCCGAGAAAGAATGCTTTATTACATTAAAAGACCACAAACCGAACTTTGACAACAACCCGACATCACGCCTCATCAATCCTGCCAAATCCGAGATCGGTATCGTGAGCAAAAAATCCTCGAACGAATCAACAATAAAATAGTATCAGCCACCGGTGTTATGCAATGGAGAAACAGTGTCTCAGTCATCGAATGGTTCAAGAACATTAACAACAAATCCTCGCACTCGTTTATCAACTTCGACGTTGTCGATTTCTACCCATCGATAACAGACGAGCTCCTAAACAAGGCCATCACGTTCGCGTCCGAGTATGACGAGATCACAGCGAAGGAAAGGCACATCATAATTCAAGCTAAGAACTCCTTGCTCTTTAGCGAAACCGCTTGGTGCAAGAAGGACAGTAGCTCGAATTTTGATGTGACAATGGGCAGTTTTGACGGTGCGGAAACATGCGAACTGGTGGGATCCTATCTACTTTCGCAATTACCAACCGCGTACAGAAACGACATTGGCTTGTACCGCGACGATGGCCTCAGCGCGTTCAATGTTTCACCCAGAAAGACCGAAAAGATCAAAAAGGAAATCTGCAAGGTATTCAACGACAACAATCTCAAGCTTACCATCGAAGCTAACAAGAAGTGCGTGAACTTTCTGGACATCACTCTTGACCTCAGGTCCGGCACCTACAAACCGTACACGAAGCCAGGCAATGTCCCTCTTTTTTTTTCGAAGAGTTATTTTAACTCCAGCAAGGGAGTTAAAATAACTCCCATTGGTGGAGTAAACATTTCGGAGTTAATTTTACTCCTATTTTGGAGTTAATTTAACTCCAACTGATGGCATAATTTTCATTCTACTCCACGTGGAGTTATTTTAACTCCACTAAGAGAGTCAAAATTACTCTTATTTTGGAGTTAAATTAGTGGAGTTATAACTACTCCTATTATTCTACTCCACTTCTATCACAGGAGTGATTTTAACTCCAGGTGGAGTAAAAATTGAATTCCAGATATGGTGTTAAAATTTAATTCCAGTGTGAAGATTCTATTTCAGAATCATCCTCAGGGTAACAAATTAATCGACATGATTAACCTTTTGGTAAACAGATAGACATCTTAACACTGATAGCTATATGTACCGATAACGCGTGTCGAAGACACCTGCACATGAATTTCAAGAACCCGGCAGTACCCGATGTATTTTTACAAAACTTCTAGGCACATTAAAATTGATTTGCAGTCAGTTGGCTTTTGTTAAACTAGCATTTTAATTTTATATTTTCGTAAAATTTGTGTTTAATACAACGGCGAGCCCTGCGACCCCCACGATACTTATGAGCCCCGAAAAGGATCATGGATATATATCACAAGCCACGCGGCCATTTCGAAATGTTTGAATGTCGAACTGAAGTTTGTTGGTGTTTGTTGGTAATTTTTGATATTTAATTCGAATTTCTTGGTTGTATTTTGTGATGGTTTTCAAAAGGACTCGTTGCTTCCCTATTCTCGTAGGCTTAGACGAGTATTGCAGTCATATTTTTGAAGGTAAGTCCGTGTATTTGTCGAGGTATTTGTATAATCTAATAATCATAGTCAGCGACTAGCTATTTAAATAATGCTGTTTTATAATGTGCATTTATTTATTCCCTGTTCATATTTAATTGTTTATTTTCATACGAATTGTAATAAAGGATTGGATAGTGATTTCAGACGTTAATAATTGAGTTATATTTTCCTGTATGTTCGGCATGAGTCACAATATTTTGGTTTGAATCACAGTGTAGATGCAGTAGATGTTATTTTTCCAGATTCGATTTTAACGAAGGCTTTACTATGCTTAACATTGTTTGGAATTGTTTATATATCATTCTCAAACATTCAAAGTTCGCAATCCATGAAGAAAACAATTGTTGTTTTGAAATGTCTGCCGATTATTTACTTCATCATTCTTTCTCTACTGGTTTGCTCCCAAATATTAAGCAGAATTCAGTTTAGACATAGACTTCTCAGGCAAGACATACTGCTTCTACTGGTCCATACAATTCTGTTTTGTATATTTATTCTTACAAAACGAATGAGATGACATCAAGAAAATATTGCACAGTTTGTAGTTATTTCATGCAGTTTATATAGTATTATAATATATTACAGTCTCATTGACTCAGCACTTCATTCTAGCACAAGTGTGACTGTATTTTCTCTGTGATAAAGTCCCGAGTCATTATTTATGAAACAAAACTTGAGCAGTTAAAAGAGAGTGATGAAGGAAAATTTTGAGTGTAGGAATATATACATTTTAAGACCAAACCGGGACCAGTTGTGAAAAATGCAACTTCAAGGTCTTCCTGCTGGCATTCAACCTGTGATGCTAGTGCAGTGCTCTGACCACTGAGCTACAGAGGCCGTCATGCCAAGAATAGTCACAAGTTCTGTATATTTTGTGGTGTAATGCCGGGATAAGAATTTGGGTATATTACAAGTAATATTTGGCATTTCACTTGATTAAACTACATGTTCTAAGGATTTATGGTGAAGGATACCACCACTATATATATATATATATATATATATATATATATATATATATATATATATATATATATATATATATATACTAATAATAAAATAGACTACACGTTCATACAAACATTTTACTTTAAGTTTCTGGAGGTGTTCCTCCGTCTTCAGAAAGTTTGTAGTGTTTTGATTATTCACATAATATCCCTAATGTATTAAAATGCTAATTATAATTGTAAAAATGCTAATTATAAAAATGCTAATTGTGATGTTCATACAAGGTTCGGCTTAAAAATGCAATATTGCTCATAATTTATATTTTAAAATTCTTAAAAAGGAATGGTGCTTTGTGTCTACACGCGGAGGCTAATTCGTTCCGTTTATTTAGGGTTCCTAATTCTGGTCTGTAAATGATGTAGACTTTTTCGAGATTGCATAGTTGGCACCTTTTTGTCTTGTTGCTGTATGCTTTTGCTTCGCGCAGGATGTCCCATTCTATTTTGTATTCTTTCTGTTGATCTTTCAGACTCCAAATATACTTGCTGAGCTCTGTGTTGTTGCGTTTGTTCCTGTTTTTGAATGTCGTTTTATGTCCATTAAATCTTTCTTTGAACGTATTCTTTGTCAGGCCGATGTAGGTCTCTTTGGGTTTTTTTTTGGGGTTTCTTTGGGGTTTCTTTGGGGTTTTTTTTAGGTCTCTTTCCTAATTTCAACACAAATCCTAAATACCGGCTGATTAACCCAACTAAAACGGAAATCGGGAAGATAAGCAAATGCATACTTGACAGGATAAACAAGCAAATATCTGAGAGAATTAAAGTCAACATATGGAGGAATACGGCAGAAGTAATAGATTGGTTTACATCCATCGAAAAGAAACCCGAGTATAGATTTATATCATTCGACGTGGTAGAATATTACCCATCTATCACAGAAGAGCTACTCAACAAAGCCCTCGACTTCGCAGCACAGTTCGACAAGATCACTCAAGAAGAACGCGACATCATTATACATGCAAAAAGGTCATTCCTACATAGCAATGAGTCGACATGGGGAAAACCGAAGCTCAAGACCTGTTTGACGTAACAATGGGCAGCTGGGACGGAGCTGAAACTTGTGAATTGGTAGGCAACTACATCCTGTCCATAATAAAAGAAAAGCATGGCAACAACATCGGGCTCTACAGGGACGACGGTTTAGGCGCGTTCAATACGACACCGCAACAAGTAGAGAGAACCAAGAAGAGCATTTGTAAAATCTTTAAAGACAACGGACTAAAAATTACAATCGAAGCTAATTTAAACACTGTTAACTTCCTCGACGTAACCTTCGACCTCTCTAGAAACACCTTTGCACCATACACGAAACCTAACAACATGCCAATGTACGTCCACGCCAAGTCAAACCATCCACCAATAATCATCAAGAATCTACCCCTCGCCATCAACAAGAGACTGTCAGATATTTCCACCAACGAACACGTCTTTAACAATGCAAAACCACCATACCAGGAAGCGTTAAAAAAAAGCGGATACCAGCATGAATTAAAATACGAGCAACATAAAAAGTCAAACCGGAGAAATAGAGCAAGGAACATCACGTGGTACAACCCGCCGTACTCGAGCAACGTAC
The DNA here is from genome assembly GCA_035772405.1 of Chrysogorgia sp. JL179-B06. Classification (NCBI taxonomy): domain Eukaryota; kingdom Metazoa; phylum Cnidaria; class Anthozoa; order Scleralcyonacea; family Chrysogorgiidae; genus Chrysogorgia; species Chrysogorgia sp. JL179-B06. The sequence goes on along the minus strand of JAYKKM010000182.1, from coordinate 91,412 downwards.
AGTCCAACATCGGTCAATCATTCCTCAAGATAATAAAAGAGCAATTTCCACCAGAGCACAAGTTACACAAAATATTCAACCCCAATACAGTGAAACTGAGCTACAGCTGCATGCCGAACGTGAAGAACATCGTCGACGGGCATAACAAGAAAATCTTAGAAGAAAACAGAATGAAAGAGAAAAGCAACAACAACAAGAAAGCGTGCAACTGCAGAAATCCGGAAAAATGCCCCCTGAAAGGCCAATGCCTTAGGGAATCAATCATCTACCAGGCAACAGTGATAACACGCGAAAGTGACCCCAAAGAGAACTACATCGGCCTGACAAAGAATACGTTCAAAGAAAGATTTAATGGACATAAAACGACATTCAAAAACACAGAGCTCAGCAAGTATATTTGGAGTCTGGAAGATCAACAGAAAGAATACAAAATAGAATGGGACATCCTGCGCAAAGCAAAAGCATACAGCAACAAGACAAAAAGGTGCCAACTATGCAATCTCGAAAAAGTCTACATCATTTACAGACCAGAATTAGGAACCCTAAATAAACGGAACGAATTAGCCTCCGCGTGTAGACACAAAGCACCATTCCTTTTTAAGAATTTTAAAATATAAATTATGAACAATATTGCATTTTTAAGCCGAACCTTGTATGAACATCACAATTAGCATTTTTATAATTAGCATTTTTACAATTATAATTAGCATTTTAATACATTAGGGATATTATGTGAATAATCAAAACACTACAAACTTTCTGAAGACGGAGGAACACCTCCAGAAACTTAAAGTAAAATGTTTGTATGAACGTGTAGTCTATTTTATTATTAGTATTAAGCTCTGACCAACACGGCCATTGAGCACTCTAGAAATCTGAAGAAGACTTAACTTTGTATATATATATATATATATATATATTATATATATATATATATATATATATATATATATATAGTAGTATCTCGTCACTAAATTCTTGGCAGTTTACCACCTTTTCACTTTGCTATATATTCAAAACACTGTCTACGCAGCACTCTACTTTTCTACTTTTATATATATATATATATATATATATATATATATATATATATATATATATATATATATATATATATATATATATATCAAATAGAGAGCTTGTGTTTGTGTTTCGAGAGTGCTCGATACCATCGGTAGAGCAAATATATAGAATAACTGGACATGGTTACACTCTCATTTAGTCTAGCACTGATGAGTGCAGGATAACTTATTAGGATCAGTAGACATGTAATTTATAAACAGTAGACATGTAATTTATAAACTGCTGACAGTAATTCAAATTGTCTGGGGTGAACTTTTCTGCAATGGGCCGTGTCAGTTTTTTATATGTCCATTTTTCGTCGTTCATGTTTTGTATCACTCGATGAACTGCTGATTTCGATGTTCCGCCGGCAATGTTGCAATGTTCATCCAGGTGCTTATAAAGTTCACCAGTAGTCATTGACGCTCTGTCAGTCTTCAGGAATCTTACAAGCTGGACATCTCCCTGTTGAATGTGCTTCACACCAGCAGCGTGTCTTACAACTTCTGTATCTCCGTTGGAAACCAAGTCTTTCCAAATTTTTCGTATCGTGTCATATTTCACTCTGTGTTTTTCAGCTAAAGTAGAGAATCGTCCTGGAAAGAAACCTGTAACAAAGTCTCCTCCCTGTTCAACAATATCTTGAATTATTTGTCTTCGCAAGTCAGTCTGAATAGCCTTTCCCTGATTATACAACCTTCCACGCTTGCTTAATTCAGCCATACTTTCGCAGCAAAAGAACTTCCAGTCCCAAGCTGACCCGCATCACTGCCCCACCCCATTTCGTCAACGAAATTAGGCGTGGCAGTGATACGTAAATTCGGTCCCATTCCGCAGATCGGTGGGATTCGTAATAGCGACGATTGCTGTTTTCCGCTCCGGATTGGTGGCGTTGTCCTGTAAAGTGCGAACGTTCCACGTCCCAAACTTATAAGATTTCCGTTTGATCATCTTTGTTTTTCGACCGCCGAATTGGATGGCTAGCCGACAGCGGTAGGCCGACAAGCTAAAAATTGGGTGAACTTTGGTTATGTTGCCTTTTATTAACCCTTCCCCGGATTGGGGGGAGCAGTGCTGTCCCTGGAAAAGGCTGCTCCGTCGCTCCAGCAGGACACGGACACTCCAGTCACCTGGTCAAAAGTGAACGGCCATCACACTGTAGCCGCCTGAGTGCAGGGTTGGAACTAGACACCCCTTCCCCATCGCCACAGGACTTTCAAACGCGCTCAGAGGTTTTGTATGTTTAATTTTAAGTTTAAGTTCCAGCAGGGTCCTGAAGTTTACCTTCATCCTAGATGGGTTCAAAACAGTTTTCAACCCTCAGTTTTCCCATTTGCCAACCCACCCTCCCTTATACCTGGAGGGACGTCCTCTATACTCTTTAACACTCTCTTATACCTGGAAGAACCGGAAGTTCTGAACTCCATTATACCTTGAGGAACCACTTTCTTATACCTGAGGCAACCAACCCATTATGCCTGGAGAAACCACGCCATTATTCCTGGAAGAATCACTCCATTATACCTGGAGGAACCACTCCATTATACCTGGAGGAACTACTCCATTATACATGGAAGAACAACTCCATTATACCTGGAGGAATCAGTCCGTTATACCTGGAGGAACCACTCCATTATACCTGGATGAATCACTCCATTATACCTGGAGGAACCACTCCATTATACATGGAAGAACCACTCCATTATACCTGGAGGAATCACCCCATTATACCCTCGAGGAATCACCCCATTATACCTGGAGGAACTACTCCATTATACCTGGAGGAACTACTCCATTATGCCTGGAGAAATCACTCCATTATGCCTGGAGCAACCACTCCATTATACCTTAGAGGAACGTCTTCTATACACGAAAGTCACTAGTCAAATATTCTTACGACCTTAAAGACAAACAAAAAATCTTTAAGCAGAACGAGATCTTGGCATCTAGGAACAATTTAAAAGATTCTATATCCCACTATACCATTTATCTATTGAGCAGCTCAATTACACCGACAGCGCCAGAATACTTGGAAAACAATTGTTTCCAATTGTTTTGAGGCTCAATAGCAGTTATCCACTGCTGTTTTTAGCTTCTCGCATGATATTCTTACAATAATCTTACTTTTCTTTGCATATCATCAACACTCAACACTCGTAATTTACTATTTATAGTACCTCGATGCACTAACAACCAATGTCAACCATATATGATGTTATATATCTAATAGTTACCTACGCAATTGGTGTAATTGTGTTGGTGTTCCTGCGCTGTCTTATCGTATTTAGAACTCATTATTCATCTTTACATTTTGCTGGCAGCCAAAGTAAAAAAATAAATATACAAAGCGTGAAAACCAAGCAACTAATAGCCCTGTAATAAAATACTTGTTAGCTTCGTTCGCTTGGTCCGTACTGGAGATATTTGCCTTGCATACCTCAGCCTGTATAGAAATCTCTGGCAAGTACTTTCCCGTACAGACCTCACACTCTGTTAATATGTAGATGATATTATTTTGCTTTAGTCTAATTTTATCTTCCTTTATTTTTAGTTGTGATAAAGATAACACGATTCGCCATTATAACAATGGTACGAGCCAGGTACAACGGTTCAGCATCCAAGCGTTCCATTTTCTGATCAAACATCGTTTTGTCTACGTCCATTGCGACCCGGTACTCTGTAACAAGAACTCCCGAAATTCTATCTGCACCCGCGATCACTCTTGCTACAATAGAGAGCGTCGTGACGTGTCGTCACAAGACTATAGTTCCCAGATGTACGCGCTTTCGTTTGGCCCAATAATGCATTTGAAGGAATCCCGTCTTGATGAAAGCTCAGGTAATAAGGAGCTTTGATATTTCATGTTAATATTTCTTCTTACTAACGTAACCATTTGCATATCCATACACAGACATGCACTGCAGACACAGAAACACGCGTGCATGAAAACATAGATATGCAAAAACACAAACGTGGACATAAACGTAACATATGCATGGAGATCCACATGGTCAACATCTAATAATGTACTAGTCCTGCTCCTCAGTACGTATCTATTTAACAGAGAATATTTTAATCCCATTTCAGGCGATTCTAATTCAAATCCTAACTCCGCTTTGATTGGTTCTCTGATTGGTGCCATGTGTCTTGCTATTGTCTTGGCAACTGCTCTTGTTTATGTCTTGAAACGACGACGTCCCGTGATCCAACCTTCAACAACTCCTGAAATTCTTTTGATGGATAACGTTGCGGTAAATACAGAATAATCCTATATTTCCGTGAGGATTTCATTTATTTCTATTTTAATTCACGGTTGATTAGCAACTGAGATACTGTGTATGGACGATTGAACGTAATGCTAACAGAAGTAGGAACTAGTTTTTCTATTTAGTGGGCTATGATTATGGATAATTCAATATGATAATGTAAGAATGTGGTGAATTAGTTGTACGTTAAACTCTTAATTTGTTTTGATTCCTCGCGTTTTAAAATGCTTGTTAATGGTTGTCTATGTATATTAAAAGTGTTTTTAATATAATAAATATTAGACCTATGTAATGTTGCTGTCGTCGTCGTCTTTATTCAAAATCTTCTGCACGAGAACGAAATCTTCGCTCATCTTCCCATCCTCTTCTTTCTCCTCCTCTTTCTCCTCCTCTTTCTCCTCCTCTTCCTCCTCAGTAGTATAGAATATGGCGGTACCAGGACAGTTTTCCAAAAGTCAGGTCCTTAAAAAAGGGGCGTGGCCAAAAGTATAGAATATGGCGGTACCAGGACAGTTTTCCAAAAGTCAGATATATTTTCAAAGTCGAGTTTCAAGGTCAAGTTCTTGGAATTATTTTTGAGATAATTCCAAGAATTCCTTAAAAAAGGGGCGTGGCCGAGACGTCTTAAAAAGGACGTGGCCGAGACGTCTTAAAAAAGGGCGTGGTCTATTTTTAGGAATCTATATGATTTTCCAGGAATCAGATCCATTTGGAATCTACACGATTTGGATAAGTGCGTTGGTACCCCCGTGTTCTATCGTTTTTGTGTCGATCGTTTGAGTTATTTGAGACGACTGAGAAGCCGCAACTCTCTTTTACGACTGGTCATCCTTTTCCCGAGTACAGTATGTTTAAATCTCTCGTCTAGTTCATCACGTTCTAAGCTAGTCTTAGCGAAGAGTTGTCGTTTGATCTAACTAACCTGGTAGATAAATAATAACTCTTTGTTGAGTCTCATTGTCTTTTCCTCAACTGACTCCCGACGTTCTACACTACTATCCAGGGATCCAGCGATCATTACTGTGTGTGAGCGCTGGAGCCCTGGAGAGTAGTGTGGAACACGGCGATACAAGGACAGTTTTCCAGAAAGTCGGATCCATTAGGAATTTACACGATTTGGAAAAGTGTGTTGGTATCCCCGTGTTCTTTGTGTGTGGTTAAATTTGTGACTGCCATGGCTCAGCCGTGTGGGACCTACGTGTTGGTATTAAATTGGTTAAATTTGAAAATTGTTTAAATTGCTTAAATTATAAATTTATCTTTTGTTGATTCAATTTTTGTGACATATTGTTTGGGTATATTTTTAGTTTATTTTGTAGTGTCCATAGGCGTAGCTAGATATTCCATCTTCTAAAATGTGTCTTTTGTCGTCGAAACAACTTAGTGATATTTTGTTAATCTCGTAACTTCCTAATTGGTGGTATTCGCTTCTTATGGTTTTCATTGTGTGAGACATTTGTTTACTATTTATTAGGACATCCTTATAGTTATCATGTCTTATGTTCTTTCTAATGGTACTCTTCTTGATACCTTTAGCGGTCTTTCCACCTTTCCCGTCTTCTTTTATGTAGCTGTACATCTTAGATCTTAGACCTACAAACTCGACGATGGGGACTCCTGACGTTTCGTCCTTCATTTTACCAATAACCTTTTTGTTAGTTTGGTCAAAGTATGGAGATGACTTGTCGTATCCACTAAAGTCAAACATGTCTTTGTCAGCGTAGATGTCTTTGTATATGTCCTCCGTCTCAATTTCGTATGTTAGACTGTCTGTGTCAGTGAATAGTAGTTTGGCTTTATCGTCGTAGTTCTTTTTAATGTAGTTATAGTGAAAGTCGTACATTAGTACTTTTGAGAGATCGAGAATACACATACCCACATATGCTGGCCTATTTAAGGTTAGTGTTTCTTTTATCTTGTGCACGGCTACTAAGTTATCGCTAAATATTTTGCTACTAATGTAGGTTGGTTTCGAGGCGAGTTTCTTCAGTTTGTCCTCACTTGTTACTAGCTCGACGTTAACACGTTTTCGTAGATTCTCCATGGTCTTTCCAAACACACTATTATTCATTAGCTTGAAGAAGTCTTTTTCGAAATCATTATTCGCTTGAGTTCGTTTGTCCGTGTTGAAGTCTATGTATTGTCTTAACCATGGTGACTGATCAAATTTTAGTACCCTATGTACTCTTTTTACTTTTATTCCTAGTTTCTTATATAGTTGGAGATTTCTATAGTGTACGACATATTTCTCTTTGTTGTTTAGATTAGGTACTAGCTTCATTACCTCTCCTATGGATATGTTAAATTTCTTTTGTATCTTCTTGCAGTAGTTTGATAACATGTTGTCGTGCACTCTTACCTTCTCTGGAGCTGATGGATAGTCGTTGTGGAGGTCGTGTAGCTCTTTAGGGTATTCCAGGTCGACCTCTAGTATCAGTCCTTTTTTAGAGTCGTCTTTATATTTGGATAGATGTGTGTTTCTGACCCATTTGAATCCACCATTAGGTAGGTATTGACTCATAGCCCAACCGTATAGGTTGTTAGCGTCTAAGTATGTGATATACTTTGAAGGTTTCTTGTCGTCGTAGTTCTTCACGTATTTATTGTTGGCTTTACCATATCTATTCGCTATATACGACACACCTCCACGCATTCCTTTCTCGATAAACTGGAACATGTCTATATCAGTCATCAACTCTAGTTTTATGTTCGTCATCTTTAGTGCGGCGTCCCACGATAGTCCAGGTGATGTGAAGTAGTGACATGGATCTAATTGGTAGTAACATTTACAGGTTCTTCTAAAGTTCTCGAACACATCGGACAATAGTAATACGTCAGACTTTAGGTATGTGTTGTGATAGTCACCCATACTCTTCATGTCGAAAGTGTTCCACACGTTTCGTGCGTGTTTGTAGTCTTCCTCCGATATGTTCTCGTCGTTTAGCATACTATAGAACTTAGTTTTTGGTGGTAGACTTTCGTTGCTAAACTTATCGAAACTATCCATATAATCGTATGGGTATACACCCTTTCTAGACACTAGTTCTAGCTCCTTACCTCGGAATACTTCTGAAGTATACTTGAAACAGTCTTTTGGTAGGTTGTTAACTAGGCTGTCTAAGCTAGAGCTCATGAATTGGAAACTATCTATAAACACTAGATGTTTACCTAACATGAAGGCCATGTACTTTTCCATATTGTTGGGTATAACGTTGATGTTCTGTCCGAGCTTCCCTATCTCTTGCATTATGAAGTGACTGTCGTAACCTTTTAGATTGTGGAATATGACAGGTATCTTATCAGTCAGTCTGTAGTTCCTGTTGCATAGCTGGTGCGCTGATCCTCTGTATTTACCAGTGACGTGGCAATGGTCTCTAACTATTGTATCTGCGATCGTGTATTTCTTGTCGCATATGTGACACTTCGTTAATTTCTTGAAGTCAATCTTGTCGGTGGGAGTCATTATCATGTCCTTGTTGAAGTGTTCCTTCTTTGTCTTTTTGCAGTATTTGACTTCTTCTAGCATTTTCTTTATGAATTTTCTAACTGCGTTCTTACCGCGGAACACCTCTACAGGCTTGCTGTACTTGTTGTCGTAGCAACAGACTACCTTGTACCCATATCCGCAGTCTGTGTGTTTCTGGTATGCGTTCGTGTATCACTTGTCTGTGGACGGTGTCACCGTGTCTATCTTCTCTGTGATAGCCTCGAAATCTGCGTGTATAACGAATGGTACTTCTAGTTGTTTGTGAAAGTTTTTGTACTCTAATATATTGTCTCCTTTTTCTGGCATCTTAATTGCTTGCTTTCCGTTAACCACTATGCAATTCTCTACGTGGTTCTTTAGTATGTCGACTGTACTAAAGCATTGTAGACAGTACCTACAAAAATTCTTTTTGTGCTCGTGCTTAGTTTGATTATACATAAACCTATTAAAGTCCTTAACGTATACGTAGTGTTGTTTCTCGTCTTTTGTTATTAGCAGTAGATCCATATGGTCCTTGTTGCTCTCTTTGGACACGTAGACGGGGAATGGTTGTTCGTCCTCGTACCCAAATACGTTGATGTTTATATTATTAAGCTTTTCTATTTTATTGTATTGTTTAACTGATACTGGGAAGTCGACTCCCTCGTAGTCTACAGTGTTAGTGTTTTTCTTGTGTTTTGACACTCTCTCTGGGTGCTCGCGTACTGGGTTCTTGTGTAGTATGTGACACCACATGAAACACTTGTCGTCATTGTTCTTTATGTTGATTAGACCCTTCAATGAGTTCCTCAATTCCAACGGTAGTTTGATATAGCTGGATCCTTTTAGAGGTTCGTACACTACTACGTTTATATAGTGGTCGTCTATATTGTCTATAGTCCACCCAGACCCTTCTGATAGCCATACAGCTATGCGATTTACTATCTCTTCGCTTGACTGTCCTGTGGTTTCATATATGCCGTTACTATTAATTACTATTTTAGTGACACTATTGAAGAACGCGGTTTTAAACGTCGTTCTATCTCCATCTAGTTGTTTCTCTAGAGTCACTTTTAATGTCTCGTTGTATTTTATACCTCTTAGTTGTCTTAGGTCTTTCCTTAGAGTTAGAACCACAGCTACTCTAGTTTCGTTGAGTTGTGATAGTGGATCCTTATTGTCTATCACTTCAACGTTGTACGATCTAGTGTATCCTTTGAGTGCTACTCGCCCTTGTGTGACTGTAGGGAGCGTGTTCTTATCAGTGTGTGTTGGTGGTGAAAAAGGTTCGACACCTGTCGGTACTTGTGGTGGCGCTCTTGTAGGACGTTTTTGCGCTGCTTTTTTGTATAGGCTAGTGATTTTGTCTTTCGCCATGTAATAGGCTTGCGAGACTGGCTTTCGTATTGACTCTGGTGTGTGTTCCCAGGTTGTGGGCGATTTGGTCGTGGTTGTGGTGTTGGCCTTGTTCTGCGTTTGTGTGGTGTTGGTTTTAGTAGACGTTTTGTTGGTTGTGGTGTTGGTGTGTCTAAAAGTGATGTTAGATTTTGTCCAGTGTTACTTTGTTGTCGGTGAAGACCACTCTTGGTCTTAACCGTGGAGGTGTCGTTTTTAGGACGTGTCGTTTTTTCCATCATACTTGACATGTTATGTCGACTAGTCTCTAGGTCATTTTTAGGACGTGTCGTTTTTTCCATCCTATTTGGCATGTTATGTCTATATACTATAGGATATGTTTTATTTCTTTAGACCCTTACCTAAAAAGAGTCGTTTTACAATTTACTATACTAGTACAATGTAATCACGCTTCCAAATTTCTCAAATGCTTTTTGGTCTTTAGGTGTTTATATTTAGAGGTCATATGGTATGGCCTATCACATGTCTCACACACCCATTTGTGAGTGTTCATCCAGACTTTAGTTTGCGCTCTTGCTGCTCTTAAAGCTTCTTCTTTGGTTTGGTAAATTCTAGGTCTTCCCATTATATAATACTATATGTTTTATTTCTCTAGACCTTTTCTGATCCACTCGTTGTAGTGTGGATCTCCTCTCCCGTCCCAACCTATATCCTTGTATACTACACTATACAGGTTATACTCGAATCGCACCTTGACCTTACCAGGTTTGAGGTCGTTAAGACTACCTCTCAACTCTATACCTCTTCTAGAGCATATTCTTATGACATAGAAAATGTATTTCGATATATTCTTGACAATCAACTTGTTTCTTTTAAGAGACCATATTATCTTTATAAAATCACTGACCACTATTGGTATGTCATTCTCGTTAACTAGTCTTTTGCTAGTCAACATTCTCTCTAGCCACTTACTATAACTATGAGTCGATTTCTTGTACATCCAAATGTTAGGTATGAAGTTTCTCACGCGTCCGTAGGTAGTCTCTCCACACTTGTTACAACTAAATACACCATCTTCGATTTGAACTCTGTGGTTACTACACTTGTAACAGTATGTGGTGTCGTGCCACTTTTTTGATGTTGCGTCCCTACTTCCGTTCTTGATCTCGTCCAATGTGTACCCAGCATAGAACATTCTCATTGTACGTTCATCAACCATCTAAGTTACTATACTATATATATCTTTAGACTGTAGTGTAGTAACTTTGTGGTTGTCGGTTAGTGTCTCCCACTCACACTTTATTGTTGTGACCTGTTTTAGAGCGTCTGATAGTAGTTGTTCCAACTCTTCTATCTGACGAGTTTGGTAAGAGAGTGTCTCTGTCAAGTTACGCTTTTTATCAAATTCCATAGCCATCTCCTTCAAGGTTTTAGCGCTCATTTCTATAATACTCTATATATTAAGTAACCTAAAGGTAGCCCAACAACTCCGACGAATACCATTTGATACTCTTTCATCTCATCTGAAGGTTTGTAATAGTCTGACAACTCAGGCTCTTTACTAAACGTCTTCCCATCATACTGTATAGTCAGTACTTGTCTTAGTTGATCCAAAGCGTGGTTCGTGTCGTTTATATCTGCGTTAGCATCTGACAACTGTTGTCTTAATTCCTGGATTTTGTCTCTCTGACGAATCTCATTCTCGTAGAACTTTTCTTTCGCTCTTGCGAGACTCTCCAATGCTTTGTTGTGTCTCTTTATCTCTGTCTCGTAGCCGGTATGGTTTAGCTTGCTGAATATGAATCCAGCTCCTGCGAATGCTATAGCGTTGAACAAACCACCCGCTATCACACTAGCCATTATGTATTACGTTAGATTATTTTGAGAACGGGTCAATAGGTAAGTATTTCTTGCTCTGCGCCCACTTAACGAGTAGCGTTGAAACGCCTACAGCAGTCGCTAACTTGAGGGTGCCCTTCACTGATTCAGGGGTACCCAACGGTTCTTTTAGTACTTTCTTTGACGCCATGGACACGGCTACGGCTCCAGCAGTCACGAGGGCTGCGTCGTATAGCTCGTTCATCAGTTCTTTTCTGTCTATTGATGTCATATACTATACGATATGTTTTAATCGAGGCTGTCGAGTTTACGTGATGGTTTTATAACAACGGTCTTAGGCTCCACTACTTGTTTGTCTTGCCTCATCGTGTAGTACAACGAACCAGCGGCTATAACCACTCCTATAGTACCTATGATGTATCCGTAGTTAAAACTATCATCCTCACTTATCACTCTCTCTCTCATTTTCCTCTCTTTGGCAGCTTTAGATATGGCAGCCAAGCGTTTGCCTGCCTCTACTCTCTTAGGGTCTTTAACCCTTGTTGTCGACGTTATAATAGGTACGGGCTCACTGTCAGTCATCTATACTATACGTGGTGTCTTGTTACAGACCATCTCACAGTCATCTCACAGATTATCTCACAGATAGAGTATTCGATGAAAGTATCTTTGGTGACTAGACAGTGTGGTTTCACTCTTAAATCTTCTGTTACAGTACTCGCACAGAACTCTAGAGTCTCTCATATATGTTTCTATGAAATGTATCACCTCATGTTGGTCTGAGGATAGTAACGTGTTGTACCCTTGTAATCTTAGTCTCCTTAACACCTTCATCTGGTTATTCCTAATAACCCCATTACCTTTCGGTGTTTTGAACTCTATAGCAAAACCATTGTATCTCTTGTGTAGTTGTGGAACTATCAAATCTGGTTGTCCACCACTATAACCCTTCTTCCATCCATCTATTCTTTTAGTAGATGTGTCTTGGTACTCGCCAAGTCCTGGGATGACTATTGTTGGATGGTACTCTCTAATGTACTTCACAATGTCGTAGTGTAAGTCTGTCTCATTCATAATCGATAGTTGGTTATGTTGTGTGTACTGACCAGTCTTTCTAATAGACGGTAGGACTTCTGTGAATACCCACTCTTGAAACCTCTTAGCTGACTTCAATCTCGACGAAAATATTAGAGCGTAGACTCCTGGTTCTGATATATAGACAGTATGTGATTGTGTGTTTAAAGGGAGGCTATTGTATAGCCCCCCTTGTATCGCATTAAGTGTCGTCTTATATTTATCACCAATATTTATCCTGATGGATTGTCTTGTATTATTGTAACCCAATGCTGCCGCCAACTCTTTTCCGTGGAACCATATATTGTCTCCATCCTTAATAGTCGTGACTGATTCCTTCTCAAAGACGAATTTTCTAATGAGACTCATTACTATATATTATACCACATGTTTTATTTCTATGTCTACACAACTCGTCGAAACAGGACCACCAGGTCCTGAATCGGGACCTCATGTGTAAACGACCCTTCTATCTATTACAAACACACCACGAGTAGGGGGTCACATGTAGTGTCTTAATATTTTACTACTATTTGCACGTTGTTAGGACATCTTAATTGTAGTCTTCAAAGTAGCAGTTATTTTTAAGAAAAGCTGACATCCTGTTTTAGGGGGTCAGCTATTCTTAAAAATAATTGCTTAATACTCCTGGTTCTGATACATAGACTGTACTTAGGTGTATATTTTTAAACCTCGTTGAAACGACGAGGTTTAAAAAACAGTAATTTGCTTAGCACAAACGCACGATCTGACCAACCCCCCGTTTCGGGGGGTTGGTCAGAACAAACTCCTAATTGGTGATACTTCTGAGCACCTACTCTTGGAACTTGTCGACTGACATATCACTGGTTCTTACGTGTAGACCCATGTTTAAAGGGAGGTCGGAATCGGACCCCCTTGTGTCTCGTCATATATTTTATTGTACCTTTTCACCATTCCATTGATTGGTGGGCATAAGTCAGTCACATTGTCGTCCAACACTTTAACGTCTGAGAGAAACATTGACTCGTTGTAAGGAAGACCTCTAAGATACGATCTTAGTTGTGTCAGTATCTTTTTGTAGCTAGTGTGTGCGAACTTGCAATGCTCCACTCTACTCGTCAGATTGGATTTAGCCAAGTAGCCTTGGATGATCACACCAGGACCACTAATACAAGCAATGATTAGAGGGTTAGCGGTTATCGATCCAGCTACAATCCCTACTGTCGTTAACCCTATGCTAGTCATGTTTAGCGATAGTTTAATTTTCTTCAACCTCTTGTATTTCCATTTGTAACAGGCTTCTAGTTTGTGGTAGTACGCGTACAAGCGTTTGAGCTCTAGCGCCTCTTCCTCTGACATATCCTTTGATATGTGATTGAAATCGACAATGACTTCTTCCTCATATATATTAGTTCACATTATATTCCTTCATCATATCTCTACCAACTAATATTATGTCTCGGCTCGTCATGTAACCAGAGACAATCCTCACACCGTAGAACTCTATCATAGACGGGTACTTGTAAGGTGTGAGTAGTATTATTGGTCGATGCACTCCAAAGATCGTTACGTAAGGAGACCCTATCTCTTTGTAATTAGCTGTGAAGTCTGAGTCTGTTGATCTTATGTTGTTCACCTTAACGTAGGAGTTACCCATCCGCCAATGTATTGATATCATATGTCTCTTGGTGGTGTCGATGTTATTTGGGATTGTACATGTGTACTCCTTTGCTGGAGCTCCACCACCATACGACAACTTATCAGTTGTACCACCTTTGTATCATATGTATTTATCCCACGATCCGTCATCGTTTGAGATAATCGCCTCCCAATCTTTCGTAGTTACCCTCATGGCTAACCTCACTACCACAAAAACGGATATGTCACAGTATTGCATACGTAGACAGTTAAAGTGTACTCCAGCTTCAAATGGAATTGGAGTTAGTTCAGGGGATAGGAAGCTATGACCATTGTTAACACCAATAATAGGACCATACGTTGGATCATATTGTACTAACATGTTTGTTTTATCTCTAATGGTTTTCACTTTATTTGTTCCATTGTGGTATTCCACCATACTGACAGCATGCTTTGTGACGTTAAAGTCAAATAGAACGTTATAGGACTGCGTTCTAAAGTATTGTGATAAGTACACGGACTCCAACACTTTTTTACTGACAGCATCCAAATCATCTTCTGGATCTGCTATGTTTTTGAGTACCCTGAACGCCATATCTATATCGCCAGACATCCTCCCACCACTCACGCTTAACTTAGGGTCACTGTCTAGATGTCTCTTCGCTCTTCTTAATATTTTGTCTCTCTCGTAGTCTCTGTCCTCAAATCCATAACTTAGACTCATTATGTTATAACATATATTTGCTTACTAAATAGCCAGACATAGCTGAAACCACTAGAACTAGCCCCAACTCTGTCGTGTTATCACCTGGTGTCACCTTTGATGCCTCCAGACGGTGTGTCACCTTTGGTTTGTCAAGTGTATCCAGATGCTCTCCACCTTCCTGGTGTGTCACGTTTGGTGTCGTCAGACGATGCGTCACCTTTGGTTTATCAAGTGTTTCCAGATGTTCTCCACCTTCTTGGTGAACTTTCTTAACCTCCGTTGTTTCTGTGTAGTTTAACCCACTATTTACCCCAAACTTCATACTCTGTGTAGCAGTCTTCAATAGGTTGTTGTACCCAACGATTTTGTTCTTTAGGATTACAACGTTACTTGGCATTAACCACGTAGACGGTGACAGCGCAAGGTTTTGGACAACGTTAGTGTCCCTAATCGACTTGTTCATGTTGAGAATCCACGTTGACACGTCGTAGTTTATAACACTATCCTCCACCAACTTTCGGAACTCTTTTTTAGTCTCTAGACTGCCTGCGGAATCACCAACGACTGACACACGTGTTCTTGCTTGTGCACCAAGTGTGGAGTAAACAAAGGCTTCTATAGACTGATTTAGGTATTGTCGCCCAATGTTGGTGAAACCATTCGACACCAGAGGAACGTATCGTTTGTAGTCGTTCTTAACGTCGTTAATCGTGAAGACTCTCTCCTCACCTGTTGTACCATCAGCAAGGACTTTACCCTGGTAGTTATGCTTTTTAGGAATCTTGTCTGTCTTACCATACAATTCTCCAGCATCAAACTCTCTACTTATCGATCTCATACTCTCACCACCTTCCATCCTTCTGAGAAGTCTTCTAACAGTAAAGTATAGATGGAACCTCATCACACTTGTGATAACAGGGTGAACTTCTTGCGAGGGTGACAAGTGTTGTAACGACACTCCACAACAGAAACTTGCACAATACGTTGCAAACACGACCCTATAGTAGCTCTCGTTGTCGTCCCACTTTGACTTTGTCTTTGACGTGGTGATTTGTAAGATTGGTAGTTTTGAGAGAAAGTAGTTATTTTGATTAACGAAGACTCTAAAGTTATTCACTGGGTAGTTCAACACGTTTTCCGTCGGATAACCATCCCAAAGTCCCCAGTGGTTCTTACGACCTTTTGATAGTGGTTGGATAGTTCCACCCGATAGCCATATTTTTGGAAACTTGTCGTCGTGACCTTTTGGAGATTTGTTGTTGTGTAGCCAAATCCACATGCTCTTGTCGTTTTTGAAGGTATCACTAGTTATGTTAGTGCTTATGATGTCGTTGTTTCTAAAATATATGTCAACGCCATTAACCTCACCATCTTGTAAGACAGTTGGATCGAACTCAAACTTGCTTAAAGTGATGTGAGGGTACTTTCTCACTAGATTCAGCTTAGCCACGCGTACGGCATTAGCTATCTCTTTTTGGTTAGCTATCATTGGTTTGTTTATCGTTAGATACTTAGTGTACTCCGGGTTACTCTTAAACCTACTTGAGTCTATTGAAACGTCACCAATATTAGTTTTCGTCACGAAGAATATATGTATATGCATGTTGTCGTCAACATCAAGAAAAAACCTATTCTTGTCAGCATAAGGATACTTTCTTTTGAACGCATCCATCATAACATACCGTACGTTATATGAGAGTGGTAGTATTGATTAGTGGTTCAACGAAAACTGTAGACCTACCAGAGTCAATTCTAGCAACTAACTTAGACCCTCACTTACTAGTGAAGGAGGCAACCATCTTTTGGGACTATGTTAACGTAACCACAGCCAACAGTAAGATAACTTATAACAGTAATAATCACGTTTTTAGTCCTGGATATCACACCTTTAAAATGATCGCCGACGACTTGGGAGAGTTAGGAGACGTCAAGCTAGTGGCTAACAGACATGACTCGACGTGTACGATAACAACTGATCAACAAATAGAACTGTTTAAATTTGGACAACTTTTGGGGTTTGACGAAAACACTACAATAACCACCACAAAAACCAGTCCTAACGTTGTGAACGTTAACAGAGGACTGAAATACATACAAGTAACATCTAATATTGTGGACAGATCTAAGAACATAGTTAATGGTAGCAAAAGCGATTGTATCGCAGTACTGCCAATAACTAGCACACAGACATTAAAGGGTTCTGTACAACATTTTGGTGTTGGGTCGAAAATCCCAATAAACAAAGGAGTCATCAACAAACTAGAATTTAAGATAACAGATCAGGATGACAACACTGTTAACGTTGGCGAGGTGCTGTTAGATTTACATATCATGTAGTGTATATGAACATAGAGCAAGAACTAAGAGATATTTACTATAATCCATCAACTGGTTACCAATCTGCTGAGAGGCTGTACCAAAAGACACAAGAAGATGGACTAAGTGTTAGTAGGGCAAAGATAAAGGATTGGCTAAAATCTCAAGACACGTACACCAGGTACAAACCAGTTGTTAAGAAACATAAGTTTAGACAAACATTTGTTGACTATCTGGGTGAGCAGATACAGATGGACTTGGTCGATATGGGTAAGTACAAGCACAAGAACAACGGGTACTACTGGATACTAACAGCCACTGAGATCCTTAGTAGGTATGCTTTCGCAATACCTGTCTATAGGAAAGACACGAAAAACATGACTAAGGCTGTCACAGAGTTGCTAGAGAAGGCCAAGGCTAGATTTGGTGAGTATCCAAAGCTGGTTCAGTTTGACGATGGTAAAGAATTCTATAACGTTGGTGTGAAGGATCTATTGGAGAAACACAATGTGAAGTACTTCAGCACGAACTCTGATAAAAAGGCAGCAGTCGTGGAACGGTTTAACAGAACACTCAAGACGTCTATGTGGAAGTACTTCTACAGTAAAGGAACGTACAAGTGGATTGACATTTTAGACCAACTCGTTGAAAATTACAATAATACCAAACACAGTACTATTCTAATGAAACCTAAAGACGTTAGTAAGAAAAACGAAAACGAAGTATGGACGACATTGTTTGGACACCATTTCGGTAACTACCCACTGCCAAAGTTCAAAGTAGGTGATACTGTTAGGATATCAAAGTACAAAAGCATATTCTAAAAGGGGTATGAGGCTAACTTCACTGAGGAGCTATTCAAAGTGTCAAAGGTTATGCGTGGTGACCCTACTGTGTACGAGATAGAGGACCATGAAGGGGAACCTATCATTGGTAAGTTTTACGAGGAAGAGTTGTCGGCCGTTGATAAAAAAGACGATGTATATAAAGTTGAGAAGATACTAAAGAGAAAGAAGGTGGGAGGTAAAAAGATGGTTTTAGTCAAGTGGTTTGGCTATGATAGTAAACACAACTCATGGATACCAGAAAGCGATATTAAAAATATTGAGTAGTATATAATGGCTGAAGGAGAGTTCGATAACATCGAAATGCAAGATCGTAATGAGTTTGAGAAATATACAAACGAACAGTTAGAAAAAGAGTTCGACATGCTCAATAATATACTCACAGAAAATGAGACAGGACAAGAATATAGTGATATACACAACAGAATCACTAGGGTGAAACAAGAGATAGAGACTAGAGTCATAGAACGCAGAGTACAAGACAGATTCAGACATATGGAGACATCATTCATAGGTGAAAAAGACGGAAAAACAGTGTTAATCTCTAGTGAGGATACCATACACGATGGTGTCCCAAACCCAAAGTACGATAAAAGGTCGTACAATACGTCAGTAACAAGAGATAGAAAGCAGTTTCTATTGGACCATCTTGGTGTTAGTATTAACGTTGGGGATGGAGAGGCCTCGAGTGATATAATAAAAAAATAAAAAATGGTGTTTGGCGTTAAAGGTCTTATCGGGCTAGAATTCGAAAATAAGAGAGTTATGGTGCTAAAAGGGAAGTCTATAGTGTACAGCGACGCTAAAAATTCACAGGAAGATGTCAAGAACTTTAAGAGTCTGTTAAGTAGAGCTGTTGAGGAGCACAGATTCACTTTAGCTGCGATGGTTGAGGAAATTAACGGCGACAACACAATCTCAGATAATGTGTCAGAAGACATAGTATCTAACACAAGCGAACAGCTACAAGACAAAGTCGAACAAAGAGTGGAGCAACTCGTAGAAACGTCGCGAGGTATCTTCGTTAGTGAACAAGAGATTAGGGAGTTCGCTGGCTCTCTCGACCCAAAAGGATCAACTGATGTCAAGATAGAGTCGCTAGACGCACTAGGCGACCAATATAGACTCATGTCTATCGTCGAGTCAGACCCTCTAAAAGAACAATTCTATAAGAGTGTTAGTAAAACAGCTTACTTGAAGGCAGATAGTATCCGTACCGAAAACAACATAAGGCCAGAACACGACGAGGCGATAGGCATACTAAAAGACGAGGTTGAGGGTAACGATCTAAATAGACTTGAGAGGTTCAAAAAATGGACAAAGGAAAACTTAGTTGGAATAAGTGCTATATCAATCTCTATAGCCGGGATAATAACTACCATAGTAATATCCGCTAGGAGTGTCATCGTCAAAGGTGGTCAAGCACTTGGAAAATTAGGAAAAGCAATAGCTAACCTAGCCACAAAGGCTGGTCCTCTACTGGCTGGACTACTAAATATGGTGGCGACCGTGCTAAAGTGGGGAGTTGCAGGCATATCTTGGTTAGCGTCTAATTTGTGGATCCTAGCGATAGCACTAGCTTGGTTCGTCTACGATCAGTACAAACAGAGGAAATAAAACATGTGTTATAATATATAGTATGAATACTAATGAAAAAGAGTTGCTTCCTGGATATAGACGTCGCGAAATTTCTACTATCAAAGGCACAAGAACCCGTCACGTTGTAACGCTAAATCCCAACAAAGCCAATCCAGGGGAGGAGTTATACATCGATATCCCAAAGACAAAGGGTAACACTTGTTTGGTACCCTATTCGACTTCAAAAGTTCGAACGTGAAATCATGGTTTTTTAACAACCTTTCGAGACTACTACTTGAGAGACTGGTGATAAAGCTAGCTGGTGAGTCCGTGTACGACAATAGTGGTGAAAGCGTCATCGGTACATACCAAGACCTCTGGAAATCTAATAGTGAGCGAGACCAGATGGTCGAATACGGCATAGCAAACGAGAACCTTCGAAAGTTAATCTCAAAGGACGACAGTGGTGCGGCCAGTGGAGACGTGCAAAAAGTTAGCGATGGTCTGATGTTCTCTATCCACGACACTAAACAAAAGGTTCAAATCGACAAGATTCTAGAAGATCACGGTCTATATGCACCATACAACATGAACAACAATTTCAGGTATATAATCACACTCCCTAAAGCGTCTGATATTATGGTGGCTCAATCTGGGTCAGCTGTGGCTGGCTATACGTTAGAGAACCTTGAGTTGGAGTACGAAACTATCGAGAGTCAAGAGATTGCTAATGAAGTATCATCTCTATACGCATCAGGTAGATATCTGTCATATGAACACATCACACTAATGAAGACTGTGGAGTGGGATAAAGGAATCACACTAGTGAATGAAAATATTAACCTACCAAGAAAATCAATGAAAGCTATCGTTCTACTCTTCACAAATAAGATAAGAACTGACAGCGAGGAGTTCGTCTACCCAAACATAGAGTCAGTCAAACTCACCATAGAAGGTGTACCAAATATGGTATACAGTCAAGGAATACCAAAATCAAGACTCTGGGGAGAAGCGAAAAGACTATTCGGACAAAAACTAGCCGACTGTGACCAGCATATGACTGTCCAAAAGTTTTACAAAGACGGTTTCGCTTTGGTTGTTGACCTTAGATCTATAGAAGATAACGTGAAAGTTGCAACTGGAAAAAGGATCGTGAACACTCAGTCAGGAATATTGATGGAAATCAATAAAGAAGTCACAACAGCGAACGTCATGTGTAGAATATTCGTACTATCTGACGGACTCGTAAACCTTATCAACAACGACCTACAATCAATCCAGTACTAATACGTGTAGTATGGTATATGAAAACGCCTTTTAACATGCTAATTGTTGGTATGACAGCCTGTGGCAAAACACACTACCTATTGGATATGATAGAGAAAGAATACACGAATCACTTCGAGTATATCATTCTTATATGTCCAACATTTGAATGGAACAAAACGTACATAGAGTGGAAATACTTGAGAGACCCAGACTTTATAGCTATTCAGTGTGAGCAAGACAAGGTCAACGTAGTCCTCAAATATGTGACTGATATTTATAAAGGCACCAATTCATTAATAATACTAGACGATTGTGCTGGTGGGCAGGACGTCAAAAACAGAACAAGCGAACTAGTTAAACTAGCCTTTAGCGCTAGACACTACAACCTATCCACTATAGTCATAACACAACAACTAACCTCAATTAGTAAACCATATCGTGAAAACATCTCAAAGTATATGAAAACTATCGTAGACGATTATCTTAACGGAGTCGACAAAGTGGAAATTCAGAAAATAATAAAACAGTTGAAAGACAACGAGTACGCAAGATTGGAGATACTTCTAAGGCATCCATACTCATACGAAATAGTTATTCCACGAAAACAAAACAGTTGAGAGACAACGAATACGTAAGGTTGGAGATACTTATAATGCATCCATACTCATATGAATTAGTTGAGAGACAACGAACACGTAAGGTTGGAGATACTTATAAGGCATCCATACTCATACGAAACAGTTATTCCGCAAAAACAAAACATATCGTATAATATAGGACATGCCAAAACGCAAGACAAAAAATCTTGAGACAATTGACGAACTCATTGAAGACATACAAGAAGCAGAACAGGAAGTGATCGACGAACCACAAGTCGACGCACCACAAGTTGACGACACTCCGCAAACTGACGTAGACAAGAAACGAAACGAACTAAGAAGACTCTCAGAGGACGGTGAGATAGACCAATCCGTCGCTTATCTTAAAAAGGCTTCAGCTAAGGTTATCAATAAGATATATGAAGAATGGGAGGTAAAAAGAATGGAGAAAGCTAACGTGTTTCTCTGTGACCTTTTAATAAGCAAGTTCGCCCACGCGTTAGGAGGGTTCAACGCTATTGAGTCACCTGAAAAGCTCGAAAACGAGTTGATTACTGACCAGCTATTAAAAAGAGACGTAGAGAAGTTTATATCATACGTATCCCCCTACCTCCCTTGTTTAGGGTTGTTATCAGGTGGACTGACAACTAGTAAACACGTACTTAGCCACATGGCAAGAGGGGAAACCCCCGAGCGGGAACCCCCAAGTGAATAAAACTAATTACAACATAAACGGAAACGAGTTGAAGTTATATATTATATATCCAACGCATGGGACCTAAAAAGAACGACAGCAAAGAACATGAGGGTACCAACGCACTTATCCAAATCGTGTAGATTCCAAATGGATCTGATTCCTGGAAAATCATATAGATTCCTAAAAATAGACCACGCCCTTTTTTAAGACGTCTCGGCCACGTCCTTTTTAAGACGTCTCGGCCACGTCCTTTTTAAGACGTCTCGGCCACGCCCCTTTTTTAAGGAATTCTTGGAATTATCTCAAAAATAATTCCAAGAACTTGACCTTGAAACTCGACTTTGAAAATATATCTGACTTTTGGAAAACTGTCCTGGTACCGCCATATTCTATACTTTTGGCCACGCCCCTTTTTTAAGGACCTGACTTTTGGAAAACTGTCCTGGTACCGCCATATTCTATACTACTCTCCTCCTCTTCCTCCTACTTTTCACCAACTCCTCGTTTACATCCTCTTTCTCTTTCTCTTCCTTTTCTTTTTCCAATTTCTTCTCCTCCACGTTCTTCTCCTCCACTTTCTTCTCCTCCACTTTCTCCTCCTCCTCTTTCTCCTCCTCCTTTTGACCCTCCTCCTCCTCTTTATCATCCTACTCTTTCTCCTACGCTTCTTTCTCCTTATCCTGCTCCTTTTGATCCTCTTTCTCCTGTTCCTTGTCCTGCTCCTTTTTCTCCTCTTTCTTCTCCTCCTCTTTCCCCTCGTACTCTTTCTCCTACCCTTTCTCCTCCTCCTCTTTCTCCTCCTCTTTGTCATCCTACTCTTTCTCCTCCTTCTCCTTTTGATCCTCTTTCTCCTGCTCCTCTTTAATAATAATAATAATAATAATATTAATAATAATAATATTAATAATAATAATAATAATAATAATAATAATAAAAGACGTATTAGGAGCATTATATAATAGTCTCAATGCTCTTACAACAATATATTCTTAATGTTACTTATAAAACTAATTACAGTTTCATTATAGGTCACTGGGCTACTGATTTCTGTAATCAGGCACTTAAGGCGTTGTGCAGCGCTCGTTTAAAAAAGTGGGAAACGTTTAGAAGAAATGTAGTTAATGAGTTGGTGGGCTAGAACTGTGAGAGCGTATATGCTAGCCTGCGTGCAGACTCCACCTGATAATGAAATTTAATATCAGGTAGAGTCTGCGCATCGGAGGCAGAAAGCTTGTTCTGGTCACGTGGATTTCCCAACAAAAGTGGGGAAAGCGTATGATTGACCAATTGTTAAATATTCGTGATTAGTGATAATTTACCAAAAAAACGATGGCGTGTGTTGATCTAGCCTGCGCCGCAGACGAACTATTTAAGCTAAACCAAGGTTAACGCGTTTGCATAATAGCGCTGGATTCCTTGTTAACGAAACATCGCAACAAACAGCATTTTATACAGTTAATCAAGATTGGCTGCTTTTACACGACAGAAAAAGAAAACCAGATGTTATAACAACAAGTACAGTAAACAACGAAGATGGTCTGTTTGACATTGATTGATATGTTTTTGAAAGTTTGTTGCGGCAGACGTACTCAACCTGGGTTTCGGATTTGTTTGCAGCGCAGGCTAGTATCGATCTTGAAGCTTGTGAAAGTTTTGAAACATGCTCTTGGCGTCGTTTGTGGCTCACGACGAAAGACTTGGTCGTTTCTTTGTCGTGGTAAAGAAAACGCTAATAAATTGTTTGAGGATGCAAAATTAATTGGCACTCCTTCTTGTAAATTTAAATTGGATAATATTTCGTTTTTTGAATGCAGTCGTGAAACTGTAGATGAAAGTAAAAGTAATGGATATATTCAAGGTGTGGTTATACTTAAAGAAGCAAACCAGGGTGTTTGGGGTAATATAATACCCCACTGTGGCGAGATTGTTCGATCCTATGCTGAAGATTTCTACCATCGTAAGGGTAGAACCTATGATCCCTCCACACTTATTCGATATGGAAAACGTCGTGGAAAATTGGGGAAAATGTGGAGTTCCGCAAGATATTTAAAATTAGCAAAATATAAAAGAGAATGGAGAAAAAAAACAACTTAAAAAAAACGTTTTGGTGCATGTGAAAGAAGAAGAAGAAGAAGTAACAAAAATTTGACTTTAATTCCATTTCATGAATAAACATATAAATATATATCTGTTGTACTTGTTGTGGTATTGATGTTAAATACTTAAAGCAAGATTTTTTGTTCGTACTGTAGTATGCAGGTTCAATACTGGGAACATTTTGTAATGCATTATACATGTAGAAAATGCAATGTCAACAAACAGTATTGTGAATTTTGTAAAATAATTTACTCAAGAAAAATTACTACTAAATTGATGTATAACTGTAAATGTAGCGATAGAATAAAAAGATGGAAACAAAGATATATTGAATAAAAAAATTTTATTACAACAAAAATTCGTTTTTATTTTTTTACAAATAGAAGGTTAAGAAGCTATTGTTTTTTTCCTAAAAAAAGAAAATAAAAATGATTTTTTTTAAAAAAAATGATGTTTTTAACAACCAAGTTTTTGAAAAAATCGTTTTTCCTATATAAACATTGTTAGAGCATCAAAAAAATGAAAACCGACGGTTGTTGTGTAGGGATTATTTTTTAAGGAACAACTATTTTCACCTATAAAAAATTTATAATGGGTAGACAAAAAGGTGGTTTGTATTTACCCACTAGGAATATGATTCAAATAGGGTCTGGACGTAGAAAAAGAAAACAAATACGAAGGAGGGGTAGGAAAATAAATACAAAACAAAAAGGAGGACTCTTTAAATGGATCTTAAAACCGGGGATAGCAATGGTAAAAGCAATGATTGGTGCTGGAGTAAAAAGAAAACAAAAAGAGGATTAATATACGCGAATTTTTTTTATAAAAGCTCCCTTTGGGGTCCTCTGGAAAAAAATGATATAAATATGGGTGGATTCCTAAAATAAAAAAATAAAAAATGGTTGGTGCTATTGATCTTTACAAATAGAAGCCGTTTTTATTTTTTGAATCAGTTCTACTTCTGGTTGTCTACAGTAACGAATGTCTTCTAACACACCCTTGCTCTGTCCACCTAAACATCTTGTAAAAAATGAAAAATGTTAAAGCGGTGTTACTAGAATATACAAAAGTTCCACTTCTACATCCTGAGGAGGGTAAAGCTGTCTTTTATAAATTATTACTCAAATGTGATATGAAGGATGGTGAAAAGTATATATATTCTTATTTGCAAGACGATCATTCAGATAAAATTGGAGAGACCATTGGTTTTACTGAAGAAATTTTTAAGAAAAATGAATAAACAAGACAATCATATGTTGTACTGTACACCTAAAGATGTAGTAAAAAGTTTGGGAAATGTAAGGTAAATAAGGTGTGATAAAGTTACTATATTCCAACCTGAGGATAGTGTTCAATGTTATACATTAGTATTTCATTGTATGGGTGAAAAGGAGGATGAAAAGTTTCTATATACCTACACACTATTTGATCAAACGTTGAATATTGGAAAGTTTGTGAAATTTAAAGATGAAGACAACGACATAAATACTGTGACATTTGTATAAAAAAGACATTCAGCTGTTACGAGAGATGGAGAATCCTTCATTCATACACGATGGAGATCTCTTAATTTTATTAAAATGTGAAAAAATAAACACCTTACGGGAAAATTGTGATTTTTTTCTATACAAAATATTATTACAAAATGATAAAATCGACGGTGTTCCAAAGTATATATATACCTATTCAACTAATGATCAGACAAACCTGATTGGAACTGCAGTTAGATTTTAAAAAGACAAGTCAAGACTTAAAGAGAAAAAATGAATCAGGATCAAAAAGAAATTGATATAATGGAATTTATAGAAATATGTACTCAACAAGCAAACCTACGTTTAATAGACTCTACACCCATTCCAAAAACCAAAGAAAGCACTATACAATTGCATCATTTATATTTTAAAGATGAAAGTAATGGATGTTATTATAAGACAAGATTTGATTCAGCAATAAGACACTCATTGGGTGAAAATGTACGTCTTACCGAGCAATATTTATTTGTTACCATTTAATTTCTTATCTATAACCTTGGAAATATTAAGAAAATAAAAAACTGTTTGTTTGCTACAAAACAGCGTGTGTTTTGATTTTTTATTATTTTTTTGAAAATGAATGCTTGTGAATTAAAACAAAAGGAATGGATGATCCGAATTATGTACCCCCAGAACATCTTGCAGAAATTTATAAAAAATCTAATATGATGTTATTATCATGCGCAGAAGAAGAATATTTTAAGAAACAACCGTGTTATAAGTTATTATTACACTTATGTGATATGGGTACCGATGACCAGTATATATATATATATATATATATATATATATATATATATATATAAATATATATATATATATATATATATATATATATATATATATATATATATATATATATATATATATATATATATATATATATATATATAATATCCGAGAGTAGTAAAAAAGTAGAGTGCTATATATATATATATATATATATATATATATATATATATATATATATATATATATATATATATATATATATATATATATATATATATATATATATATATATATATATATATATATATATATATATATATATATATATATATAAATGTAGTGATAGAAACTATCGTGAGGATAGAAACTAGCGCATACAAAATCGTACGGATAGAGTGCTCAATGCGTACGCAGAGCGGTATAACACAAGATGAGAAACACAAGTTACTTCATCGAAATTTTATTTACTACAGAACTGTTTCGTATGGCAAGTGTTAAGCTTGCCACACTCATCAGGTAAATGATATAATATTTTGACAGCGCAACGGAATATATACAATAGATGCATAATTAATTTGATCATGTTACATGTAGTGGTGAGATTGTTATCGTAGTAGGAATTTCTTCCGGTGTTGGCATGTGGATACGAGTTCGTTCCGTTTGTTGAGAGAGCTTAGTTCGGGGTGGCATATGATGATAAATTTTTCGGACAGGCATAAGTTACAGCGTTTGGCATTATTAGAATATGGTTGTGATTTCTTAGATGCCTAATTGAAAAGACCCACACTGTAAATCTCGCGGTGTTGTGGGAACACCTAACCGGTGTAACGTTACACCGATTTGGTGTAAAATGAAAATTAACACCATTGAAGTGTAACTTAACACTCGTAACTTGTACTTCTACACCACGCTTGGGTTAGGGTAACACTTATTAGGTGTAAAGTAGAAAACTGTCTTGTTGACACTTATTGCGGTGTAAACGTACTCTAAAATGGTGTAATTTTACCGAAACTGAGTGTAATTTCACACATTGTGAAAGTGTAAAGCTATACTTTTTTAGTGTAAAATACATTAACGCTGGTACAGTGTATATCTACACACGACGTGGTGTAACATTGCACAAACAAGGTGTAATAACACACCATTTTGGTGTTAAATAGAATCTGTTTTGTTAGCACTTGTTACGGTGTAAACTTACTCCAAAATGGTGTAACTTTACCAAAACTCAGTGTAAATTTCGCATTGTTGGAATTTTAACTGACTGCAGTTACCCTATGCACACACTTCCACGGATTCAAAACTTGATGTTGCTAATGCCAAAACACACTTAAATTCACAAGCTACCACATCCACTCAATAATTAATCCAATACATTTATTTACATTTATTTAATAAATTTAGACTTCCAACTTAATCAAGAATAATATTACCGACAATCAATTTTACTTGTAACTAGAAAATATTTCTTAGAGTCAATTTAAATATAATTATTGCCGGTATATACACTGAAATGAAACAAGAAGTTTTAGTTGACCCAAACGAGGATTTATTTGTTGTAGACTGTTATCAAAGTCTTGCTGTATAGTTGCTTCATGGAATCATTGTAAGGCCTTGTAAGAGTGATCAATAAAACGTTGCGCGAGCGCGACGCGGAGTTATTCGAGTAGCTTTATAAACCGACAAGATACACTAGCTGGCTCGCTCTACTTGACATTATGCACATGGAGTTCTAACGTTTAAGGTCTCTTCCCAACACAGCCTACATGTTTATCACCATCAGTATAAATAACTAGCGACGGAACAACTCGGCCCAGAGTCGGTCCGCGTGGGATCTGGGCCGAGTAAGGTAAGACGTTGGTTACACAGCCTTTTATACGTGTGTTCCACTTCTATACTGAATACTGATAATGATAAACATGTAGGCTGTGTTGGGAAGAGACCTGAACAGGTATTAATTAGACCACGTTACTTAGAACTGCCTGTGTAACTGTTGTGTGGATATGTTTTTTTAGAGTTTGGCTGGGATTGCAGGGAAGTATAGGGATTGTTGGGATTCGCGAAGGGTTTGTGGACATTTCCCAGAGGTCCTAGCGAGTTAATGTCAAGCAGCTGCGCCATATTTGAATGTTGCCGAAAGTTGAAACACTTTGTGTCTTGGATTCTTTGTTTGGTAAATTGATTTGTGTTACCAATTCTAAAGAAGTGGCTGTCGTCAATTATTCGTCGGTCTTACTACGGTTACAAAATACTGGAAATACGGTTAGAAAATACTGGCTGTGGGGGTAAATACGGCAGTGGTGCGATTTCAGACTTTCAGCAAACTAGTCGAAGACGAAGTCGAAGGTAAGTCTGACTCTGATCTACCTGAAAATTTGAAGCAAATCAAATAGCTGTCCTGAACTTATATTACCAAAAATTTGTCTTAGAGGATTCCATTGTATGGGAAGAGTTATTTCTCAAAATGAAATGTGGATTAATCAAGTGTCTAATCAAAATAATTTGAATGATGTCTGAAGAAAGCCCATCCTTTATGTGGTCTCAGGAAACAAAATGGTATGTTATACAAACATTAATTTTATCGGAATATCCGTTTACATAACCTTTTATTTGTTTATGATAATGATTAAGTATGAATATTAAAACAATCGACAAATGGAATTTCTAAGGATTTATATCCTTGCTGAAAAGCACAAATTCAGAGAGTAATGCCTAATCTAATGGCATACTATGTGACATTGATTTGGTTTTAGAAGTGTTGTTATCATAATTTTTATATATGAATTTAACTTCCAAACATTTGGCATTACTCAAAAGATTTCTTCATGTGATATTGCATACCAGTTGTCAATAAGTTATAGTTTTTTTAATTTTTCATGGAATTAAAATGTATGTGGCAAACGAGTGAACCAGCTCAGATGATACATGAACGATTGTCAAGCTCAAATCCTCAGAAAGTGTCCCAGACAGGGCTTGAACCTGTAACCTTCATTTTGCCTGCGACGCTCTAATATCAAGACTCTTATGGAGAGCGAAGGTCACAATGATGTACTGGTTTGATTGCTACTGTATATTCACTGCATCGCAACATTCACTATATACCAGTAATACTTAGGAGACTATCTGAGGATTTGAGCTTGATGAATAATAATTTGTAATAATAATCACTACTGTATAATATTTTACATAACAAGATAGTTTAATTGGATTTATGTAATAAATAGTATTAAAACAAGAGGTGTAGCATATATGACACTTCTAGGGGGAAGGGATTTGGCAGGCTTTGCATGTGAGGAACCAATCACATTGAGGCAGGTCATCTGAGGAAAGGGGGTCCCGTAAGGTCTGGATTTCAGGGCAACGCATAATATGCAAATCAACTAGTCTCTGTTAGTAACAACTCCTTGGCTTGAGAAGTTCTCCCACCCTCAGCTTATTGCTGCAGTCCAGTAGTCCCTCATATGGTCATTATACCCAAGTTACGGAGAATTAGGGCTATCACCGTCGGTAAGGCGCCGACTGGCAGGCCAGTGACTGGGAGTGGGGGACCAGAGCTGAAAGTACAGACACTGCCAATCCTGCCCTTCCCGGGGCATGGCCAGGCAACAGAGCATCTGATAGCAATGTGTGGTTGTTCTACCCGTAGTTCCGGTAGGGTCTGTATATGTCAGTGTCTTTATTATCATTGCCCCTGTAGCACTACTGCCGGCATGTGACTGAACACCAACTTGTTATTAATGAGACTTATAATAATGTAACATTAAGCATAGGTTAGATAATGGAGCCATATAGACATAAAGTCATGCAAATTAGATGGAAGCCCCCAAGTGGACTTCTATCTAATTCGAGGTACTCTGTACCCAAAGAGCACGAGGACCATTATCTAACAGTCTTCGAGAATGGTTGGAACACAAAGTAATTTTAATTTTTACTATAAATTTTTTGGCACGTGCATTTACCGGAGACATTGACTTTATTGAATTCATTTAATATAGTGACTTTATTGAATTCATTAGTGAACTCTATATAGAGTCCACTGTGCTATGCAAAAGAAATCGAGAGATCTTTCAGTGGACTCTATATACAGTTTGCTAATCTGTCTAATCTTGATGAATTGAAGCACTATGGAATATAGAACAGTGAAATACTGATTTGCTGAGTGGTTGCAACCATTCTCTAATGTTAATTCATTAACTTGGTTATGATCTTTAATTTCATATTATTTATCTGTAAATTTAATTTAATATTTAATTTGGTTGTTTCTTGCTTTTTAAAATATTATAGATGAAGTTGCAACTTTGCCATATCTGCTTCAATGCATAATATCCTATAATGTTGTATTCAAAAGTGGGATACTAGATTTCAAGGAGAGATACCAAATTCAGAAACCTGGTATCCCACTTGGATACTGCAGAAAATTTAAAATTTCAAGCCCTGCTAGTAATGCATTGTTAATTTTTATTTTTTATAAAAATGTGACTAGTTTCCGGAAACTAGTTGAACTAGTCTGGATCCACCCCTGCAACACTTCTGCATTATCAGACTGCAGGCTTCAACTTTGATAATTATTATATTAAATTATAATAATTATGATAATTATTATATAATATTCCTCTGATAATTGTTTATTATTATATTTTAACACCAAATATATGGATTAGGGATGTTTAGTCTTATCTTTCTCTTCTTGCCCTTTTTAGCCAAAGTTCTCAAAAGATTATCAAATGCCCAAACAATAGAAATCAAGGCAACAATGGCCCAAAATGCAAAGACAGGAGACATGCTCTGCAGGCAAGAAAAAACAAGTCAAAACATTTACCAATATTATATGATAATTTAACTAATATATGCATAATAGTTTTTGTATAGTGTTGCCTTAAAGTGCCACTAACCCAAAAATGATAAAGCTTTGTTTGAAAAGGCACTTAAAATGATGAATAATGGTGCTAACAGTTCTTCTATATCTATTTATATCTATTTCCTTGATATCTATATGCATCCACATGCAAAGTTTCAAGTAATAAGTAATAACATATATAACTGAATACCTCGATAAGGAAAATAGATATTGAAGAACTGCCAATGCCATTCTTAATCGTGTCCTTTCAAACAAAATATTATCGTTTTAGGAGGTTAGTGGCACTTTAATGTTGTTAATGTGTGAAGTCAAGTGTTTAGTTTTAGTAATTTGAATATACAACCATGTAACCATGTTTGCAAATTACTAGAACTAAAATGTTGTTGATAGGCTACAAATTCTGGCCTGTTTTTGCATATACAAACTGTTAGTGAATTTAGGTTATAATATTTCTGCATACCGGTACTGTATATTAAATGTGACTTGCAGCTTGGTTATTTCAATATAGTAAATTGTTTGCTACTCAAGCTTTAACACAAACTCAGAAAAATGTTCTGAGTCCCAGATGGGAATTGAACCTGCAACCGTCATGATCTCCAGTTTGAAGCTTGTGTAGTAAACAATTTACTATATATTGAAATATCCAAGCTGCAAGTCATATTTAATATATATATTCTGATAAAGATATACAGATATATTGGACTGCTGAATTAGCAGTACATTATGCTGCACGTACTAACTATTACACAATTGAACGTAGCCTTCGCTCTGCCATCTGGTCGCTCAATGTTTAGAGCGTCTAACCAGAGATCAGAACGTTACATTTTTATGAGTTTGACAATTTACAACATTTCTCATTCTGCATATTTTATATCTATTTATTTGTTACTAAGTATTAACTGCAATTTCAAAAAAATTGGAAAATGGATAAATCTGTTAATAAAGCTATTAACAATACTTTTTGCTTAATGTCAATTTTAGTTATATATGTAATCTTAAATCTCAAATGGTGATAAATCAACTGAAGTCATTTGTAAATGACTACAGCTATTGTGATGTTTATTCTCCCATTGTAGATACGATATTAATTTACACACCCAGCTATGCACTGTGTAAAATAACTTAATTGGTGTACGTTTACTCCCCAAGTGTAAATTTACACCAACACCGTTGGTTGTGGTGTAAATTTACAACAAGTAGGTGTCACCTTGGCTGCAAGGTAATTTACACCAATAAGGTGTAAACAAACTTATTTTAGTGTAAGTTTACACTCCAAGTGTAAATATACACCAAGTTGGTGTCCACACAGCTGCAAGCTAATTTACACCAATGAGGTGTAAAAAAACTTATTTTAGTGTAAGTTTACTCTCCAAGTGTAAATTTACACCAAGTTGGTGTCCACACAGCTGCACGCTATTTACACTGATTTTGGTGTAAGTTTACACTGTTACCACGTTAAGTTACACCATTGTCGGTGTAAGTTTACACCTTTTTGGTGTCCACACAGCTGCAAGATTTACACCGATTTTGGTGTTGTGGTAACACCCCCAGATTTACAGTGCAATCCTTTCTACAACGCTTAAGATGGAAAGCGCATCATTTCCTTCACCCGACTGATTCCTCGACACAGAATGAAACATTCGGATTCAAAACAACAACCTCACCACCACCAATCACCGAGCTGCACGACTTCGAAGAAAGAATGTTATCGCTAGTCCAGAACATTGCATTTCAACCGACAAACTCTGCTTTTCAAAACAAACTGCACCAAAACATTAGAAAGATCAAGAATGACAACGAACTATTCGTACCCGCCGACAAGACTACCAACTTCTACCGCGTGAAACCCGTACCATACAAACAGCTACTACATAATAACATTACGAAAACCTACAAGAAAGCGCCAGCAACACTGTAAATCTGGGGGTGTTACCACAACACCAAAATCGGTGTAAATCTTGCAGCTGTGTGGACACCAAAAAGGTGTAAACTTACACCGACACTGGTGTAACTTAACGTGGTAACAGTGTAAACTTACACCAAAATCAGTGTAAATAGCTTGCAGCTGTGTGGACACCAACTTGGTGTAAATTTACACTTGGAGAGTAAACTTACACTAAGATAAGTTTGTTTACACCTTATTGGTGTAAATTAGCTTGCAGCTGTGTGGACACCAACTTGGTGTAAAGTTACACTTGGAGTGTAAACTTACACTAAAATAAGTTTTTTACACCTTATTGGTGTAAATTACCTTGCAGCCATGGTGACACCAACTTGGTGTAAATTTACACCACAACCAACGGTGTTGGTGTAAATTTACACTTGGGGAGTAAACGTACACCAATTAAGTTATTTTACACAGTGCATAGCTGGGTGTGTAAATTAATATTGTATCTACAATGGGAGAATAAACATCACAATAGCTGTAGTCATTTACAAATGACTTCAGTTGATTTATCACCATTTGAGATTTAAGATTACATATATAACTAAAATTGACATTAAGCAAAAAGTATTATTAATAGCTTTATTAACAGATCTTTATTTATCCATTTTACAATTTTTTTGAAATTGCAGTTATTACTTAGTAACAAATAAATAGATATAAAATATGCAGAATGAGAAATGTTGTAAATTGTCAAACTCAGAAAAATGTAACATTCTGATCTCTGGTTAGACGCTCTAAACATTGAGCTACCAGATGGCAGAGCGAAGGCTACGTTTAATTGTGTAATAGTTGGTACGTGCAGCATATGTACTGCCAATTCAGCAGTCCAATATATCTGTATATCTTTATCAGAATATATATATTAAATATGACTTGCAGCTTAGATATTTCAATATAGTAAATTGTTTACTACACAAGCTTTAAACTGGAGATCATGACGGTTGCAGGTTCAATTCCCGTCTGGGGCTCAGAACATTTTTCTGAGTTTGTGTTAAAGCTTGAGTAGTAAACAATTTACTATATTGAAATAACCGAGCTGCAAGTCACATTTAATATATGCAGAAATACTATAACCTAAATTCACTAACAATTTGTATATGCAAAAACAGGCCAGAATTTGTAGCCTATCATCAACATTTTAGTTCTAGTAATTTGCAAACATGGTTGTATCTTCAAATTACTAAAATTAAACACTTGACTTTACACATTAACAACATTAAATTGCCACTAACCTCCTAACGATAATATTTTGTTTGAAAGGACACTTAAAATGATTAAGAATGGCATTGTCAGTTCTTCAATATCTATTTTTCTTCTCGAGGTATTCAGTTATATGTCATATGTGTTATTACTGTATTACTTGAAACTTTGCATGTGGATGCATATAGATATCGAGGAACTATTAAATAGATATTTAAGAATTGTTAACACCATTATTCATAATTTTAAGTGCCTTTTCAAACAAAACATTATCATTTTTGGGGTTAGTGGCACTTTAAGGCAACACTATACAAAACTATTATGAATATATTAGTTAAATTATCATAATATTGGTAAATGTTTTGACTTGTTTTTTCTTGCCTGCAGAGCATGTCTCCTGTATTTGCATTTTTGTGCCATTGCTGCCTTGATTTCTATTGTTTGGGCATTTGATAATCTTTTGAGAACTTTGGCTAAAAAGGGCAAGAAGAAAAGGATAAGACTTAACATCCCTATATTTGGTGTTAAAATATAATAATAAACAATTATCAGATGAGTATTTTAATATAATAATTATCAAAGTTGAAGCCTGCAGTCCGATAATGCAGAAGTGTTGCAGGTTATATATGAACAACGAGAGCGAGTGTTTCACTGGGATATCCAAACACGAGAAAACAATGGATGAAAACACGAGGCCGAAAGCCGAGTGTTTTTGTCCATTGTTTTCGAGTGTTTGGATATCCCGGTGGGACACAAGCTCGAGTTGTTTATATAACTTCTCAAATGAGGTTTTTGCATGCATAATTAGGATATTTGAGGAAGATCACTAGTGATCTTCCTCAAATATCCTAATTACGTATGCCGATCAAATGTATTGTAGTAATAGAGACACGGTGTTTGACCTAGTTATCCAAATGCAATCCCGTGACTAGATGCGTCTTTATTATTGGATCATTAGCTCACAAATTATTGAGTTTGAGAAGGGAGATTGAGTTTAAGATTATTATAGGCTTTTGGGGGAGGGCAAAATTGGGTGATCGAGCACTGCGCGTGGAAATAATCGCGTGGAAACTCTCAGGCAATTAGAGTGAACTAGTCACAAACTGTCTCATATTGGTTAATCGCTTCAACTCAATCAGAGTGAACTAGTCAAAACTGTCTGCTATTGGTTAATCGCCTTCAACCCAATTAGAGTGAACTAGTCATTCATATAAATACGAAATGGCCTCTCGTGGACAACCAGTTTGTCGTAAGGAAGACTGTTCTCCTATCAATATTGGACTTGTTTACCAAATGATTTAAGATAAGACTTAACATCCCTATATTTGCTGTTAAAATGTAATAATAAACAATTATCAGAGGAGTCTTTTAATATAATAATTATAATTTTAGCCAAGTTTAAGCCTGCAGTCTGATAATGCAGACAGAGACCTTGATAATTCTTGATGTCAAAAGACTCAAAAAAGCTGAATTCGACAATTGTTGTATTATACATTTTCAGCAAAGTATTCATCTACACAACAGTAATTAAATCAAGGGTTGTGATACTCAAGCTTTTAATTGACAAACTTAAAATATAAACAGGTACCACCATCAAGAGTTGGTGAAGTGGGTGTACTGTGTACAGTACATCTACTAAACACCCAGTTTTTGTTGTAAGGAGAAAAAAATTTCAAATTATTTAAAAATCATACAGATTTTTGAAGGTACTGTATGTATACGCTCTTTAACAAGCATAATAAAAAATGTATTAGTAAATAAGATAAACTTACCAAAAATAAGCTGAATAAATTTTCCAGCTACTCTTCTCTTAGTTTTGTTTAAGCAGAAATGGCAAAGTTGCAACTTCATCCACATATAATATTTTAAAAAGCAAGAAACAACCTAATTAAATATTAAATTAAATTTACAGATAATATGAAATTAAAGATCATAACCAAGTTAATGAATTAACATTAGAGAATGGTTGCAACCACTCAGCCAATCAATATTTACTGCTCTATATTCCATAGTGCTTCAATTCATCAAGATTAGACAGATTAGCAAACTCTATATAGAGTCCACTGAAAGATCTCATGATTTCTTTTGCATAGCACAGTGGACTCTATATACAGTAGAGTTCACTAATGAATTCAATAAAGTCACTAATGAATTCAATAAAGTCAATGTCTCCGGTAAATGCACGTGCAAAAAAAATTATAGTAAAAGTTAAAATTACTTTGTGTTCCAACCATTCTCTAAGATTGTTAGATAATGGTCCCTCGTGCTCTTTGGGTACAGAGTCCCTTGAATTAGATAGAAGTCCACTTGGGGGCTTTTCTCTAATTTGCATGACTCTATGTCTATATGACTCCATTATCTAACCTATGCTTAATGTTACATTATTATAAGTCTCATTAATAACAAGTCGGTGTTCAGTCACACAGCGGCTGCAGTGCTACAGGGGCAATGGACTGTCCAGCTTTCCGGGAAACCACATGTTCCTGGAAGCAATGACAATAAAGACACTGACATATACAGATCCTACCGGAACTAGAACAACCACACATTGCTATCAGATGCTCTGTTGCCTGGCCATGGCGGGGAAGGGCAGGATTGGCGGTGTCTGTACTTGCAGCTCTGGTCCCAGTCACTGGCCCGCCAGTCGGCGCCTTACCGACGATGATAGCCCTAATTCGCCGTAACTGGGGTAAATGAGAATATGAGGGAATACTGGACTGGAGCAATG
This sequence comes from Chrysogorgia sp. JL179-B06, assembly GCA_035772405.1. Classification (NCBI taxonomy): domain Eukaryota; kingdom Metazoa; phylum Cnidaria; class Anthozoa; order Scleralcyonacea; family Chrysogorgiidae; genus Chrysogorgia; species Chrysogorgia sp. JL179-B06. The sequence goes on along the minus strand of JAYKKM010000182.1, from coordinate 54,627 downwards.
TGATTGGTTCCTCATATGCAAAGCCTGCCAAATCCCTGCCCCCTAGAAGTGTCGTATATGCTACACCTCTTGTTTTAATACTATTTATTGCATAAATCCAATTAAACTATCTTGTTATGTAAAATATTATACAGTAGTGATTATTATTACAAATTATTATTCGTCAAGCTCAAATCCTCAGAAAATGAATCCCAGACAGTCTCCTAAGTATTACTGGTATATAGTGAATGTTGCAATGCAGTGAATATATCAATCAAACCAGTACATCATTGTGACCTTTGCTCTCCATAAGAGTCTTAATATTAGAGTGTGTCGCAGGCAATATGAAGGTTACAGGTTCAAGCCCAGTCTGGGACACTTTCTGAGGATTTGAGCTTGACAATCGTCCATGTATCGTCTAAGCTGGTTCACTTGTTTGCCACATGCATTTTAATTCCATGAAAAATTAAAAATCTATAACTTATTGACAACTGGTATGCAATATCACATGAAGAAATCTTTTGAGTAATGCCAAATGTTTGGAAGTTAAATTCATATATAAAAATTATGATAACAACACTTCTAAAACCAAATCAATGTCACATAATATGCCATTACTCTCTGAATTTGTGCTTTTCAGCAAGGATGAAGGATATAAAATATAAATCCTTAGAAACCCCCATTTGTCGATTGTTATTCATACTTTAATAATCATTATCATAAACAAATAAAAGGTCATGTAAACGGTTATTCCGATAAAATTAATGTTTGTATAACATACCATTTTGTTTCCTGAGACCACATAAAGGATGGGCTTTCTCCAGACTCCATCATTCAAATTATTTTGATTAGACACTTGATTAATCCACATTTCAATATGAAAAATAACTCTTCCCATACAATGGAATGGAATCATCTAAGACAAATTATTGGTAATATAAGTTCAGGACAGCTATTTGATTTGCTTTCGATTTGAGTCAGACTTACCTTCGTCTTCGAGGAGTTCGAGCTGAAAGCCTGAATTGCTGAAATCGTACCACTGCCGTATTTACCCCCACAGCCAGTATTTTCTAACCGTATTTCCAGTATTTTGTAACCGTAGTAAGACCGAGGAATAATTGATGACAGCCACTTCTTTAGAATTGGTAACACAAATCAATTTACCAAACAAAGAATCCAAGTCAAAGTGTTTCAACTTTCGGCGACACGAGTTTCAAATATGGCGCAGAATGCTTGACATTAACTCGCTAGGACCTCTGGGAAATGTCCACATACCCTTCGCGAATCCCAACAATCCCTATACTTCCCTTGCAATCCTTGCCAACATATCCACACAACACGTACAGGGAGTTCTAACGTGGTCTAATTAATACCTGTTAAGGTCTCCCAACACAGCCAATACACAGCCTACATGTTTATCACTATCAGTATATAAATAACTAGCGACGGAACATCTCGTATAAAAGGCTGTGTAACCACGTCTTACCTTACTCGACCCAGATCCCACGCGGGCCGACTCTGGGCCGAGTCTTGTAAGAGTCAGAAAACGTTGCGCGAGCGCGACGCGGAGTCATTCGAGTAGCTTTATATAAACCGGCAAGATACACTGGCTCTACTTGACATTATGCACCGGCAGTTCTAACGTGGTCTAATATAATTAATACCTGTTAAGGTCTCTTCCCAACACAGCCTACATGTTTATCACTAAGTATCAGTATAAATAACTAGCGAAGGGGGCCTTACAATGATTCCATGAAGCAACTATATACAGCAAGACTTTGATAACAGTCTACAACAAATAAAGTCCTCGTTCTGGTCAACTAAAACGGCTTGTCATTTCAGTGTATATACCAGTAATAATTATATTTAAATTGACTCTAAGAAATATTTTCTTGTTACAAGTAAAATTGATTGTCGGTAATATTATTCTTGATAAAAGTTGGAAGTCTTGGCAAGAAAATATTCTTGTTTTAAGCAAAATCGATCAGTAATTGGGGCTTGGTAAGAAAATATTTTAAAATTCTTATTTTAAGCAATAATTTACTTAAAATGAGAAAAAATGTCTTGCCTAGAATCAATTTTACTTAAAACAGTCTCTATATTTCCGCTTTCCTCAATTCCTCTGAAGGTTGACCTGGTTCATGGCAATACAATGATGAAGAGGAGAGATACGTAACATCAAGCATATATAACTTACATTTATAATATGCATTAAAGTCAAAATATAACATTAAGAAAATGTTATATTTTGTTAGATCAACTGTAAATACTCATAACATAGATACGAAATTATTAGCCTTGCGGGTGTCAGGCTACGGAATTAAGGATGAGTTTTAAGTATGAGTTTTTTAGTTCCGTGGAAGTGTGTGCAAACCATGGTGCATATCTGCAGTCAGTTAAAATTCCAACAATGCGAAATTTACACTGAGTTTTGGTAAAGTTACACCATTTTGGAGTAAGTCTACACCGTAACAAGAGCTAACAAAACAGATTATATTTAACACCAACATGGTGTGTTATTACACCTTGTTTGTGTAATGTTACACCACGTCGTGTGTAGATATACACTGCACCAGCGTTAATGTATTTTACACTAAAAAAGTGTAGATTTACACTTTCACAATGTGTGAAATTACACTCAGTTTCAGTAAAATTACACCATTTTAGAGTACGTTTACACCGCAATAAGTGTCAACAAGACAGTTTTCTACTTTACACCTAATAAGTGTTACCCTAACTCAAGCGTGGTGTAAAAGTACAAGTTACGAGTGTTAAGTTACACTTGAAGGGTGTTAATTTTCATTTTACACCAAATCGGTGTAACGTTACACCGGTTAGGTGTTCCCACAACACCGCGAAATTTACAGTGAAACAGCACAGCCGAAATCATCAAGGAAGAAAGAAAAATCGCGAAAGACCTCAAACTAGACAGCAGAATTGACGAAATGGCCGAGAAAGAATGCTTTATTACATTAAAAGACCACAAACCGAACTTTGACAACAACCCGACATCACGCCTCATCAATCCTGCCAAATCCGAGATCGGTATCGTGAGCAAAAAATCCTCGAACGAATCAACAATAAAATAGTATCAGCCACCGGTGTTATGCAATGGAGAAACAGTGTCTCAGTCATCGAATGGTTCAAGAACATTAACAACAAATCCTCGCACTCGTTTATCAACTTCGACGTTGTCGATTTCTACCCATCGATAACAGACGAGCTCCTAAACAAGGCCATCACGTTCGCGTCCGAGTATGACGAGATCACAGCGAAGGAAAGGCACATCATAATTCAAGCTAAGAACTCCTTGCTCTTTAGCGAAACCGAAGCTTGGTGCAAGAAGGACAGTAGCTCGAATTTTGATGTGACAATGGGCAGTTTTGACGGTGCGGAAACATGCGAACTGGTGGGATCCTACCTACTTTTGCAATTACCAACCGCGTACAGAAACGACATTGGCTTGTACCGCGACGATGGCCTCAGCGCGTTCAATGTTTCACTCAGAAAGACCGAAAAGATCAAAAAAGAAATCTGCAAGGTATTCAACGACAACAATCTCAAGCTTACCATCGAAGCTAACAAGAAGTGCGTGAACTTTCTGGACATCACTCTTGACCTCAGGTCCGGCACCTACAAACCGTACACGAAGCCAGGCAATGTCCCTCAGTACGTCAACGTGCAAAGCAACCATCCCCCGTCCATCCTACGTAGAATCCCTGAAACTATTAACCAACGCCTTTCGAGAATTTCATCCGACAAGCAATCGTTCGACGCAAGCACTCGCCCATATCAAGAAGCTTTGAAAAAGAGCGGCCACAGCTATAACCTACACTACGATCCACAACCCGCACAAAAAATCCGCCGCAGAAGCCGTAATATCACCTGGTACAACCCTCCTTTCAACTCAAACGTCAAAACCGATATCGGACATAAATTCCTCAAAGCAATCGATGAATCCTTCCCCATAAACCACCCGCTAAACAAAATATTCAACCGGAACACAATGAAACTAAGTTATAGTTGTATGCCGAATGTCCAGAGCATCATCTCGTCGCACAATAAAACCATTCTACGCAAAGAAGCCAACAAGAACACCGTCACAGAAAGAAATTGCAATTGCCGCGCGAAAGATGCCTGCCCACTGCAAGGAGAATGCCAAACAAAGGCAGTTATCTACCAGGCCACAGTGACGAACAAAGCCACGAAAGAAGTACAAACCTACGTTGGTCTTACTGAGAACACTTTCAAAACCCGCTACCTTAACCACACCAGCTCTTTCCGTAACAGAACCAAGAGAAACGCAACCGAACTAAGCAAGCACATTTGGAAATTAAAAGACTCTAACACCTCGTATACTATTAACTGGAAAATCATTAAGAAATCACAACCATATTCTAATAAAACCAAACGCTGTAACTTATGCCTGTCCGAAAAATTTATCATCATATGCCACCCCGAACTAAGCTCTCTCAACAAACGGAACGAACTCGTATCCACATGCCGACACCGGAAGAAATTCCTACTACGATAACAATCTCACCACTACATGTAACATGATCAAATTAATTATGCATCTATTGTATATGTTCCGTTGCGCTGTCAAAATATTATATCATTTACCTGATGAGTGTGGCAAGCTTAGCACTTGCCATACGAAACAGTTCTGTAGTAAATAAAATTTCGATGAAGTAACTTGTGTTTCTCATCTTGTGTTATACCGCTCTGCGTACGCATTGAGCACTCTATCCGTACGATTTTGTATGCGCTAGTTTCTATCCTCACGATAGTTTCTATCACTACATTTATCTATTACGCTCCTTCATTGTTGAGCACTCTACAAGTCGATATGGAACCCACGAACCTTGGCTACTCCACGAAGAATATCCCGACAGCGACACCGAACATGTACCTTAGATGCCTAATTGAAAAGACCCAATCCTTTCTACAACGCTTAAGATGGAAAGCGCATCATTTCCTTCACCCGACTGATTCCTCGACACAGAATGAAACATTCGGATTCAAAACAACAACCTCACCACCACCAATCACCGAGCTGCACGACTTCGAAGAAAGAATGTTATCGCTAGTCCAGAACATTGCATCTCAACCGACAAACTCTGCTTTTCAAAACAAACTGCACCAAAACATTAGAAAGATCAAGAATGACAACGAACTATTCGTACCCGCCGACAAGACTACCAACTTCTACCGCGTGAAACCCGTACCATACAAACAGCTACTACATAATAACATTACGAAAACCTACAAGAAAGCGCCAGCAAACAGCACAGCCGAAATCATCAAGGAAGAAAGAAAAATCGCGAAAGACCTCAAACTAGACAGCAGAATTGACGAAATGGCCGAGAAAGAATGCTTTATTACATTAAAAGACCACAAACCGAACTTTGACAACAACCCGACATCACGCCTCATCAATCCTGCCAAATCCGAGATCGGTATCGTGAGCAAAAAAAATCCTCGAACGAATCAACAATAAAATAGTATCAGCCACCGGTGTTATGCAATGGAGAAACAATGTCTCAGTTATCGAATGGTTCAAGAACATTAACAACAAATCCTCGCACTCGTTTATCAACTTCGACGTTGTCGATTTCTACCCATCGATAACAGACGAGCTCCTAAACAAGGCCATCACGTTCGCGTCCGAGTATGACGAGATCACAGCGAAGGAAAGGCACATCATAATTCAAGCTAAGAACTCCTTGCTCTTTAGCGAAACCGAAGCTTGGTGCAAGAAGGACAGTAGCTCGAATTTTGATGTGACAATGGGCAGTTTTGACGGTGCGGAAACATGCGAACTGGTGGGATCCTACCTACTTTTGCAATTACCAACCGCGTACAGAAACGACATTGGCTTGTACCGCGACGATGGCCTCAGCGCGTTCAATGTTTCACCCAGAAAGACCGAAAAGATCAAAAAAGAAATCTGCAAGGTATTCAACGACAACAATCTCAAGCTTACCATCGAAGCTAACAAGAAGTGCGTGAACTTTCTGGACATCACTCTTGACCTCAGGTCCGGCACCTACAAACCGTACACGAAGCCAGGCAATGTCCCTCAGTACGTCAACGTGCAAAGCAACCATCCCCCGTCCATCCTACGTAGAATCCCTGAAACTATTAACCAACGCCTTTCGAGAATTTCATCCGACAAGCAATCGTTCGACGCAAGCACTCGCCCATATCAAGAAGCTTTGAAAAAGAGCGGCCACAGCTATAACCTACACTACGATCCACAACCCGCACAAAAAATCCGCCGCAGAAGCCGTAATATCACCTGGTACAACCCTCCTTTCAACTCAAACGTCAAAACCGATATCGGACATAAATTCCTCAAAGCAATCGATGAATCCTTCCCCATAAACCACCCGCTAAACAAAATATTCAACCGGAACACAATGAAACTAAGTTATAGTTGTATGCCGAATGTCCAGAGCATCATCTCGTCGCACAATAAAACCATTCTACGCAAAGAAGCCAACAAGAACAACCGTCACAGAAAGAAATTGCAATTGCCGCGCGAAAGATGCCTGCCCACTGCAAGGAGAATGCCAAACAAAGGCAGTTATCTACCAGGCCACAGTGACGAACAAAGCCACGAAAGAAGTACAAACCTACGTTGGTCTTACTGAGAACACTTTCAAAACCCGCTACCTTAACCACACCAGCTCTTTCCGTAACAGAACCAAGAGAAACGCAACCGAACTAAGCAAGCACATTTGGAAATTAAAAGACTCTAACACCTCGTATACTATTAACTGGAAAATCATTAAGAAATCACAACCATATTCTAATAAAACCAAACGCTGTAACATATGCCTGTCCGAAAAATTTATCATCATATGCCACCCCGAACTAAGCTCTCTCAACAAACGGAACGAACTCGTATCCACATGCCGACACCGGAAGAAATTCCTACTACGATAACAATCTCACCACTACATGTAACATGATCAAATTAATTATGCATCTATTGTATATGTTCCGTTGCGCTGTCAAAATATTATATCATTTACCTGATGAGTGTGGCAAGCTTAGCACTTGCCATACGAAACAGTTCTGTAGTAAATAAAATTTCGATGAAGTAACTTGTGTTTCTCATCTTGTGTTATACCGCTCTGCGTACGCATTGAGCACTCTATCCGTACGATTTTGTATGCGCTAGTTTCTATCCTCACGATAGTTTCTATCACTACATTTATCTATTACGCTCCTTCATTGTTGAGCACTCTACAAGTCGATATGGAACCCACGAACCTTGGCTACTCCACGAAGAATATCCCGACAGCGACACCGAACATGTACCTTAGATGCCTAATTGAAAAGACCCAATCCTTTCTACAACGCTTAAGATGGAAAGCGCATCATTTCTTTCACCCGACTGATTCCTCGACACAGAATGAAACATTCGGATTCAAAACAACAACCTCACCACCACCAATCACCGAGCTGCACGACTTCGAAGAAAGAATGTTATCGCTAGTCCAGAACATTGCATTTCAACCGACAAACTCTGCTTTTCAAAACAAACTGCACCAAAACATTAGAAAGATCAAGAATGACAACGAACTATTCGTACCCGCCGACAAGACTACCAACTTCTACCGCGTGAAACCCGTACCATACAAACAGCTACTACATAATAACATTACGAAAACCTACAAGAAAGCGCCAGCAAACAGCACAGCCGAAATCATCAAGGAAGAAAGAAAAATCGCGAAAGACCTCAAACTAGACAGCAGAATTGACGAAATGGCCGAGAAAGAATGCTTTATTACATTAAAAGACCACAAACCGAACTTTGACAACAACCCGACATCACGCCTCATCAATCCTGCCAAATCCGAGATCGGTATCGTGAGCAAAAAAATCCTCGAACGAATCAACAATAAAATAGTATCAGCCACCGGTGTTATGCAATGGAGAAACAATGTCTCAGTTATCGAATGGTTCAAGAACATTAACAACAAATCCTCGCACTCGTTTATCAACTTCGACGTTGTCGATTTCTACCCATCGATAACAGACGAGCTCCTAAACAAGGCCATCACGTTCGCGTCCGAGTATGACGAGATCACAGCGAAGGAAAGGCACATCATAATTCAAGCTAAGAACTCCTTGCTCTTTAGCGAAACCGAAGCTTGGTGCAAGAAGGACAGTAGCTCGAATTTTGATGCGACAATGGGCAGTTTTGACGGTGCGGAAACATGCGAACTGGTGGGATCCTACCTACTTTCGCAATTACCAACCGCGTACAGAAACGACATTGGCTTGTACCGCGACGATGGCCTCAGCGCGTTCAATGTTTCACCCAGAAAGACCGAAAAGATCAAAAAAGAAATCTGCAAGGTATTCAACGACAACAATCTCAAGCTTACCATCGAAGCTAACAAGAAGTGCGTGAACTTTCTGGACATCACTCTTGACCTCAGGTCCGGCACCTACAAACCGTACACGAAGCCAGGCAATGTCCCTCTTTTTTTTCCGAGGAGTTATTTTAACTCCAGCAAGGGAGTTAAAATAACTCCCATTGGTGGAGTAAAAATTTCGGAGTTAATTTTACTCCTATTTTGGAGTTAATTTAACTCCAACTGATGGCATAATTTTCATTCTACTCCACGTGGAGTTATTTTAACTCCACTAAGAGAGTCAAAATTACTCTTATTTTGGAGTTAAATTAGTGGAGTTATAACTACTCCTGTTATTCTACTCCACTTCTATCACAGGAGTGATTTTAACTCCAGGTGGAGTAAAAATTGAATTCCAGATATGGTGTTAAAATTTAATTCCAGTGTAAAGATTCTATTTCAGAATCATCCTCAGGGTAACAAATTAATCGACATGATTAACCTTTTGGTAAACAGATAGACATCTTAACACTGATAGCTATATGTACCGATAACGCGTGTCGAAGACACCTGCACATGAATTTCAAGAACCCGGCAGTACCCGATGTATTTTTACAAAACTTCTAGGCACATTAAAATTGATTTGCAGTCAGTTGGCTTTTGTTAAACTAGCATTTTAATTTTATATTTTCGTAAAATTTGTGTTTAATACAACGGCGAGCCCTGCGACCCCCACGATACTTATGAGCCCCGAAAAGGATCATGGATATATATCACAAGCCACGCGGCCATTTCGAAATGTTTGAATGTCGAACTGAAGTTTGTTGGTGTTTGTTGGTAATTTTTGATATTTAATTCGAATTTCTTGGTTGTATTTTGTGATGGTTTTCAAAAGGACTCGTTGCTTCCCTATTCTCGTAGGCTTAGACGAGTATTGCAGTCATATTTTTGAAGGTAAGTCCGTGTATTTGTCGAGGTATTTGTATAATCTAATAATCATAGTCAGCGACTAGCTATTTAAATAATGCTGTTTTATAATGTGCATTTATTTATTCCCTGTTCATATTTAATTGTTTATTTTCATACGAATTGTAATAAAGGATTGGATAGTGATTTCAGACGTTAATAATTGAGTTATATTTTCCTGTATGTTCGGCATGAGTCACAATATTTTGGTTTGAATCACAGTGTAGATGCAGTAGATGTTATTTTTCCAGATTCGATTTTAACGAAGGCTTTACTATGCTTAACATTGTTTGGAATTGTTTATATATCATTCTCAAACATTCAAAGTCGCAATCCATGAAGAAAACAATTGTTGTTTTGAAATGTCTGCCGATTATTTACTTCATCATTCTTTCTCTACTGGTTTGCTCCCAAATATTAAGCAGAATTCAGTTTAGACATAGACTTCTCAGGCAAGACATACTGCTTCTACTGGTCCATACAATTCTGTTTTGTATATTTATTCTTACAAAACGAATGAGATGACATCAAGAAAATATTGCACAGTTTGTAGTTATTTCATGCAGTTTATATAGTATTATAATATATTACAGTCTCATTGACTCAGCACTTCATTCTAGCACAAGTGTGACTGTATTTTCTCTGTGATAAAGTCCCGAGTCATTATTTATGAAACAAAACTTGAGCAGTTAAAAGAGAGTGATGAAGGAAAATTTTGAGTGTAGGAATATATACATTTTAAGACCAAACCGGGACCAGTTGTGAAAAATGCAACTTCAAGGTCTTCCTGCTGGCATTGAACCTGTGATGCTAGTGCAGTGCTCTGACCACTGAGCTACAGAGGCCGTCATGCCAAGAATAGTCATAAGTTCTGTATATTTTGTGGTGGTAATGCCGGGATAAGAATTTGGGTATATTACAAGTAATATTTGGCATTTCACTTGATTAAACTACATGTTCTAAGGATTTATGGTGAAGGATACCACCACTATATATATATATATATATATATATATATATATATTCCAAGTAGTGAGTATAACGAAAAAGTTATAGCATTGGTATAATATAAAAGAGCGCTCAATACCATTATAGGTAGAGCGAGGTAATATATTTAAAATGAAAAGTTTCGGTTGCTACTCCGAGTTTCACGCGGTTAAGCGATCGTCAGGCAACTGACAGATCGGATTAAGTTACTCCTATTATACACTGGCTAATTAAGTGTCGTGTTACGTGTCTACACGTGGAAAACAGTTCTGATCGTTTGTTTAGCATGTCTTTTGTTCGTCTTTTCATCACTTGAAGCTTTTCCTCCAAACATAGGTTGCATCTTTTAGCTCCGGGTTTGTACGCAGGGATTGTCTTAATGATGGACCATTTGATGTTGTATTTTTTGTCGTTTTCTTTTAGCCTCCAAACGTATTTTGACAGCTCCGTGTCTTGTGAATACCTTTGGTGGCGAAAGGATTTGGTGTGATTTCTGTGGCGGGTTTTAAATTCACCTGACGTTATACCAATATATGATTTTGTCTGTGCGTTGTCGTCTTGGGTGATTTCGGCCTGGTAAATCACACTCTTTGCCAAACAGTTTCCGTTTAGTGGACATAGGTCGGTTTGTCGGCAGTTGCATGTGTTGCGAGTATCGTTGTTTGTTGCTGGGTTTTGTTGGTTGGCGTCATTTCTCGTTGCGTTTTGTTGGTTAGCGTGTTTTCTCAGTACTGCGTTGTTGTGTTTGCGGATCGCGGTTTGCATGTTTTCCATGCAGCTGTAGCTTACTCGTACAGTGTGGCGGTTAAAAATTTGGTGGAGTTTGTTTGTAGCGGGGAAGTGATTGTCGATGAGTTGTAGGAATTTGCGTCCGACGTTTGTTTTTACGTTTAAGCTGTAAGGGGGGTTGTACCATATAGCGTTGCGTTGTCGCGTTCGTCTTTGTGAATGGTTTCTGTTGCCGTTTCCGTTGTCGTTTTGCTGTGGCCGGTTCATATGTCAGTTCTGAGTCAAAGTTGCTTTGTTTCAGTGCGTAGTTGTATAATGGTTTCGCAGCGTTGAACGTTTCTTCGTCACATGATAATTTATTAATGCGGTTGTTAATAGATGTTGGTAATTGTCGGATGATTGTTGGTGGGTGGTTAGATAAGCGGTTAATGTACAGTGGGTCGTCGTTAGGTTTTCGGTAGGGTTTGTAGGTGCCGTTCGTGAGGTCAAAAGTAATGTCAAGGAAGTTGATTCGTTCTAGGTTGGCTTGGGCGGTGATTTTTAGGCCGAATGTGTCGAATATGCGGATGAGTTCCTGCCTTGCTTTCTCTGCTACTCTTCCAGATGTTGATTTGATGACTGCGAGGCCATCGTCACGGTACAATCCGATCTGCTTTCCAAATTTCTCTTCTAGAGACTGGAGGATATAGAGTCCAACCAGCTCACATATCTCGGCCCCGTCAAAAACTTCCCATGGACACGTCGAAAGTGTTGTTGCTACATCGTTTCGTCCATGCTCGGCCGTTGTTGAATAGCAGGGACTTGCGCGCGTGTTTGATAATCTTAATGTCACTGATGCTGGTGAACTGCTTGCCCCATTCGATGGCTTGGTCGAGTAGCTCTTCGTTAATAGACGGGTAGAAGTCTACGACGTCGAATGACATGAATCTGTGTTTATTCTTATCATTTAAAGATTTGAACCAGGAAATCGTGTCGTCGGAATTTCGCCACTGTGTTGCTTGCGTTTCGTTCCTGATTTCGGTGTTGATCTTGTCTAGAATTGCTTTGCTCACTTTCCCTAGGTTGCTTTTCGCAGGGTTTATCAATCGGCATTTTGGATGTGTTTCGAAATCATCTTTATGGTCTTTCAGGGAAATGAAGGCTTGTGATTCTGCCATGGTTTCGATGCGGTTTCCGATTTTCAGTTTTGTAGCGATGTCTTTCAGTTCGGTATTGATGTCTCGTGCGGTGTCGTTGTGCGCTAGTTTGTAAGTTTTGGTGATATTCTCCGTCAGTAGTTTGTTGTAGGAGGCCGCGTCCATTTCATAGAGGTTTGTGGTTTTGTCGGCGGAGACGAATACGTTCGGTATATTATATATATATATATATATATATATATATATATATATATATATACTAATAATAAAATAGACTACACGTTCATACAAACATTTTACTTTAAGTTTCTGGAGGTGTTCCTCCGTCTTCAGAAAGTTTGTAGTGTTTTGATTATTCACATAATATCCCTAATGTATTAAAATGCTAATTATAATTGTAAAAATGCTAATTATAAAAATGCTAATTGTGATGTTCATACAAGGTTCGGCTTAAAAATGCAATATTGCTCATAATTTATATTTTAAAATTCTTAAAAAGGAATGGTGCTTTGTGTCTACACGCGGAGGCTAATTCGTTCCGTTTATTTAGGGTTCCTAATTCTGGTCTGTAAATGATGTAGACTTTTTCGAGATTGCATAGTTGGCACCTTTTTGTCTTGTTGCTGTATGCTTTTGCTTCGCGCAGGATGTCCCATTCTATTTTGTATTCTTTCTGTTGATCTTTCAGACTCCAAATATACTTGCTGAGCTCTGTGTTGTTGCGTTTGTTCCTGTTTTTGAATGTCGTTTTATGTTCATTAAATCTTTCTTTGAACGTATTCTTTGTCAGGCCGATGTAGGTCTCTTTGGGTTTTTTTTTGGGGTTTCTTTGGGGTTTCTTTGGGGTTTTTTTTAGGTCTCTTTCCTAATTTCAACACAAATCCTAAATACCGGCTGATTAACCCAACTAAAACGGAAATCGGGAAGATAAGCAAATGCATACTTGACAGGATAAACAAGCAAATATCTGAGAGAATTAAAGTCAACATATGGAGGAATACGGCAGAAGTAATAGATTGGTTTACATCCATCGAAAAGAAACCCGAGTATAGATTTATATCATTCGACGTGGTAGAATATTACCCATCTATCACAGAAGAGCTACTCAACAAAGCCCTCGACTTCGCAGCACAGTTCGACAAGATCACTCAAGAAGAACGCGACATCATTATACATGCAAAAAGTCATTCCTACATAGCAATGAGTCGACATGGGGAAAAACCGAAGTTCAAGACCTGTTTGACGTAACAATGGGCAGCTGGGACGGAGCTGAAACTTGTGAATTGGTAGGCAACTACATCCTGTCCATAATAAAAGAAAAGCATGGCAACAACATCGGGCTCTACAGGGACGACGGTTTAGGCGCGTTCAATACGACACCGCAACAAGTATAGGGAGAACCAAGAAGAGCATTTGTAAAATCTTTAAAGACAACGGACTAAAAATTACAATCGAAGCTAATTTAAACACTGTTAACTTCCTCGACGTAACCTTCGACCTCTCTAGAAACACCTTTGCACCATACACGAAACCTAACAACATGCCAATGTACGTCCACGCCAAGTCAAACCATCCACCAATAATCATCAAGAATCTACCCCTCGCCATCAACAAGAGACTGTCAGATATTTCCAGCAACGAACACGTCTTTAACAATGCAAAACCACCATACCAGGAAGCGTTAAAAAAAAGCGGATACCAGCATGAATTAAAATACGAGCAACATAAAAAGTCAAACCGGAGAAATAGAGCAAGGAACATCACGTGGTACAACCCGCCGTACTCGAGCAACGTACAGTCCAACATCGGTCAATCATTCCTCAAGATAATAAAAGAGCAATTTCCACCAGAGCACAAGTTACACAAAATATTCAACACCAATACAGTGAAACTGAGCTACAGCTGCATGCCGAACGTGAAGAACATCGTCGACGGGCATAACAAGAAAATCTTAGAAGAAAACAGAATGAAAGAGAAAAGCAACAACAACAAGAAAGCGTGCAACTGCAGAAATCCGGAAAAATGCCCCCTGAAAGGCCAATGCCTTAGGGAATCAATCATCTACCAGGCAACAGTGATAACACGCGAAAGTGACCCCAAAGAGACCTACATCGGCTTGACAAAGAATACGTTCAAAGAAAGATTTAATGGACATAAAACGACATTCAAAAACAGGAACAAACGCAACAACACAGAGCTCAGCAAGTATATTTGGAGTCTGAAAGATCAACAGAAAGAATACAAAATAGAATGGGACATCCTGCGCGAAGCAAAAGCATACAGCAACAAGACAAAAAGGTGCCAACTATGCAATCTCGAAAAAGTCTACATCATTCACAGACCAGAATTAGGAACCCTAAATAAACGGAACGAATTAGCCTCCGCGTGTAGACACAAAGCACCATTCCTTTTTAAGAATTTTAAAATATAAATTATGAGCAATATTGCATTTTTAAGCCGAACCTTGTATGAACATCACAATTAGCATTTTTATAATTAGCATTTTTACAATTATAATTAGCATTTTAATACATTAGGGATATTATGTGAATAATCAAAACACTACAAACTTTCTGAAGACGGAGGAACACCTCCAGAAACTTAAAGTAAAATGTTTGTATGAACGTGTAGTCTATTTTATTATTAGTATTAAGCTCTGACCCACACGGCCATTGAGCACTCTAGAAATCTAAAGAAGACTTAATATATATATATATATATATATATATATATATATATATATATATATATATATATATATATATATATATATATATATATATATATATATATATATATATATATATATAATATAATATATATACAGTATATATATATATATATATACAGTATATATATATATAGCAAAGTGAAAAGGTGGTAAACTGCCAAGAATTTAGTGACGAGATACTGACGTTTCGAGCGGAGCCCTTCATCAGAGTAAGACGAGATGAAATGAAATAAATAGGGCTTATATATATGCCAAAAGGGTGTCACAAGTAGAAAGTAGCCAATCAAATGCACGGGAGATAAACAAACTAATAATTAATGAGATGGGAAACGTAAGATCATTTGCTATTTTTAACAGTCGATCAGCAAGCAGACTGAGGGGGCGGGAGAAATGACAGGTCCAATTTAGATAAAATAAGGTCAAACAAACGTAGAGCATGATTACTGATCGACGGTAAAAAAGGAAGCAAATAACTTACCATTTCGTGACGGAGACTTTGACGAAACTTCTTGAGGTTAGGCATGTCGCAGCGGTATATAGAATATCCGAGAGTAGTAAAAAAGTAGAGTGCTGCGTAGACAGTGTTTTGAATATATAGCAAAGTGAAAAGGTGGTAAACTGCCAAGAATTTAGTCGTCACTAAATTCTTGGCAGTTTACCACCTTTTCACTTTGCTATATATTCAAAACACTGTCTACGCAGCACTCTACTTTTTTACTACTCTCGGGTATATATATATATATATATATATATATATATATATATATATATATATGCTATCGTCTATACATTTAAATTGAATTTGATTTTTCGTGGAAGGATTTCATGTATTGTGATCGGTGATCCTGCATATAGCCTTACTGTATATACTATAGGCATTATTATAAAATAAGTCGTGTCTTACGCACGCTGTGATTGGTCAGTTACCGTGTTTATATCAGGCTATATAACATGGATGGATTACGCCATCAATTAGCCATCATACGCCATCAATTAGCCATCATACGCAATCAATTAGTCATCATACGCCATCAATTAGCCATCATACGCCATCAATTAGACATCACGGCGCTATAATACGCAGTAAGGAGAATTTACGTGTTGATAAACAATATATTTGTACATTTTATTTGCTTTTTACGGGTTATTTTATAAAAGAAATAGAAAACATTTTAATCCGTGTTTCCATACGTTATATAAACACTCGTGGAAGTTTGGGAGAACTCTAAATCGCGTGGAAACACTCGCCCTACGGGCTCTTCCCACTATGATTTCTCGTTCTCCCAAACTTCCACTCGTGTTTATATAACTGCATGTAAACACGGAAAATGTTTTCTATTTCTTAAATAACGTACCTTAAATGTGCTTAGTTTTAAGATATTTTCTACTTTTTTATTTACAGAAGATATATAACACTCGTTTTCCAAACTTCAAAGCGTAACCATATGCTTGTCTATTAAATGTCTGGTCTGGTGCTAAAGTGGACAAGAATTAAGACATTATTTTCCTTGGTGTTAGTTGGATGCACTGCACAGTTCCATATAAAATGTGGTGTTTTAGCTGCTTTAAAGTACCATGTGTATCCATTCAAATGAACTAAAAAAAGATGTATGCAAATGAAGGAGAACATTCCTGACTTTGTGTATTTGTGGAAATTGGAATATTTGAACATACAAATGGTATAAACCAATAGACCTTATTAAAAAATGGCATGTAAATTGGAACTTGTTTTCATGTATGAAATTGAAAAGGATTCTTACTATAAAATGAGGTCCTAAAGGTCAATTTATATGCATATAAATTGTCGGCCATTTATGAATAAGGTCTATAGCGAATACCTTTTGATCTTCCTGAAAACCCTAAGATAGTCATGCTTGAAGTGCTGCATTCATTATTTCACCAACTGTTGTTGAAGACCATAGACTGTGATAGTAATAGGGCAACAGCTTTTGTAATAATTGTGAAATTTGATGTATGTAATATAGATATATGATATAAAAAAGGTTACAAGTGATTTACATGTAGGATGGCCACATGACTAAGGGCACAAAAAACCTTGTCCAATTAAAGTAAAGTCCATTAAAGGTAGTGCAGAGTGCATGGGCCCGAGAATAATTAAAATTAAATTTCATGCATATTTTCACACAAGTGAAATTAAATCTTAATTTTATGAGGACCGACCAGTTGGAACCCCCTTCATATAAGGGGGTTCCCCCTTCATATATAT